>VZTA01022473.1:7017-89224 GCA_013398855.1 Mohoua ochrocephala
ACATTTGAGAAATTGTTTTTCTCAAAGTATTTTCATTGCTGTGAATAAAAAAGGCTCACTTAATATAAGGAATAGGTTCTTCCTGGTTCTGAGTTGTTTTTTGATAACCTTGACATCTTCCCTACAATGTAGTATTTCTAAATCCATTCAGCAAGACCTCTCTTTAAGACCCTGGCATATTTGTTATCATGAATAACTTACAGAATATCCTGAGTTAGAAGGGACCCACGAGGATAATCAAGCCCAGCTCCTGGCCTTGCACAGGATATCTCTAAGAGTCACACCATGTGCAAGAGAGCATTGTCCAAACACTTCTTGAACTCTGTCAGGCTTGGTGCTGTGACCACTTCCCTGGGGAGCCTGCTCCAGTGCCCAACCACCCTCTGGGTGAAAAACCCTTTTCTGATTTGAAGAACCTTTTCCTAATATCTAACCTAAAACCTTTTCTGTCACAGTTTCTTGCCACTCCCTCAGGTGCTGGAGATGTGTAAAACCTGTCATAAGGATGCTGTGCTAAAAGAGATAAAGCAGATATTCTAAAAAGAAGTACTTATTTAGCGTAAAAGGAATGATGAGCTACATGGGACTTGGAATCTCTTAGAGTGTACGTCATCTGTGTGGAAAAGCTAGTTCTAGGTGATTCCTGTTTTTGAATAGATGTGGAAGTAACATAACTTATTTGTGTAGCTTTCTCTTTATTGTGTCTGGTTTTTTATTATTATTTGTAGGCAAGGTATTTTCTCTCCTGGCTGCTGATGGAAGCATACTTATATTTCACCTGGATGTCCTTTATTTGATAAAAATCATCCATAATCTCCTACAAAATAGTTAATCCTTCCTCTCTGATATCTTCCAATAAACCTTGAACACCTCTGGAGTGGCTCGAGTACCACATTACTTCAAGAATATATAAATCTGTAGCCTTGGTCCATGAATAAGAAGTTCCTTATCACAGACTGAAGATAAAACTATTTTATACTTCACACATTGCTCCTGTTGTATACTTCCTACAGATTTTTTCTTTGCTTAGCAAATTTTATTTCTGTAATATCAGAAATCAATTAAAACAGTTTGAACATTAAGAATTTAGATTGTATTTCATACTTTTAAAATTCCTTCACTTTTGAAAATGCCATGATCTCAATTAAAAATGCTTAGTTTTAATTTTCATATACTATCTCAGTTGTGTAGGCTATGTGAAACAATTTTGGAAACATCTCAGTAGAGCCAGTTTCTACATAAGATGCAGAGAAAGGATGAAAATTATAATTTTTTCCAAGATTTCTGACCGCATGTCTAGCTCTGATTTTACTTGGTTGCAGTTTCCCATCAAAAAGGGACAATTTTTACTTCCTTGATATCTTACTCTAGTTTTCTCTCTTCTTAATTTTTTTCTCCTTTTGGCCAAAATATAGTCTCCAAAACTGAGCAGGCTAGAGCCTCAGCAGCTCCATGTCTTCCTTCTATTATACCTACAGTTAAAGCCAGCCTCTCCTCCATCTGTCTCTCCACAAGGTCACTTCTGTTACCTTAATGACATGGCTCTCTTGAAGAGATTGCTCTCATGTCACTTATTATATATTCATTTCCTATATAACTGGCTTTTCTTTTACCTCCATATTTCAAGCTACAGACCTTTTGTAAGATGTCAGTAAATATATCACAGTTGGACCCTTTCTGGGGACACATTCTATTCCCATTCTCTAATTCAACCTTCATGGGCAGTTACCTGTAAGTGTCACACATTTTAAATTGTTCTCCTGCAATTTGAAGAGAATTTGAAATATTAGACCTATTTAATATGCTGCCAATTGTGGTGCTCAATAACAACAACCCCCCCCCCCCCACCCCCCCCCATATTTTCAAGAATTGCTTGCATTTTGCAAGAGGTAGGTTTTATGTCTTTTGGATTGAGTAGCTGCTCAGATGATTGAGGTTATATCTTCGTTTGATGCTTGTAATGGAGCATCGCTCCAGTGCTTTATCATTTTAGGAGCACTAGCACTACATGATCTACTCTGTCTTGGCTGCAATGTGTTCACATACACACATCTGCTAATGTTTTCCTGCTGCTCTTGGAAAGGTTGATTTGGAATCAGGGCTGCTCACACTTAGTTCAGAGGAGACCAGCAAACCCATTTACCTAAGACTGTTCATTTAAAACACTTTGTGCTATTCAAGGTAAAGTAATACTTCTGGTGTAGTTGTTACAGAAGTGAAAAAAACAAATTTCCCCATAAGAAATATATTGAGTGACCCACTGTTTCAGATTTCTCACAGGGAATAAGAAGTGATTCAAAGAGCAAGCAGTGTCCAGATCTCAGCTGAAAGGCCTCATCCATCTTTACTTAATACAACACTTAAATGATGAGAGACAGTAGAATTCTGTGTGTGCACAAGCACTAGATACAGATCAATAACTACCCAAGATTAAACGACTATTCTGTAGTTTGCCTGATGCAAAGACTTACAACTTAATATTTAAAACCATTACCTTGTTCTGGGTGCCATTCTTTGAATTGTGTAGGAATAACTTTCCAAAATCTATATGGAGCATTATATGTTTTCTCCTGGGTGCAAAAGTATTACGAGGTTCTTTTACAAAGTAGGATACTGTCTGTCAAAACTGCTGTTACTACAGGGTTTTATCCCTCATTTTTCATATAAGACAGTTCAGTATTCCTCTTCATCATTTGTGTCTGTGTACCCCTACATTATTAATTATATCTACGGAGCTCTGGGAACAATTCTTGTTAATTAACTTACTTTTCCTTTGCTGACTAGCTGCCAGTTCAAGATATAGACTACTGAAGAAATTAAACCCTGATTGGTTTTTTGCTCATGTGTTCATGCTTGTTTTAAAGTCTGTAAGTAGATTTTAGAGAAAGTAAAACTGAAAGTTATACCTACACTGTTTGACATAATTTGAAAATTTATTCCACATCTTGAAACTATCTAATAGGTGAACTGAGAATTTTTCTCTCTGATCATCTTAAAATAGTAAGGTGTAAAATAATACTTTTCTCTATATTCCAGTACATCATATAAATTATGAAAAGGGATTTTTAAATGAAGGGAAGTACTGCTTTTGCTGTAAATCATTCCACGATATCTCTTCAACTAGGAGAGTTTTGAATTAAAATTCAGTTTGAAATTATTCTTTTTCCTCAAAGTACTTTCAAGGTGGTCTTCTTCAGCCCATTAGAATGGTTTTTCAGAAGACGATGGAGGTGAGGTCATCACTACAGACATGTTGGGTAGTTTTAGTTTATATTGTATTTTGTTTACCAAATGAGAGGTTGGAGATCATTAGCTGTGCTCTTAGAAAACATTAACTGGTTCTGCATTATCAAAACCGAACTCAAAATACAGTCTCTATGTCNAATTATTCTTTTTCCTCAAAGTGCTTTCAAGGTGGTCTTCTTCAGCCCATTAGAATGGTTTTTCAGAAGACGATGGAGGTGAGGTCATCACTACAGACATGTTGGGTAGTTTTAGTTTATATTGTATTTTGTTTACCAAATGGGAGGTTGGAGATCATTAGCTTAGAAAACATTAACAGGTTCTGCATTATCAAAACCAAACTCAAAATACAGTCTCTATGTCCACATCTGGTATTTGAACCGAAGCGCAATAAGTGGGCATGACTACTTCAAGACTTCACTCTTGGTATGAACTAAAACACTAATGTAGACTTCACTTGGCAGGCAGAACAAGTATGATGATCTCTTGATGGTCTAGTTTTCTTTCTGAGTGTTTGGGAAGGGATACAGAGTATGGCGATTTCAGGACGAAAGGTTTTCAGAAGGTTTTAATATTTTGAAAGGTCTTACTTTAATGACTACATCAGAAACACCTTAAAATACACACAGTACTCATTAGCCTAGTGGAAGACAGAAGAAGTCAGAAAGGTAAGATGAAGGATGATATAACAGAGAGCTGGCTCAGAAATTTCTGTGATGCAAGGAGCACTGCAATTCTGCTTTAGTTCTAAGGACCATTTAATCTCTTTCTGTGACTCTTGTCAAAAATTATTTAGCCAGTTTTATATCATCTTTATTTTGTAATCAGTTTTACATTAAGGAGACAATTTTCCCTGCAGCCTATGAAAGCTCTCAATGGAACGCCAGAAAGGCAGTGGTGCAGTGCTGCCAACAAGGGAGGCAATGGAAGTCTGGATGGAGCCATATGGTGATGGATCAACATGATCTGATTTATAGATCTAGATCTCTGAATTGTTCTGAATACTAAAACAATTATGAATCTCCAAATTCATAGAACAGGGGATTACCTAGTATATGGGGAAAAAATAAATTTACAAACTAGAATATTGCATGACTCATTTTCCATTCATTGAAGTCGTCTGCATTACTTGAACATGAATGAGAGACAAAGTGTAATCATTGATAAATTCAAACCTCAAGCACTGCCACGTTTGGTAATTATATCATTTGGAAGATGGATTACCTTTGTTTATGTTGCTGTTTTCATTGTCTCTGCATTAGAAGATCCAATTATTGTTATGTATACATTAACATGGACTTTTTAGATTAAGCAGTGAGTTTTAAAACTTTTAATCATAGTGAGGACTGCAAGTTTACCTTATTTGGTTCACAGGCTTTTCTCTGCAGCTCAGAGTCTCTAATTGTCTGCGAACAGAATCACTTGTAATCATCTAAAGCTAATCCATTTTAAATTTAATATTCTCTATCTGCTAGCCTTTCCAAGTTTCCGAGTATTTTTATAAACATCTAAAAAATACTGTTAATATAAGATTAATCTTCACGTCTAAAACTATATTCCCTCTAATGGTCTGGTTTATAAAGTGTATGTCACTGAGTTGCTCAAAGAATGCGATAAGTAATTTTGCATTTTCATTTGCAGAGAATCTAGTTCTGGTCCAGGTTAAATAACTATAATAAAATGGTTATTCAGTACTTTATCTAGCACACCAATTATTGGTTATTTTGTTGCTGTTTGGAAAAAAAAAATGGCACCCTTCATATTCTTCTTTTACAGTAGGATCTGTTCTGTACATTGGTTACGTATTGCTCGTTCCATTAAAACTCATTAGTACCTTTCCTTCCCATATTTTCTGCGTTTCTACGTGCAAATTTAGATGTCCCAGCTGACATTCCCTGAACGCCACCCATAATGCTGTAGAAAGCAGCTTGATCTGTGTCTTCAGTATGTCTTAAAATAACTAGAAAGAAAATTTACTTACATCACAGAAGGAGGAGTCTTGTGAATATTTAAGTTAGAAGAATCATTATAAAATAACTTTTTAAAATGAAAAATACTTTGGAAATATTCAGAAAACTTGATAATGTCGAAAAAAAATTAGTATAGAACAATCTGTATGGGATAGTTCTTCAATTAAACATCATCACTGAATCATTGTATCCTGAAATATAAGCAAAAATCTCATTGAAACTCACAGTTTTATATTTGGTTTTTTATCAGTACAATACCTAATAACATATTGCAAATACAGGGAAGAAGACCATTTTTACTGTTTTGAATTGCAATCACTCTTCAATTCAATGAAATTGAATACAAGTTAAATATTTAGATTAAAACTTTTAGAGGACAACTAAGTTACCATAGAAGGAACAAATTATATGAAAGAGGCTGGTGAGAATTTCATGGAAGACCAAATATATCTATGATAATTTCATATAATATTGTGTCTTGCTTTTTCTTTTATCTGGATAATTTACACATAATTTTCTGAATAATTTGTAATTTTTCTGAAAAATTACATATTATTCTACTAAGAATCTATTAATTTCTGTTTGTAACAAACCCTTTTCCTTCTTTTTCTACTTCCATTCTGGATATCTTGAATATTTTTGCAAGTTGCCAATATACATTATTGCATACAGTTTTGATTGTTCTGTAACTCCATTTTAATTCAGTATGTTTCTTCTTTTCTCCATTTCTCAGTAGTAGTGTCTGACGCATTATTTTCCATTTGCCTTTCCGCTTGTATTTCCATATTTATACTGACTATATTATTTCAGTAATGATACATAAACAATAATTGCTGTCTTGCAAAACATATACGGACTGCAAACATAAATTCAGTTGTATGTTATAAACTGGAAGGAAGCCCACATGGTGAAGTCATAGTCCCTTAGCTTTTGTGATAGTGGTAGCAAATATGGGCTGTCTGGTTTCTCTGTTGCTTTTTTAGCAAAGTCAAATTCTAATAGTGAAAAACTTGCAAGGAAAATATTGAATTAACTTTTTTACTTTGAAATAATGATGTATTTACATTACAGCTTAGGTATCTCATAGTTTTCCAGCAGGTCAGTTGGGGTTTTTTGCTACAAGCTGTGCAGCTTAGTGGACCAGCGAGATATAATTTATACTCAAAACAAAGAATTTAGCATCATTAGTTTCAATGAGTTCAGCATTAGTTTCAATGAAATCTAAAAAAAAAAGAAAAAAACAAGCCAAAAAGCCCACCACCAACAAAAATATTATTCCACGTCAATTATGAGAGAAAAAGGAAGTAAAGAAATTATTAAAACAATCCTTTAAAAATAAGTTTTTCATACACATTCAAGTCCTTATTTTCTGGTGTTACAGAAAATTTTTGTAGATTTTTGCTGCTCTTCTTATTCTCAAGCTCAAGAACTTTCATACGAAACTGTACAACAGCTCATTTAAAAAGATGTTCTTTTAGTTTCAAAGTTCTCTATTCTGGAAGATAGGAATGCTATTCTGCATTACAAAATCTTTATCTTACTTAAGTTCACCTGAAATTTTTACTTGATTCTGCAGTTTGCAAGCAAGAACAGTTAACATGATAATGTTTTGGCTAGTACATGATTGTCTTTTATTAAGAATATTTTTTTATGCCTTTCATTAAGAATAAGGGATTGTTTTGGATTTAGGTTTATAATTTTTAAGAGAGTGACTGACAAACAATCCATGCTGAAATGGTATATGAAGAGGACTGTTGAATTTTGATCACTTCAGAAAGGGAAGAAAGATTAGATCTGGTTTTGATCCAAAATGAGCTTCTGTGTGTCATTTTTGCTCCCAGTAGAAATTAGTAAAACATTTCTTTTTCTTAGCATGCCCTTTGATTTTGACTCATATGAATATTCATTCAAAGAATTCTTCCTTTTCCTGTTTTCCTTTACCTTTCCCAATTCTTTACTTTTTTTTATTAAATTTGATACTAAAGTAGAACAAATCAAAACAAGAAGCAGTATATTAACAGTCTGTCCTTTCTCTTAAATAGTAGCTTTGTGCCAGGGTAATTACAACTTTATTTCTTTTAAGACATGTAGTTGAGAAAAAATATGAAACCTATTATGACATGTGGCATAATAAAACAAGATCCATAGTTGTGTAGCCACAATTTACTTGTTTCAGGACAGTGTACCCATCTATTTTCTCTTATAATTAGATTGTAAATTTCAACAGAGAAGGCCCTTTGTCATAAATCTATCGAATACCTAGTAGCATACAGTCCAATTCTGCCTGGAATGTCTCAGAATATCTACCATAAAATAAAAGAATAACAAGTATTGAGGGCTTATTTATAAATATTGTGTTCTGTTTGTCTCTCAGCATTTCCCTATCACAAACCAACAAGAGACATTACAGTACATAATGATTTTCTTCCCTGCTCTTTCTCCATGGATGATATAAATTCTCAAATGATGCATGGCTACCTTCCTGTACGTGACAGAGAGAGGACACACTGTAATACACACATTTATACTAAGGATTAAGAAGTATGGGATTCAGAAAACATTAAGAAGCATGCTAGTCAGAAGACTCTCTTGAACATGGGAACATGGTCCTATGAAGTAACTTTATTGTCATGATACAGTTAAAGCATTTGCATTTTTCCTAGCGGTTCTTAAGCTTTCAGACATGAGCAAATGTGAGCAGCTGCAGTATTCATCCTCTGAACTGAGATAGAGAACTTTTGTCTTTCATGTGACTTGGAAATCAATTTAAATCTCCCCAGAGAAACGTCTGCATATCTATAACTTGGATACTTAATTACTTCTATCCAAGAGGGAAATGCCTTTCTCTCTCCGTCCTGTCCTGTTTACCAAAGAAACATATCTAATTATTTCAGTCTGCCCTAAAGTGAACTAGTATGTGTTAGTAGCTGGCAGGGGCTTTATGAGTTCTTCAGTCAAAAGCACAATTTGTAAAAGGAGCAAATAATGATCTTATTTACATCATTAAGAAAGAAAAATATGTTCTTCCCACTGTGATTCTGTCAATCTTCCACAAATTAATGTTTATGTTTTTTATAGTTTCCTATCTCAGAAATATCCACCAATTCAAACTGAAAATACTGTCACTTTGCTTCTTTTGTTTTTGTGTATTTCAGATCTGTCTGTCATTAAGATGACTTTTTTCTGGTAAGAAATGGTAAGATGAGACAGTGTTTAATTCTGCTGTTTCTATAAGGTAACATAAGTTATTCTGTAACTTTCATTAGTTTGATGGGGTATTAAGATATATTAAAATTAAATCGAGTTAAACAGTATTTTTAAAATAGTGAACATCCCAATAATCAATCCAGAAACTACTAAAGTCTCTTTTACCTGATGAGGATCTCAACAGGCAGGTGCATCTGATTTTCTATTTCAGTTAAAGCGTTTCAGTGTTGGGGTGACAGGCTTGGTGCCAATATCTGCTTTAGCTATACTTAGTAGAGGTACAAAATAAGATTAACGTTTGAAGATCTAGTGGGTAGATTCTCAAATTAAAAGCCACCACCCCCAGAAACTATTATTTTGTTAAAAAAAGGTCACTCTGAAATTACTGATACAAGATTCATTCACTTACAGACCAGTTTTTTTGTTTCCATTTTTATTCATGTGGTGTCTAATACAAAATGCAGAAATAATCTTGGAATTGCCACTAGGAAGGAACACAAAATCTTATATCACCTCCACCTCCTCTTGATCCCATCTCCACATTACAATCGTAAATATGGCTAGTATTTTTGGATAGCTTTTTTTTTTTTTTTTGCTTCCTTTCAGCCTCCTTATTTGCTTTCCTGGCTAGATAACATTGTTGAGAGGTGAATAGCAAGAATCCTTGTGTGGGAACACAAGTAATTAAGAGTACTTGGGTTTCAGTTTGTCTGGTTTGGGGCTTTTTTTTCTCCCTAGAGAAATATGCTAGTATTATCTGTAGAATGTCATGTTTCTAGGATTTTTAAGCAAGTAGACAGCGGAATTCCCTAAAAAACAGACTGAAAAAGACCTGTGGGGGCAGTGCTTCTCGGACAGAGAGCAGGGGCTCATAGTAGAGACCAAGAGAGGAGCAAGAATGCATCAAGCTGGAACAATCATTTCATGATGTGGAGCCATGCTTCAGGCAACAGAATACATTAGTGCCTTTTTCTGAATCACTTTCATTAATTTAGATAGCTGAAATCCTCATAATTTTCACTTAAAGAAAAAAAAAACTTACTGAAAATCTTATCTATTGAGAACAGAAATACGTAAATCCAGCAATCAATTCGAATGCATCATAAATTCCCTTTCTAGTAAACTAAACTGCTATTATACTGAGGTTGTTTTAAAGCCAAAATAAGATTAATCTGAGCTTTTCACCATCTGTTCTACTCAGTCTGAATGCAAAGGAGCACTGTCATCCAGTAGCCTTAAGGAGTAAGGTATAAATTACGTAAATACAGTTGTATGTTCGACACCTTTGGAACGCAACTAAAAGAGTCTTGTGTTACATGAGCAAGTCACAGGAAAACACGGTTGCACCCAAAGACAGGAGTGATTGAAAGACAGCTCAATGTGATCATAAAAGGGTTTTATTCACTTCCCTGATATTTTGATTAGAAATAAAAATACCTCTCCATCCCAATAATTTTCTTTTTAACAGGGAAATATTTGAAAGTTCATTTTAAAAGTGTAACTGCAGTATTTTTTGCTGCATTACTCTCTGTTTGGTTATCTCTTTGGCTGACTGATTACCATGCAACTGTATTTTTGACTCCTGCATGAATCACCAGTATCCCATCTTCAGTCTCACACTTCTAGTCAACAGTTTTCCAACAGGGGGCTGATGACAAGACTTAAGACTGTAAACCCCTGACAGTTCACTGTGATGACATTATCAGTTCTGAAATTAAGTTAATATTGCAGCATTTGTTCTTTCTCTGAATAGAGGGGTGTTAATGAATTCAATTACTAATGTAACATTTTTCACAAAGCATATCATTTCGGATAGTAACCTTATTGAGAAAGTATAGATGATAAAGCAATAAATGTTTTCAACTTGGAAAGGTATTGTTTGTCTGTAATGTAACTTTCACGTGTGACCCTAATTTGGCCAATCTCAAGTCTTTAATGTCTTTTTTCATTTGTTATTTTGACAATACTTTCCCGTAAGTTAAAATTGTGTCTTTGCCTCTTGAGAAAGACACGAATAGCATACATTTTCCTATCACTCCAAATGTACATAAAAATCCTTCCTAATTCCATACATATGTTGAAGTCATATTTCTGAAGACAGTTTATGCTATTCATTTACAGTAATATCATCCAGGAAATTAATTTTCATCAGGAAATACACCATACAGCCCGATATTCACAATATTCATATTTTATCATCTTTGAAATTCCCATTCTTCCAAAGGACAATGTCTATGACACAATGTGCAGACTTGACATTTTATTTTTATCAATTTTTCTAACTTCTCTGATTTACATATATGGATTTTTAATAAAAAGACTAGACAGTCTTTGAATGCCATCACTGAAAATATTTTTTTTATATTCCTGCTATTTCCAGTAGATCAACAGCAGCCATAGAATATATATACTAGCTTTAAGGTTTTTGAATAGCCTCCTAGATGTATTATATAAGTCTGTAACTTCAGAATATGCTGAGGACAGTCTGCTTCTGAAACCCATATATTACAGTCAGAATCATTCAGACCAAAACCATTATTTCCCTGGACAACTGCTGAAGTCAAGTATAGAGTATTATTAATTCAAAGTGATTCCTGTGAAATTCTTAACTTTACAGTGACTTTGACAAACTGCATAATTCATGCTTTAAGTAACTTCATTTAATCCTAACTTCACCATTTCTTTTAGATTAGCATTTTAATGACATGTGCATAACAAGGCTGTTTAAGCTTTGCAGATTTTCTTCATACGCTTGTATATTTATATTTGATTATAGGGTTTTGGTTTTCCTCTGCTGTATTTAAAAAGATGAAGGACACAGTATTTGTAATTATAGGAAATGTTAACAATTGGGTTAGGGACAGCACAGTATGAAAAGAAGCAAATCAGAATCAGGAGTGGAAAAAAAATAGAAAAAGGTGTTTTTATTGTTACATACACATTTTACATGTATATATTGTAACATTACTAATGTTGATGACCTTTTACAGCCTGAGAAAGATACCAGCAAATTCATTATATTTACAGCTAAATATTGGATGCATTCTAATTTCTAACCAGAACGAGAGTAGTTGTGTAATGTGTGTGCATACAAAACCAGTAGCTGGTTGCGCAAAATAGAGAGTTCACGCCTTTTGATTGCCAGAGACGTGACCAATGAATCAGGGTTTGGTTTTCTTATTGTTGTTTTGGTTTGAGTTTTTATTTTTTGTAGTTATTCTGGATTTTGGGAGGTTTTGTTTCTTTTTTTTTCTGTTCAGCCAGTGTTATTGCAGAGTTGTGCTGCTTCCCAGACTTTTAAAATCAACTAAAAGCTAAGAAACAGTTCTAGTACTGAGTTAATTCTGTGATTAGATGTTCAGAGTCAACTAGATGCTGGAAAAACTTATCTTAGATGAAAAGCAACCACTGTTGGCTTTTGTACTGTATTTTTAAAGAACTTGAAGACAGTGATTGGCAGACCTACTTTGCTATTTCCAACTTTTCAAAGCTGGATTTTTTTTTTTTTTCATATCCAATTTGGACTTGCTTTCAATTATTTTGGGACCTAATAAATATTCAAACACATAATTGCATACCTCTCCACAAAGAATGATGAGGTGGAAGTTTGAAAAAACACCAAGCCTTTCTGCTTCCTTAGCAAAGTTTTTACAGTAAAATATGTTTTGATTTTATCAGAGACATCATCATTCCTTTAGAGGTGAAGAAACTCCAGCAAGTTTTTGACAGCTTCATCACAAGGAAGAACCTCTAGAGTCTGAAACCTCTGTCCAGTATGTCTGTGATAGAATAAATTAACATATGATTTTCTTTCTCTTTGAAGTTATGGCAGTATTTTGGCTAGATATGATTGAAAAGAACTGTAGTGTTACAAAAGAAGATGTCTATATTCTCCAGAGCATGACCTAAAAATGTAGGTGAAGCAATTAGTCTGGAAGATTTTTCTCCTTCTGTCTAGGACATTTTCAAATTCAATTAATGAAAACAGTAGACAAGGAAGATAAAACTTTTTCTTAAATAGGATTTTAGTCAAAGTAACTATAGCATTCAATGATTTTTTTTATTACTGAAGCTGTTGCAGGAATATCAGCCCTACTTTTTGGGTAGTGCAATTATCTGTGTGGAAGATTAATAAAAGTATTCAACACTGTGCTTCGTGTCTGGTATCATTTAGTTTCACGTTTGTTCTATACAGCTGCTAATAAGCTTCTAGGTATGTCCATGACATTTATGAATCTTAAACTAGAGATCTGCATTAACTGAAGAAGTTCCTCTGTATTGGGCAAATACGTGTGGAATTCTCTTGTTTCAGAGAAATATCTCAGTTCAGCTGAATCACATTTTGGAATGGGAATAGTAGCTGCATTAAGCTATTGCCTGAAGGTCCTCTTTAAGTCCTCACCTTCAGAGCTTAAGACAATCCCTCCTTGGTTAGTACGTATAACTCCAAACTCCATGGATTTATGGAAGAATTCCAATTCAACTATTGACTTCCAAACAATGGAGAAAGGCAGTGCTCTGAGTGAACATTGCCTGATTCCAGAGAAGAAAGGAACTTTCAAAGTGATGACTTAAATTTATGATAAATTGAAAATTTTACTTTGCATCCAAGTTCGGCATTTATCAGGTTTAGTATCTTTAGCATAGGATTTGAATTCAGTTCTTTACCTAACTTTACATATTTTTTTTTCTTCAGTTTAACTTTGTGGGAAAAAAACACTGAATTTTAACCCTCAAAACCCCAAATTGTAATTCAAAACCAAATCCACGTGTATAAAACATCTTTTATAGGTCATATTCATTTTCCTGTTCTTCTTTTTTTACTTTGAAAAGATTTAAAAGGACCCTACTCTCAGAGCAATTACAAACAAACCATGCTTGAATCTCTCAGACAACAGAAATTCATAAAACTGAATTCTGTTCCCTGGGACTGTCTTGTATGGCTTAAAAGGAGATATTGTTTATTCAAGGATGATTTAAAAAGACATTTTACAAACTACCTAGGAGTTTGAGTGCTGAAGACACTATTTTGGATGTCCACAAGATGTATGGGTTTTTATCTTTTCTTCTTTTTGGCGCAATTTCATTAAGACGAGTTTGTGCAATCACTTATCCATCTGTCATTCCCATTTACCTGCTGGTCAATTTAAATTAAATTTGACCCAGAGCTACAGAGCTCAAAACCAGTATATGTTTCTGAGGTTTTACAATTCACAGGTGGGTAGAAAGAAAAGTATATGCCATATTGAAGGAAAAGCTGCTTCAGGAGCTCAGGAGTTATCTATTCTTTCTGAATTCTAGGATGACTTGGGTTGACTTGAACCCTGGCAATTCCTGTTCACTCCTGCCAAGGTGATAGGTGGGAAAAGGGCATAGAAGGAATCAGAAATATATACAAGGTAGGCGAGAAGCAACGCGGTAAACTGAAGATGCCACAAAGCAGATGTGTCGTAGGTAGAAACAACACAAATTCCTGGGAAAATAGTTCAGTTTGTTTCATTGTTCACTAAAAAAAAAAAGTGACGAATCAAAGTTGGTTTTTAACTTTCCACTCTTGTAGATGCTTTTGAGAAAATACTGAAACAAAAATAAAGTGAACTGCTTAGAACTTGATAAGGAGTAAATGCTGGCAAACTCAAGAGTGATATGATTATATAAGGTGTTCGGGTACAATAAACTGTAATCCAGGGGCACAATCAAACTTTTATGTAGGTTATCAAGAGGTCACTTGCCAGCTGAAATTAGCATCTCTATTTCAGGACTGCATTTAAAACCTTGAATCACACTAGATTTTGTGATTTTAAGAGTTGCCTTAAATACTTCCATGCACATAGATTGCCTATTTGAAAGATGTTTTCAAATTTTGTACTACACTTTTCATCTCTGAGAACATATCTGGTTCTGGAAGCAGAAATGAATGAATAATTAATGCAGTCTTTAGGGTTCTAATTTTTACTACAAATTTTTAAGAATCTAGGGATTTCGCATCCTATACCCACATGACTGTGTCTGTCTTTCCTCAGCACATGAAGCGTGGTTGGAACCTTTGAAAAAAATCTAGAAATGCAAGCTGCTATGCAAGCTGCTAAAAACGCACTTTGTTGCATAGCAGTGCAGGTGAACTAAAGGTCAAAATCTGCTTGATGTGCACTGTACTTTGCTATGATTTGATGTAGATACAAGCAAATACATTTGAGCAGAATCTAGTGTATGATCAAAGTCAAATGCACATGGGTTTAAAGTTTTTGAACCTCATATAATTTCTTTTGAGGTTCATAAAATCTTAATAAACTTTTTTTTCCCGTTTGAGAATCTGATGTTTCCATAGTGCTTATTTTTTCTTCGGAACCCACCTTTTTGATTCCAATTTTTGTCATTCTCAAAAACAGCATTAGTAAATAATTTCAACAAGCTAATAATTTTTGTCAATCTGTCTGACTAGTGCATGAGTTTTGGCTCTGTTTGGATTTTTTTTGGTCAGATGCAATTTGATTAAAATCAGGTTTTCTGAAACAGACAATAGCGTTAAATTTTGAACAAAAATGTTACTGAGGTAGGATTAACCTCAGCATTTTAGGTCTAGAACCATAAAAATACTATGGCAGGCAGATATATCTGGCTGTTGTATGTGGGGAATCATCTAGGCCAGCCTCTTGCCCAAAGTAGGGCTGAATTCAAAGCTGGAGCCAGATTTCTCTTTGTCTCTTTGGGCCAAGTTTTGAGTTTTTTAAGGGCAAGATTTCACTGCGTCTCTGAAGAAGCTGCTCCGTTTAAGCACTCACAGTGTAAATAGGTTTTTCTTTATATTTAATCATAATTTTCATTCTGTCAACTTGTGCATGTTGCATCTTGTCCTGTGCATGTCATCGAGGAAACTGGCATCTCATAGTTGATTTTCAAGTTTAAACTCCTCATTCTAAGTTCCTTTGGTAAGTAGCTGGAAACAGGTATTTACACATTCAGCGATGCCAGTCAGTCATCTCCAGCACTGCCTCAGTGAGCTGAACCTCCTCCGAGAGTGCCCATTTCTCTTGACTGCCATTGAAATACAGGTTAGTTTCAAATAACTCTTTCTGGTGGCACGACTTTAAAATAAGCTGAATACTGACGCTTCACTGGGATCCGAAAGATATCCACATTTGCTTCTACCTTTATATCTTTTTACATATTTATGCCTTTTATAATTCAATCATCAATGTTATATTAGGATTATGAGTAACACTTTTTTAATTTGCATATGGATTCTTTAACTTATTTTATAGATTTTCTCTCTTTTGGCAATGAGTGTTCTGATTCTATTGAAATATGGTCTGTCAATGTCTTGTCTTTTGTGTGTGAGAGGTCAAATTAATGATTAAAAATTATGAAGCTTAGAGGGGGATTTTTGTCATAAGGCTCATAAAACCTTTAACACGGCCACTAAATAAATAAAGATATGTCAGTTTTCCATTTTTGGGTATTAGAAGACTGGAATGTTTTAATAAAGGACCTGGATAAGAGGCATGAAAAATTTTGGAATGGATTTGCTTTAGTTGAGAGAACCTAAAAAGACCTGTTTTGATGATGAAGAAGAAGTAGCCATCCAATTCTCATGTCTTCAGTTAGAAAACTGGATTGTCACAGTCATTGTGCCGTAGATAAATTATCTGTGAAGCACGGATAGTCAGTGAGCGCGTTTATGGGATGACAGGTGACTGTATTCATTTAAGCACAGTAAGTATCTCTTATTAGCCATAATGAGAAAAAGTGCTAGTTTATATTAACTTGATTTTTTTCTATTCTCCTATATGTTTCCTTTAAAACTTCCTCTGAAAGTGAAAAGTATATTAAAAAGCAGGAAATACAAAATATCTGAACTAAATGAAGAAGATTAAAAGAGAAAAGTGACTGTTGATGGTTCTTGTCAGACTATAGATTCAGTTTTCAAATACTTTTATTCAGTATGTCCTAAATACGTCAGGTTCAGGCAGTTTACTTAAATTTTGGTTTTCAGTCTGCTGTTTTCTAGTCTTTCTAGTATATTGGCCAAGATGAACCTAAAATAGGTTATAGGAAACATCTAAAATATATTATAGGAAAACAACTTCAAAATCACTGTGGTTATCATACAAAATGAAGTGATGGAGGATTCTTTGTCACAGTAAATTAATTGGTCTCTCAACACATACTGCATTTCTAGGAAACACCAGTAATTGATTTACTTTATTTATCTGTTTCACTTGAAGTTATAATTATTTTTTGAAAAAACTCTGCAATGCCATACATCCCTGAAAGGTGTTGCCTCTGCTGATAGTCTCTGTAAAGATGTTTCATGGTCACAGTACATAATATACACCCCTGCTTTTGAGAAAGGAATTTTATAATTTTTCTTTTGAGTGAAAGGCATATGACATGGGATATGTAATACTTTAAGTGCATTAGCAGTAGAGTTTATGCATTCCAAGAACACTTTTTCTTAGTAAATTACTCATTCAAGGTAAATGATGGGAAACCAAAGTTAAGATTTTTATAGGGTTTACAGGCAGACGTGTGATGCAAAAGATATACAGTTCTTTAAAGAATCTGAATTTCAGACAGGGTGAAAGTATCCATATGCACTCAGATTATAAGTTTGTATTTTTATGTGTGTAAGAGTAGAATAATTTGTGTTTAAAGAATACAAGAAGTATGTTTCAGCATTTAATTTTAGTGGAACTTTTACATTTTTTGTATGATTTTTTTTAACTCTTCTCCTGAGTTTACCTTAAAAAAAAGAATGGAAAAGTTTGCCTTTGATCCAAAGAGTAAAATAAATATATCTAGTTCTATTTTCCCTGTCTTACTATCGGTTTAGTAAAATATCCAAAGTACAACAACATAGGAAATGAAAAATAGAAGAATGGCTAGAAGTGTAACCACTGCTGGTAGAGCCTTTGTCATCTTCCTTAAAACTTGGTCATCTAGCATGGGGAAAAACCTGGCATCAGTCTTCTCTTCCATCATGGGAAATACGAGTCTTTCACATCTTAAACATACATTGTCTTGTCTGATGTCACATTTTCCTCCTGATCTTCCGGTTCAATAATTGTTGCTCTGGTAGCCCCTTGGAACAAATGAAATGGATTCGAAAAAAACTATCTGGAGAAAGTGGTCGGAAGTTGTTCGTAATTTTGATGATACCTAAGCTGCAATGTTACAAGGATAGATTTTCTTCAAAACTCATTTCAAGCCGGTATGTTGGAGCCTTTGAGAAATGATCAAGTCAAAAAAAAATCCCAGCAATGCAACAAAGTTCAAGGAACTTAGAAGTGATGAATTTTCTAGATTCTGCTGTCAATGCTATATTCTTCTTCAGGATTCTGTCTATGCACTGCATTCGGGTTTGGTAACTGATATGTGGAACAGGGGAAAAATGAAACTAAATATCCAATTTCGGCTGTGGTTTCATACTTTCTTTTTCTCTGTTTGCTTTCAGATTTATTCAAAATATAATATAGCTAGAAAGAAGTGGTAACAATGCAGAAAATAAATTAACATAGGCTAGAATATCAGTCTAGAGAAGAACATCAGCCTAGAGAAGAATATCAGACTAGAGAAGCAGTTAATTCTACCAAAGTAATTGAGGCAGAGTTTTTGTTTCTATTTTTAATCTAACTTTGGATGACATTTCGTAATTTCCAAGAACAGGTTTACTGAAAGTAGTCTCGATCATTCTGATAGAAAGGAATGACATTGATGGGAATAGGTAGATTCATCAGGTCAATGCTTCCTGGAACTTGGCGGCTCCAAGGTTGGTGCCATCAGAAAAATTTCAGGATTTTGACCATGGGATGATCTATTGACATCTGAGAGAATGTGCCTTTCTTATAGGGGGAAAAAGAGTTCTAGCACTGGAGCTAGTGAGGCTCATTGATAGAGCTTTAAACTATCTTGGAAGGGGGAAAGAAACGAAACTGGTACGGGTAGACAGAAAGTTGAACATGAGCCAGCAGTGCCCTGGCAGCCAGGAGGGCCAACCTGGGGTGTCCTGGGGGGCATCAGGCCCAGAATCACCAGCCGGGCAAGGGAGGGGATTGTCCAGCTCTGCTCTGCACTGGGGCAGCCTCACCTCGAGTGCTGGGGGCAGTTTTGGGTGCCGCAATATAAGAAAGATATTAAAGTATTCTAGAGCATCCAAAGGAGGGCAACAAAAGGGGAAGGTGAAGGGCCTTGAGGGGAAACCATATGAGGAGTGTCTGAGGACACTTGGTCTCAAGCCTTGATAAGAGGATAGTGAGGGGAGACCTCATTGCAGTCTATAACTTCCTCATGAGGGGAAGAAGAGGAGCAGGCACTCTGGTGACCAGACTGGAAGGAATGGCCTGAAGATGTGTCAGAGGAGGTTTAGGCTGGATATTAGAAAAAGGCTTTTCACCCAGAGGGTAGCTGGACACTGGAACAGGCTCCCCTGGGAAGAGACCACAGCACCAAGCCTGACATAGTTCAAGAAGTGTTTGGACAATGCTCTCGGGCACATGGTGTGACTCTTACAGATATCCTGTGCAGGGCCAGGAGTTGGACTTTGATGATCCTTGTGGGAACTCAGCATATCTGGTGATTCTGTCTTTGAATTTTTTGTTGTGCTACAGCTGTTCAAGTAAATGTAACATTTCTGGATGCCTTTCTAAATAATGGAATTAACATGGCTGGGATTGTATTTAATATTTTATCCAACATTCAAGTGGAAACTCCTACTTCATAATAAAAGCACTTCAAATTGGAAGAATTTACTTTCTTTACTGATTAAATTTTAAAGTAATGAAATCAAAGAATAAATTCAAATTCAGTAAACACTGATTCTGTAATTCTGTGAAAGGCAATTCTTAGATTCTACACCACACAAACCCTTTGAAATGCACAGAAAATCAGCTTTCAGTGTTCAGTTACCTTATTAATTTTGTATACTGGGCAAGTGCAAACAATGGGATTGTCTAGCTCTATTGCTACTTTTGTGGGGTTAGTGGAAGACGTTTTTGTAAATATTTCTAAAATGCCCTGTTATCAATGATAAATGTTTTAAAAACAGATTTTGAAACTTCTTAAATGTATTGTTAGTTAGGTCTACAAATAATTTCTTTAGTACAGAAGGGGTTTAAGTTTGCATAAGTAATAAAAACTTGCAAATAAGAGATTGGAAAACAATTAGAAATTTAGGTGGATATGTGATTACATTTCTTTTGAAGTTAGTTCATAGATTACTTTCCTTTTGCAAAAAAAGCCCGTGTAAACAGAGCTCTGGATGCAGTTGTTGCAGTAGGCATATTATAGTTGATTCTTTAAGCAAAAGCTTAATAGATAAGATTTGTGAAAGTCAACACCTCTGCTAATCTTTCTATACAATGTCAAAACCCAGAATGAAAACATCTATTACTCAGTGAAGTGAATGGAAAAAGATGTGGCTTCATGCCTTAGCAGTTAGTTCCATGAATAATTCCTTTAGTACAGAGTGAGGTTTAGTTAGCAAAAGCAATAAAACCTTGCAAATAAGAGATTATTCAGGAATTTTAAAATACTGAGACACTGCAACTGGATTTTTAGCAGATGTCATTATTACCGTGAACAATTAACAGTCATGCATTATTAATGTCTTCCGTTCCTTTGAATAAAATAATTAGGAAAACAACAGAAAGAGCAATATATGCAATTGTCTATTTTTGGCCTGTCAATAAGGATATTCTTTGAACACATTGACTAAATTAAATGCAATCTAATTAAATGATTAATAAGATCAACTCTGCTTTCACATAGCTAATAAATTTTATACTGTCCACCATCTTTATACTTGTCCACCATAGACAAAAACTATGGAAATACAAGTCATAATTTTTTTGAAGAAGATGTGACAATTTAAAAGAAAGCTATCTAACAAATTTTGTTAGTACTCATTTGCTCTAAGTTATCAGACCCACATCTCTGCAGTGTTTTTATGCCATGTATACCAGTTGTTATTGCTGTGGTGGTGGGTCTTCATTATTAAAACATTTGGTAAGAGTTGCAGTTACTCCTTCTCAAAATCACCTTTAACTTTCATACCATTTTCCACTACTCGAATGCAGAAATTTGTCAGAATGTTTTTTCTTTCATCATTGAAGACAGCTTGATTCCATGGAAACTGTTAGAGTATTTATATATTTGTGAAAATTATTTCAGATGCCCCCTCTTGCTGGCCATTCAGGTGAGCAGGGGGTGGTCAGAGGGCCATTTTCAGGTGATTTAAAGTGCTCTGGGGAGTGCAAGAGACCTGGAGTGCAGCATTGCAGTTCATGTGGACAGGGAGAGCCGGAAATGTGCAGCCACATTCCTTCCTGGTGGTGGGCTGTGTGTCAAATGGGTGTTTTGGCTGATTTCCCTTCCCCCCCCACGACTTGACTAGATCCAGCAAAGGTTTATGAACTCTCAAAAGCCATTTCTGCTGCTGCAAGTAAGGGTGCTCTATCCCAAACAGAACCCCCCCAAGAAGGATGCAGCTGTCCAGGTCACTGAGCCTGCCGTGAGTACCAGAGTGCAAAAGATGCCTGTGTGCAGTGTGAGCAAGTGAATTATCTGCTCTGTCTAGTGGCAGACCTTAAGGAATAAATAGAAAGGCTAAGGAGCATCAGGGAGAGCAAAAGAGAAATGAACTGGTGGAGTTATACCCTTCCAACCCTGAGAGAATCTCAGGGGGAGTCAGAGGAGTCCTGTCCCTCTTGCCATCAGGGAGAAGACTCAGTAGACAGGAGGGAACGGAAATGGCTCCCTGCTCAGGGAGGTGAAAGAATCTCCTCGCGACCCCCGCTGCCTTCCCAGGTGCCCTTACAGAACAGGTACAAGGCCCTGGATCTAGAGGGTCGGGCAGATGACACAAGAGAAAAAAATCTGTCTGGAGGGTCTCCCAGTTGCCCATTGTCTGTCATATGGATTACAGCCTCAAGTAGTAAGAATAAAAGAAAGGCAGTGGTAGTAAGTGGCTCCCTTCTGAAGGGAACTGATGGCCCTGTACGTTGACCAGACTCATCCCACAGGGAAGCCTGCTGCCTCCCTGGGGCATGGGTATGGGATCTGACCAGGATACTCCCCGAGCTACTTCATCCCTCTGATTCTTACCCACTGCTTGCTGTCCAGGTTGGCAGTGATGAGATTGACAAGAAGAGTACCAGGGTAATTAAAAAGGACTTCAAGGCTTTGTGCTGATTGGCTGATGGGACAAGAGCACAGGTAGTGCTCTGCTCAGTTCCTTTGGTAGCAGGGATGAATGATGAAAGGAACAGGAAAACCCATATTATCAACAAGTGACTTAAGGGCTGATGCCATTATTGGAATTTTGGTTTCTTTGATCATGGGGCAATTTTTACAGTGTCAGGCCTGCTAGAGTTGGATGGCCTTCATCTGTCTAGGAAAGACAAAAGGATTCTAGCCCATGTGTTTGCAGGGCTGATTGAGAGGCTTAAAACTAGGTTTGAAGGGGGAAAGGGATGAAATCAGAGTCTTCAGAGATGAGATGAAAAACAAGTTTTATATGGTCATTATCATGTGATTTACATATTTCTCAAAAGTCTGTATGTAATCTAAACTGGTATCACACTAGGCAAGCCCATAAAAATTGATTTAAAGACAACTAAAAATTTTACTTCTAGTGCAATTACCAGCATTTTATTTTCTTTTAACTTGTTTTGGTATACTGTATTTAAAAAATATGGCAGAATTGAATACACACAGGTTAAAATGAATAAATGAAAGATCAGAGTAGTGGTGCAAAGAAATGATGTTTGGAATACTATAAATATGCCATATATGTTTGTAAACAGACATAGAATATAATACAAAAAATATGATTTATAAACCAAACAGAAATTTACAGAATTCTTAAGGTGATATTTTTAAAAATAGCTGTAGGAGTAATTCTTGTGGTTGATTCGGTTACTGACGGCACAACCTTCTTCACGCTAGTATCACAGCAAATAGGCCTTCGCATCTCTTACAAAGCTATCAGTCGAGCAGCCATTACACCGGTGAGCCATAGAGTAGTTTTTTGAATTGTTAATATCTTAGGAAATGTCAATAATAAATGATGAATTGTCTTTTGAAAGATGTAGCAATGTCAACTTTAGACAGACACAAAGTTGTAATGTATATTGCACAACCGTATTTGCATAATGTTCTGCCATCAAACAGTACTTTAAATTCAAACATTAAAAACATGGAGCACAACAAATTTAAGGTTTATTAAAGCTGGAATATATTGTGTGGGAACATCTGAAATATTGTAATTAGTTTTACATAGTTATTGCAATCATATAAACTATATGTATCAGATTATTCTTGACTCAGCTATATCTCCTATGCCTGAAAGTTTCAGTATTAATTACCAGCCAGCTCATTAATTTTATATACAGGATTTCTCAGTGACAGACAAAATTCATTCTCATTATTCTTTAACTAGGAATGAGCCTGCAGTGAAGAAGTTGGGAGTCTCAGCAGTAGAAATCATGCCTAGTCCAGCCAATTGCATCAGGAAGACATTCTGTGCTCAGTGGCTATAATGGAGGAAAAGAAAATTCCTAGGTTTTTCTATGCTCAAGAATCTGTGATTACTGGGCAGCTGGAAGAGTTCTAGTGTGTCTAAGCCTGCTTACTGGCAATCTGTCTGACAACACAGATTTCCACACCCTCAACAAAGTAGGAAATATTAACCCTGGAACAGTTTAAAGGAAAATGTGGACGATTACATGGTGGGGTTCAACAACAGATATCAAATAGATTGTTTTATGTTGCACAGATATAAACTGTAGAGTTTACCTGTAAAGAATGTCTCAGTGAAGGATTTCTGCCACATAAGCCTTGATGAGGGGAAAATGAATTCTATTGACATAGGCAGGGGAAATATTGAGTAAACCAAAAGGATATTTAGCTTGCTTATCCTAGTCTATGATCTTCAAGTTCCAAACAACCCCTTGGCAATATAGATTTTCCCACAAAGAATCCAGCTGAAGTTCTTCCATATGTTTTATTCCCTGGTAATTGTTGAAGACTGGGCCTTGTGCTTGAAACGATGTCTTTGAATCCTCTCACTAGGCAGTTCATGTAATATTAAGGATATGTAGCCCCCATCAGGAAACAAAAAACCAGTAGAGGAGGAATATTACATTTTTTTCAAGTAGAATTGTTATGAATCACTTGAGATTAAGCCTTCTCTTCCAATTAAAACAAAGAAACATACAAGAAAGCAAATCCTAATAAAAGGAAGGTAGTTTCAAATTATTTTAACTTATTGTATGTAGTGTCAGACCAATGCTTTCTCCCCAGCCTCAAAATCATTCCTCAAACTTGCTAAATAACTTAGGAGACTCTGTATACTGCAGTGTTAATGACACTGGCCTCTACATATCTTTGGCTGTAACTGAATAGCAAGTTATGTTCTTCCTTGATGATCTCAATTCCCTTTTTGCTAAAATTCATGGAATGGCTTAATTGCACTTGTGTCCTAATTGGTTCATGTGTCTCCCTCTAAAATTAAATTTTTGTCAATAATTAGGCAATTTCAGTTGCAACTGTTACAATCCTTTTTATTTTCTTGTAGTTCCACTTGGACTGTTTCAGAGTATTAAAGCGGCAATTTTTAGGAGGCTTGTCTTCCTTTGTCAGGAACACTAATTCTTCTCAAAGTACAGTCCAAGAAGTTTTTTCACTTTGCTTTTTCCTACCAGAAATAGTTCTTGGAAGACTTGAAGAGGAAATGTGTGATTTAATTGCATGGGGGCGAGGGGATATGTTCACAGAAGGGGGAAAGAGTAAAGAGTATAAAATTTTTCATTTTGACATTCTATAAGGAAAAAAACCCTTAAATTTGCTCTAGAAATTGCAGATAATATGAAAAGCTTCAGTAGCTAAACATCTGTTAAGACATTACAGATGTACCAAAACCTATTTTATTAAAAATTATTATCAAATTATTTATATGCTTAACAGTCCAAGACTCTTTATGATACCAACAATATTACATTCTCAACAATCTCTAATAAACACTTGATATTTTAAATCAAGAAAATCAAAGAATTAAATTTATATTGCAATGGTTATAATATAATTAAGATATTGATGATAGATTTTGTATTTTGGAATATTTATGGCTACTATAATGAGATAACTTTTAGCAAATTACATGTTAGGCAGAAGGAAGAAAAATATTTTAAAATATTTAAATAAATGAATTACATTGCTCCAGTACCAATACAATAAATTAAGCATAGTCTTTATGAAAATATTTTATATGGGAAATATTTTTTTAAAGTTTCTCTTTTGGCACATATAAATTCATAACAAGGTAGATATATAGTCAAATCTCTTGTTGCCCGTAAGGCTGTAGCCTCCAGAGGGCTGTTACCGTACATGGTAACAGAAATGAAGTGGTTCTTTCACAAAGTCTTTTCTCCACAGTACCATTACATTGTTTAACATAACTCTGTCACCTACTTGCCTCAACAATAAAAAATGTTAAAAATATCTAACTTCTGTGTAATTCCTATTGCTATTTCTTACTACAGAAAGAATAAACTTTTTCTGAAGGTATGACTGAAATCCATCTAAAACCACAAAGCCTCATCCTAAATTTAAAGATACAGAAGTCTCAGGTTTTCTGCATTCTTTTTTCCATGCCATTCTTCAGTGCTTAAATTCCAATGTTATGATGCGCTATAGTTCATGTCAATATTGAAAGCATAAGTATACATGAATATCCCTCTAATATCTGAACTGCACTGAAATATTTAATTAAGCCCAATAACTATATTTGAAAGACTCTCTAATCACTTCACTTCCAAGCATCTCTTCTAAATTCCTGTTTTACTGATAAATTAGCCAGGAAAAGAAAGCAGACAGAACTATTGGTAGATTCTTAAATGATTCGTAATCATTTAAGAATAATTCAAAACCCCTGACCTTCCATCTTAGTGGTACTCAGTTAAGTTCCAGTAATAACATTGTGAATTTTAACTTTTAATATCTCATTGATTATAAAAGCATATTAGAAATAAAAGATTATCATATGATGAAGCCTGCACCCCACTGTGTGAAATTTTCAACAAATTTCATCAGCATACACTATAAGGATACAGTCAAAAGGTTAAGGACAGCTTGAACAAATGGGTATGACTGAGTATATCTGAGAAAAATGCATTCCTCGTAGGACTTTTTGGTTGTATTTTATCCAGTGAGCACTTAATACAAAATTTGGACTAAGTTCAGGATGATGGGACTTTTGTTTACAGCTGAAAGTAATCTTCACTGGATAAAAGTGTGTGAACCTCTGCGATTCAGCTTTGCCCATCTTGTATTTTTGGTACGTTGATACTTCATACCTGATATTCTCAGGTATGAAAACTGAAATATTGGAAAAGCACTAATTGTTCCTTATATTGTCCTCAGCAAAAGGCAACAGAGAATCCTGTCAAAATGTATTTCTTTTCAGTATGTATAACTGAGTCAAACAAAAGAACTCATGGCTTCAAAAAGACCCTGTCCCACCAATGCAAAGAGGCATAAATTTCCTGCATTTGCTGGCATGGGGGGAACCATCTTCACATCCATTGCCTTATCTCTCTGAAATACACTTACTAAGCTGAAGATTGACCCCCTGAATCTTATTTTTGTCAGGTACTGTATACATGACACAATCTGAGTGTAGTCTCCAAAGCTGATATATATTTTACAGAAAAATGGAATCAGACAACTAAAAAAGATAACATTTGCAGTTTAAGCCCTGGGTAACTCCTAAACAGGGCAGCCAGAATTCCATTTAAAGGTAGAAGAGGAAGGAAAGAAATACATACAGCTTGCAGCTTGGGAGAGTCAATACAATATGCCATGTTTTCCCAACATATTCCTTTAGTTCTGATGCTGAATCTGAGGCTTTAGTGGGTAAACTTTTTGCTGAGTTTCAATGCAATATGTGTGTTATTGGAATAGTTCCAGTTGGAAGGGATCTAAAATGATAATTTAGTCTACCCACCTGACTGCTACAGCTGTGACCAAAATTTAAAGCATGTTATAAGGGCGTTGTGCAGCATCACATTGGAGTAAAATGTAGCATAGGAAGTTAGAGTTACATTACTAAACACAGTTTCAAGCCGGATGCAATACAGGAAAAAAAATCACAGAAAAACATAGTGAACTCTACATTTTTCATATTAAAAATAGAAAAAAAAACTTAGCTATTTCAGAGAGCCATATCACAATGTATAGCCTTGGGACTTAAGTTACAGGAGGTTATACATATTCTCCTATCCAGTGTTGGATACAGCATTAAACCAACCTTTGAGTAGTGTTTTATTTTTTAAAGTGATTTTAAACGTTTTAATTGTTCAGTGGTCTAAATGATGACAAGCAATGAATACAAAAATGAATCAAAAAATAATAATTCTTTGAATGCTTGATGTCAATTTTAGTTTTAAGGTTCTTGAAAATATAACTACATATGGTATCATTGCTTGATCTGGAGGCTACTAAATTAGGATTTTCCCAATTATCTATCTCAGCATTAGTCGTGAGGAAAACTGAAAGTCTGAGTCTGGGTTATGTAAAATAAAGAAACATACCTCATGCATCTTAAGCATGTTGAATATTTATTAAGACTGCCATAGAAGACTGTCCAGAAGACAGTCAGGGCCAGTATCAAAGAACCTGCACTTCTGCATCATGTACACCACTGAACTCATTTTAAATTCACTGCATTTGTTATACTATAGTAACTGTGCTGATGTCTTTCCATAGCTTTATTCTCATCACCAAGTAGCTATGTGAGAATGCAGGAACAAAGTACATTAAAGTAGTTTCTAAAACAAAGAATCAAAGTGGAATGGAATGCAAAATGACATTTGCTTTTACTGTAAACACTCTTCATTCTACTTGGAGTGTGCATTAAGTGGGGATGTTGTAGCATAACCAAGAAAAAATAAGAGAGCGGGTTCTTAGAGAAATAATTGTTATGGGACGGGCTTCTGAGCTTTACCAGAGTATCATTAAGTGCTATGCACTTCTCTTAATGGTAATTCAATTTTGATTTCTTAGAAATAAATCTTAATTATGGAGCTTATGCAGTACTTGTATAGCATTTAGAAAACTTCTATGTAACAAGAAAAATCAAAGACCTATTCTATAATAAGAGAAAGATGATAAATCAGAAAAACAAAAATCTGTCATAAATTGGCTGCATACAGAATAAATGGTGATAGTGCTGAATCCTTTAATCTTACTGTTTAAACTGAGACAAAATATGATTTCATCCACTTACAGAATATCACTGGCTCTGTATCAAGAAAAATGCTACCAACATAAATCCCTAAAGAGAGCATCATTATTCAATTAAAAATGCACAACATAACTTTTACAACTGACCAGCAGTGACTGTGCTTTCTTACCTTGTTTTGTATCCAAAAGCCATAAAAAAAAAACAACCTTATATTAAGAACACAGTAAAATTAAGTAGTGAATACAGTTGTTTTTTTTTTCTGATAGATTACTATGCAGTAGTAATTCAGTGAAAGAGGATACTAACATGTGTCCCCTCGCCCCTCCATCCTCACCATTTTCTGGCTACATATACAGCAAAATCATAGGAAATGTGTGTTTTACATGGAGAGATAAGTTGATGAGTTGCCTGGCAACAACATCTGTGTCATTTTCCCTTCGGTATGTACTATGTATCCATGTCTAGAATGCTATGTATCTTCCTTAGACCTAAGCAATTTAGGTTGTCAAGTCCCTGGTGACCATTAGGTATCTGATAACCACATATTTTGGGGTCAACCAGATGCACTTACAAGCAAAATAGAAACAGCATAAATCCTCTATCCTATATTTCCAAATTATGGCATCATTAACACTGGAGTATTGCCTCCCGCTTCTTTGGTCCTTATTCTTTTTGGTATCCATTAATCTGTGACAACAGAAAGTGAAGACCAAGCCTTTATTATCAATTTTCCTTATGACAGTGACATTGTTCTAACTATGACTGTCTTATCATAGCCACATTTCTTGCATTTCAGAAAAAAATTCTTAAGATACTTTTTTTCAGTGTATCACCCAGTAAGTCTGACAAACTCGTCAAAGTCACTAAAAGCAGCTCTGGATCACTATGTACACAATTTCACCTTATTTGAAAAAGAAAATAAGCCAATTCACAACATTAAAGAAAGAAAGGCACAAAAAAACCAACCCAAAAAGCACAGACTAAAGAAACCCATAAAACAACAACAACAATAAAACCCAATATGTCTCTATATGTCTATATCGAAACATATATATGTATGCAAATATATCTACAGATATGTAGATGTACATATGTACATGTGCATATGTATCTGCATTTGTCCATAAACCCCATTGACATTTCTGCCTCAAAATTGTGCTGCAGCTGCAGTACAGAAATTAGCAGCTATGCTACAGTCATCTTACAACATTTATTCCTTTTCAGGAAAAAACTCCAAACCGTTGATAAGGTTTCTGAGGTGATGTATAGTACAGCAACTCTCAAATTCCTAAGATTTTAAAAAATCCTCACATAAATGTTTACATTTTGAGGTGTTTCTTATGGTGCCACTACTTATATTTAGCTTACAAAACCTTAGTGCATCAGATTCTTCAGAAGCAGTGCTTTTAACTAGGACATATGTCAAAGGATGTAGAGAAATATTAAGAGAATTAGAGCTTCTTGGATGGGGAGGCAAAAAATGTTTTTTTCTAATTTAACCTGACCCTTCTATCCCCATTGAATATAATTTTGACAAAGGAGAAAATTTGAATAAAAATATCAATGATAACCATTTAAATTCTGCTAACATATGTGTGAAAATGAGTTATTTTTCTTTATCTCTTCAAAGTATTATGTGAAGTGTCATAGCAGGTGAAATGGAAACTAGAAGTTCTGTTCTTTCAAATAACCTCCTCTTACTTATACATGCTGTGCTTATTGAACTTGCTGAACAGCATAGTTGTGTGTTTAGATTAAATATATATATACATACATGCGTACATACAAACATACATATATATATATATATTTAAATTAATCTCCTATTTAAGCAGAGGGAAATTTAATGTATGGATTTATCTTCTCTTTCATGACTAGCAAGAATCATTATGCTGATCTGGTAATATAGCACCTTGACCAAATGCTGAATTTCTTTTATTATTATTACCCAGCTGGTATCTTAAACAAGCAATTGATGGCTTTTATTAACAATGTCGGGATTGTGGAAGGATTAGCCAAATGGATTTTTACTGCATCTTTCATTGCTGTGATTTTTTTGTTCATGGATTATTTGTAAATAAAGATCAGGGTATTCTCCCAAATCCTTAAATTGAAAACTTAAAATGCCCCCAGCAACCCAACAAACAAACAACAGTTAATCAGATTACACAGTAACTATTTTTCCTAAGAAGATTATGATTCCAATTCCTGATTGAATATGCAAATAGAATACAGAATTTTGGTTCTATAACTTCACATTTTCCTGAATACTAGGAGAACATTTCTTGACATTGAAATGGATAGTCTTTAGAAGTTCCTTGATATTGACCTGTGACAGGTCAAGAAAGAGCTTCAACAAACAGACGCTTTTTGTAGTATGAAGCTCTCTATCCTGAGTCTGAGTTTTGCACTACTATGACTTCTGACTTTGATTTAAAAACCTATTCAAGTTACAAAGCAATAAAGAGAGAGATTTAGAGTTTTCTTTTGGAAATGGGATTATAGAAAATTAAAGAGTTATTAAAAAAAAAATCTATACTATTTATATTGAACAGAGTGTAACACTTAAAATGACATAATTTTTAAAACTAGAATAGTTGATCATGTAATGGCTGGCATAATTTTAGTAGGGAAATAAGTAATATTAACAAAATTGCACATTAATTTTGTCTTTATGTCTCTTCAGTTCACAATTTTGTCAAAATCTTAGGCAATACCTGCCAATCAGGTATATGATTATCGACTGCAGTACTGCTGAATATACTCTATTCAGTGACTTGAGTAACATGTGTCATGGATAAGAATATTTAATTGTGTATGCTGAATAATATTTGTGCATATGAGAATTAGAATATGGAAAAAACCAATATGTGATCAGAATGTTCTCCTAGTTTTACCCCTTCACCTCGAAAATGAATAAATGTGCAGATCAATTTTTTTTTTCCTTAAACTCCATTTTCAATTTTTTCTTAAACTCCAGTTTTACAGGAACACTTGTGTTCTCACCCATCTGTGACTATGATCTCTGATCCATGAGACACTGAGTGCAATATCTGTCACTGAATGTAGATATCTAGCAACATCTTAAATGCCTTGCCTGGTCTGAACTCCATTAGTTATTGCTGAAGAAAAAAAAAATCTTCTCTGGATGTCATATGTCCAGTCCAACATGAATATCTTTGATATTTTAAGGTCCTTAAAACAGTATCTTAAAAATACGTGTTTGACTCCCTCAATCTTTTGTTAACAAATATTTTATAACCTTTTTGTATTCATAAAAAATTAATGTTAAGGAGGAAAATTTATGAAATTTTATGACATTTTTCAGCTAAGGAATTAGAGAAGAAAAACTCCGAATCTACAGTCAGCTGCAAGATTTGTGATTATTTCTGACTTTCAGTAAGTGAATGTATGTTGGCTGGCATTCCCACTCTGCAACAAGTAAGCTGTATCCATGGCATCCTACTTTTTATACTTGGGATGCCATAGAGAGAGAATTTCGGTATGCTATCCAGATGGGTGTTGTGTTTGATTAACAGCGGTCTGACGGGATGAATAAGACCAAGATTGTAGGAAATAACAGAAAGGATCCAGATGTATAAATAGTCTTTCCTTCTCCCCGATCTAGTAATGAGCTAACATGTCTGTTCCACTGAACTGTCATTCTTATGGTAGCTGTTGATGTCAAAAAGAAATAAAACTAAACAAGCCCTGGACCTCTCCCTAAGCCAAGATATGAAATTGGGGCATGTCAACAAGAGAAATTGTTGTATCGTAACTTAAGGTATGAATTTCAAAATGCCTTACTCAGGGACATTTTACAATTACTAATACAAAATGACTGTCATGTTAGCTGTACAGTTACCTCCTTATATAAACAGTGTTTCGGTGATTTTGCTTTTCTTTTACTATTGTTCATCATGTTGCTTCTACTGTGTTATATCATAAAGAAACTTTTTTTTTTCTTTCAAACAGAGTAATTAAAAACATTATTTCAAGACTGATTTGTCAAATCAATGAGGGAAATGACTTTCCTGTAAAATCAGGTTGTTTACAGTGAAAAAGGCAGCACTAACAAAACAAATAGTAGGGTCTACTGAAAGATAACTAAATCAAGGTATCTCTTCTGCAAAGTGTATTTTGTTGCATTAATTCATGGATTATATATGGTATTCTCTAAAATTCTTTTCTGTTGGAAAGAAAAAATGAAGGGTAAGATAATTTGAGAGAGTACTGGATAAAAATAGTGCAAACAGTGAAGGAAATTTCAAGCAGAAATCTTGGATTCAGAAAGGTGATACAAAGTCTGGGTGAGATAAGGTAAAGAAGGGTTTCATTAAGTGAGCCTATGGTTGACATATGTGAAGGGAAAAAGGCACAAAGGAACTGCAGGCAGAAAACTGAAACTGTTAAGTCTGACCCTTTGGCATCCAGTAGGCATTATCTTGTTAATGGGGTATAAGGAAATACCTATAGAAATACAGAAAAATGGTGCTGCCTTTGTTTTTTCAAGTTACTTAGCCAATGATGAATGTCAGTGTTTGCATAACAGACTGAAATACTAACAGACTACATGTCTGTATGCTATGAGTACTGAGAAAGCAGTAATAAAATGTGGAGAGGTTATAAACCAGGAACAATAACTGGGTGGAGGGTGATGGGGAAGCTACCTAGTTGTTCATAAAGAGACAGGTGCAACTGCCTCCTCTGCTGAACAAAAATTTATTTTCCTTTGGTGGCTTTGTGTTGAGAATTATTGTCAGAGGTGGAAGTCAAAACGGCAGATGGGTAATCTGGAATTCAGTAAATCAGGGAGTAAAATTATGTTAAAGGTGAAAGCATCTGCTTCGTCGATGTTGTCTGATAATCACGGGCTTTTTCAATGCAAAAGGGAGTAACAAGTAAATAAAAACACAGGGAGACATAAACGTATTAGACAGCGAGGGGTAACAGAAACAAAGGCAGAGTCCAAAAGTACACTGTTAATTATTGGTAGACCTTTACAAAATCCCAGGTAGAGTTTTAGAGAAGGCCATGTGGTCTTCGCAACTGATAAGAAAGGGAAAATAAGATGAACTTGAGGACTTTGGAATTTTTAGGGAGTCTGTGAAGCTCAGCAATGATTTTTAGGGAATATTCTGGGGAAGGGGATCAGGGATATAAAAGGTGCCCATTCCGTGTAAAACACTGCATATCAGTACACTTGTCTGACCAAGTCCTGCATCAGATCATCTCTCTTATCTTCTGAAATCCTTTCTTAACTCTCTTTTCATGTAACCTCATCTGTTCTGTGCAAGTGAGTACTGTAAAGACTAGTGCCAGCTACTGGAGAGGTGGGAGTTGATTTGGTGTCAGCAACGAGGGTTCACCCAGGAGGTAGGCACTCCAGGGGTGTCAACTGCCAGAGGTAAGAAGGGTCTCAGTGCCAGAAACTGAATTGGATGAGGGTTTTGACAATCTGTCAGAGGGGAGACAATAATGCATGTTCCATAAAAACAGCTACTGGGAATGACTGGTTTGACTGGGATGAGTGAGGGCCTCAGCACTGACAGAAGTGCAACTGTGGCTCATAGCCCATGTGCCTGGTGCTGGCTGTTGTCATGATCCGAATATTGAGGTTCTTAAAAATACCTCTGCCTGAATCAAGGTGCAAATGAGACCATATGCCAGTCAATAGTATGAGTTTAATTTGATAAATAAATATGAGTAAATTTGATAAGTAAATAAGAGAGAGAGAGAGAAAGAAATAGAAAATAGGTGGGGGGACAGAAAGAGAACGACTGGGACAGAATAAGGAAAATATCACCACTCCATGGATCCCAACTATGTTCCGTTGATCCTCTCCAGCTGATCTTCTTGGTGGTGAAGGTCTCCCCGAAAAACATAGAATGGTTTATACACCCTCGAGCCAGGTGGCAATGTGCAGGCATGTCCCCCTGGGGGAGGGGGGCAGTCTCTTACAGCAGCCTCTGCATCTGTTCCATCATGTGCAGTCCTGCGGTGCAAAGCCTCTGGGGAGCACTTTGGGGGGTCTTTGATGGGTTATGACTCCCCCTCAGCTGCCTCTCACGTGAATGTCCCGTGGATGTGGCCTGTGGGGTTGGAGGTTCCACAGCTGGGTCGGTTTGTGTAATGGAGGATGGGTGTTTATTGCCTCTGACCAGAGGTTACACCTCCTCCTCCCCCCCTCGGTTGGGAGGGGAGTCTATGTAAACCTGGCTTCTGTGAGCTGTGCTTTCCCCCCACCCCAAACTCAGCCGGGGATGATTCTCAGCACAGCTGGTGGCTTTGGCCTTTTGTGGATTCGTACTTTTCCCTCAGCCTGAGATGATTAAACAATAGGTTTCCCTTTAGCTAATCAGCAGTTTGATTTTCAATCCAAATTCCCAGTCTTCAGGGAGGCTTCTTTGGTTGTAGCTTCTTTATAATGAGCAAAACTTTAGATCAGTGTTTGAGGCATGAACTATTTTCAGTATCTGACAGCTGATGAGGTAGCCAAAGTATCTTGCTTTCACTAACCCTGTATATTATGCAGTTTGCTAGCAAACCTCAGGCAGGACAAGTTGGGAGTAGTTCCAAGACCCAGGCGAGGGTATCAGGTAGGCAGTGGACCTGTCAGTGTAAACCTGCATTTAGGTGAGTCCTGATAGTGGACTTACGTGTTAAGGAAACTTCCCTGTCCGGCTGTCCAGGCGTCACTCTGGCAGTCACACTGGCAGCACCTGAGCTAGGACCAAGGCCCTTCCACAGCTGCACCCCACACTCAGACAGTCACACCAGGTTTCCTCACCAGCTCAGCACCAGGTTTCCATAGCAGAGTCTCAGACATCTTGATCCTTAAAATATTTTAATCTTGGTGCAATAACTAAATAACAAAAGAAAAGCCTGAGCTGGTGCATCCGAGAAGGGATCCCAAATAAAGGAGTGCCTGTGGTTTTTTTACCCTCACAGTCTAAGTCTAAGTGTGGTAAACTCTGGGGGCTGCCGGTTCCTTGTCTCTGAGTGTTCGGTCACCTGACTTTTTCTATCACTTGTCACCTTCCTTGCTGAGAATGGTTTTCAATAATTTTCCAAAGTTGTTGTTATGTATTATTTCTCTAAGCCACATGCAGTAATTCTATGCCATATTGTAATAATGACCTACACCGAGTTTCTTAGAAGTGATTTATTAATAAATCTCTCAGGAGGCTGGAAGTATGCAAACTTTAGCCTTATGCTTGACAGTACACTTGATGCAGTTGTTAATGAATCAATAAGGCACGGTCTCATGTGTCTTAATTCCAATTAAAATGTTGGAACTATGTGAGATGTAGCTGATGTCTAGATAGATAATTATATTTAATAATCTGTGTCTATATGCATAAATAAATCCACATCATTCTAGCTGGTTGCGAGAGATATGCTATTTTGTCTGCATGTCCAGTAAGCTTTGAGATTTAAGAATTTCTTCCCTTGCATCTGGGATTTGAATACAGCATTCAAAAAGCTTATTATACGGAATTAAAACTAACAAAATTCGCCTTTAAGTAACTTAGAACATTCACAGTTTTAAAGAAAATGCACCAATGATGTACAGAAATACAATCATCATATCTGAATCACCTGCACATATTTTCTCCTAATATCTGTAATTCTTGTTTAGATAATTTTTGAGGATTTTGAAAAATTGTTTATAATATACACAAATCTCTATATTCCATCAGCTTGACTTAAATCCTACAAGTAGATTTGACTGGGATTGGATGTCCATAAATCTTTTCTGTACACACTACTTTTGCAGAATGAATTTGATGAGTGAGCAAAGATTTTTGATGTTTCTGAAAAGTACAGCCAATTCAATATGAAAATGTTACATTTATTCGATTTTCAAGATTACAAAGGAAGCTATGTTCTATTTTAGGCTTCAAAAGCTGGACATTAGGGAACTATATACTCTGTTAGCAAGCAGATGTTCTTTGCAGGCAGGCAATAACCTTGCTTTGTGAAGAGAAGTAGCCTCCTTTGCAAAACAGTTTGAAGACCAAATACTCTACCCTCACTCTGTTGACTAATGAGAGTCCAGGTACCTAATATTCCCACAGGGGATGCCTGGAGTTAATTAATGAGAAACATTAAGCACAAGAGTCTGTCCAAAGCGGTGGTTTACCCCAGGCTGAAAAGCAGGCATTTCCTTACTTGGAATGCAGAAGTCATTCCCAAAAAGTGAATATCTCATAAAACCATTTCAAAGCACCTGCTCTGTAGGTGTTTTCCTTGAATTTTTGTGCCTAGTTCTGCTTCTATCTATCAATTTGCTGACAGTTTTGGGGAAGAACAGAAAAATAGTATATTTTTGTTTATATATTTGTGATCTAAATACAACTAATGTGTTTTAAATATTAAAATTAAATAAAAAATGAAAAATAATCCCTGATATAAGTAAAAGGACAGATATCTAGCTTATTAATGGACAAAGTAAAATACTTAAAATCAGAATGTCTGTAGTGCGTCTAAATAGATATATTTAAAGTTGAACATTTTTTACTTAACTTGCAATCTTTCTTGGTATCTATGCAAGTATTATTATTATTATTGACATTTTTCACTTCCCCCACTCCATACAACTGGCTAAAATAATTTTCTCAGTAGTATTTCTAAAATTACCTCCTTCTTGGGCCATTGGAATTCTGAACAGAGAAGACAGTACTGTAAATAGACAGGTAAAACATACAGCTGCATATAATTCCTGTGTTAAAAAACTTCCCTGCATTTTACAGCTAAGCAATAAAGAAAATATTTTTTAGATTCAGAAAAATCATATTTTGTTTCAAATTTTACCATGATATGAGCAACTCTTTTCCTAACATATAAACAAGGAATATTGTTATTACTTAATTTAAGTAATAAAAAAAAAGTTTGTCAAGAAGCAATTAACTGAAATTACAATGATAAGACTTTCTAAAGATTCTCAGAGATGCATCAGAAATCACAGAGCACTACTATTGTTCCCTCCAGGACACCAAGATTTGTTGTAAACGTTGTGTTCCAATTAAAAATAGATTTTTACACCTATTGGTGGTGAAGTAAAACAGACATCTGTGGATCCATCTTTAATCGATGTCACATTTTTAAATTACTTCAAGTTTTTGTTAGACTTCACAACTAATAAATGAGAGGATCATTAGAAAGAACAAGGGGTAATGGAGACAGTGATAAAAAAAACCATGTTCTGCTTTCTGTTTCCAATTAGAAAATACATATCACCGTATCTGATTCTCTTGTCTTCCAAAACTCATTTTAGACAATCAGTTGTGTATTATTTCACATGTCCAAGACACTTTTAATTGCAAAATATTTTTCAAATGTACAGAAAGTGAAATGTTGGTTATTGTTTAATCCAGTTCTAAAATGCAGCCATCTCTGGAACAAAATATAAAATGTACTGTGTGAACCGAATATCTGCAGGCAACCAAGACGGCCAAAATCCACACCTGAAGTGTAAAGAGTAGATTTATTCCATCACTACACTGGCAGAATGGGGACACACACACTGCTAAGTTAACCCAAACCTAGCAGGGGCAAAAAGTGCAAGAACCCTGCCTGGCCTCACATTAAAAAAAAAGGTCTGACGCAGGCACAATCCTTCACAAGGCTGTGTTTTACAACCTCCAAACTTCTTATCTCCCTTCCTCCCTTACAAGGAGGGCCAAGCCTATGGGAAAAATGCTTATGTCTCTAACAGCATCCTGTTAACTGATTTGAGACACTTCCATTTCTTTTCAGCAGACAGAAAACAACTCAAAGCAAACACATATGTGTGAAATTTCCCACAACGAGTATTTTTAGCATCTCCCAGGTGCAAGGTTGGTATCTCAGTGAAGAAAATTCTAAAATCAGCTTATTTTTCTTTCTTTTCACCAATCTTCCATTTTCAACCCCTTTCTCCCCACATACACTTCACTGTTGGGCAGATGAACAAAAGAGAAGGTTTTCAGAAAGGAACTGAAGTAAAGTAACCTCAAAAATTCATATAGCCAGTGCACGAATTTTCTAGCTATAATTTCTCTGAAAGAACTATGGGAATGACATTCAAATAGCCACACTGTCTTTATTATTTATGAGATTTCTCCTAATTTTTTATAAGTATATATCTGCTTTGGGTCTTGTTTTGTTGAGGTCAGAAAATTTAATTTACTGTGAAGGAGTGATATGTCTCTACTTTCTTAGATAACTGCCTAATTTTTTCAGGGAAAGAAATGTGTTTCACATTCAGCTAACTGCACATTTTTTCTGAAATGGCATAAAGCATACAGAAGTGCTTTTTTTCATACCGAATCATTTTTAAAAAATCATCTATAGTTCTATAAGTGCTAGGTTTATAGCTTTGTGGTTCTGGTTTTACTAACTGATATTTTAAAAAATTACTATCCTGGTAGAAGTCTTGCTCTGCTAACAGAAAGTTGAAAGAAAAGGTAGGGAAAGAGAAACAGTAATTTTTCTTCATAGTTTTATTATCTGGCAATAGAACTGTGTATGTTGCTCATAATGGCATATTCATAAATGCCATTCACTGCTGACATTAAACTGAATAGTAGCAAAAGTGGAGAGTAGGAAGAGTAGGAAATACATCTCATTAGGTAGATAATTTAGTTTATTTTAAAGTTACCGCATTTGTTGGGTTAATTTTGCAACTTTCCTATCTGGTTAATCAATTATTTCTTCTTTAATGTATTTGAGATAATTGATGTCCCTTTGCATTCATCTCATTCTGAACTTAAATGATCTAGTTTTATGGTATCTGATAAGATAATTGATAAGATAAAATTAATGTCTGCTGATTTTGAATATGCTTTGTTTGTGCTCTCCAAATTTCATGACCTTGAGCCAGTATGTGTTCCCAATATTTGAATATAGTGCAGAAGATGAACAGGGTCCGTAGTTTCTCTAGGGACTGCCCTACAACAGAAATGCAGGGAAAAGTTATGTAGATGGGAATGTTTGTCTAGTACTAGTTCTAGTTTTCCCCACATTTATATCTGGCAGAAGATCAATCTTCATTAGCATTTTAGTTTGGAGCAGTAACACACTATGAAACAACCCTCCTGAACCTTCTCATTTATTGTGTTTGGTTTTGACTGCCAAGTCAAAGCAAGATTGCTTTCACATTAAAATTAACTGGAAAATCCACTCCAGCAGAGCACCCTGTTTTGCCATGTAGTGCAGACAGGAGCATCCAAAATACTGGGGTTGTGCAGCTTACTTCAGTGCTTACCAAGCACTCATGAAAGAAGAAAGCTTTCAAACCACTGAGAACTCTCATATTTGAAATGCTCTGTATGCAGAAAAAACTAATTTGTCAGTCACTAGCCCTCTGGTTTTATAGTTCATTCCTTTGCCTTCTACAGAGGTTTTTCCTTGTCTTGATATAATTTCCTGTCCTTGTCTTTTCTTTGGCTACTGCATCTTGTTACTGAACCCCTTTAATTTTGTTTTTTTGTATTTTTTTCCTTGCTTATTTCTTTGTCATCTTCTCTCTGTTGGGCTTACCAAAGGTTCAAGTGTAGTTTTATCTGTAGTTGTGAGAAAAAATGTTTCATATCAGTCCAGCCTGTGGGCTGATGTCCTGACCCAGCTTCAGCCTGAGTCCATCCCCACAGACCTGTAGAGCTACTCTGGAATTTCATGAGACACTGGTTCCCCTTCCCAGGTCAGATCCTTACCCTCTCTATGGAACTGCCCAGTCCTGGGGCTCGGGCTGCCACAGTGCCTGCCGGATGCCCTGTCCCTGGCTGGGAAAGTACGTCTGGCTCTGTCTGCCAGAACCTGCCCTATTGCCTGCCATGGCTTCCCTCCTCCACCCCCTGCCCAGAGAGAGCTGCAGGCCCTTGAGGAACTTCGGCATGGATTACGTTCAGTCCAGATGGTCGAACTATAGTGCCATGTAAATCTTCCCATCCAAATGAACAATTTAGCTGTAGGGTCTTCATTGCCTTGACCCGGTAATTCACTTGTAATCATCCCACTACTTGTGAAGATAGACACAGTACCTGAATTGTGTTTTAAGCCTTTAGGGAGAGACTATCTAACCTCTGTTGTGCAAATTATTAAATAAGATCACTGCATAATCATGAATGTTTGAGTGGGTACATATGAGTTATGACTTCCTGTGAGGCCACTGATATTAATGAAACATTGAGGAGTTCTCTGACATTTTTAATAAATTCCTATTATTTAAAATAGTCAAGAAAAAAGTGTATTTTAGTTATTTGATAGTTAGAGCATTGCATCAAAGAAAAGGATGCATTTTTTTACAGGTAGTTGAAGAAAGAACTGTGCTAACTATAGTTAGCCTGATCACCCACTTTGGAATCTTCAGCCAGCAGTAATTTCTCTCATCTTTTTAAGACTACCAGGTCTCTTGTCATTTGCTTAGACTGATTAGACCAATCTATCTTCGAATGATGATTTTTGTAAAAATGACAGTCCATTGTTCTGCTTTACGTCTTTCATATTCTAACAATGAAATCAGGGGAGGAAGGCCCATATTTCATCTACTTTCCTGTGTGAGAAATGGTATTCTTCGGTCATTCTTCCCAACCTTATATTCAGACGTGTAAGAATAAAAAGTGTAGTGACAATAAGCTGACCGTACAAATTTACCTGAACATGAAATATCTTTCCTATAGTATAACAGCAGAATACATTGCCTGAGAGAGTGTAAAAGTTCTGCAGTTTACCTCTTTGCTGCTTTTTGTTTTGATTTCTTGAAATAGTCCCACCTATTCTTTGAACCTTGAAATTGAAATGTTTTAAATTTATATTAGAGTTCTCATTTCAATGAGAAATCTAGTTATGCTTCTTCATACCTTCAAGACCTCTTCCTGACCTCTTTTCGCACTTTCGAGATTTTACAAGATACCTAGAAGGGTATGACAGAGGACAGTAATGTTTCTTAAAGTATACAAATGTTTTGTTGTTTCTGTTCCCTGAGACACATCATCATAACATTTGAATAACATCATCATAAAGCTTAAATTTCATCTGTTATCACAACCTTCTAGTATGCTTGCCCATAAGATTTAGACCTTTGAAACTGAAATAGGAGCAGCTGTTTGGCTGATATTAAGAAAAATTTCATGAGTTAACTCCCTCTTGCAGGTGGATACCGCATGTATCACAACAAGAGTGTTCACCAACATGCAGCCATGGATTATTAGCTAATGATGCTTACTCAACAGGATGTTCTTGGTATCTCCCATATTTATCCATGAAAAAACATTAATCCAGCCCACAGGCTTTTTTTTCCCACAGATAAAGTACTTCTTACTGCAGTATTTTTCCAACACAGAGTCTATTCAGTTCCCTTTAACCTTGAATTATATTTCCGGGGATATATTTGTTTCAGTTTTGGTTTTTATTTATGTTTTTCAATTATAATGTTATGTTTTTATTTTTAAAAAAAGATAAAGATCTTATTCCTAGTTATGGAATGAAATTCTGTTAGGCAGANAATTGTTGGGCAGATGAACAAAGAGAAGGTGGAATGAAATTCTGTTAGGCAGACTGTTGTGTGACTTCCTGCAATACCTTAAATTCATCAAAGTTAGATTTCATTTTGGTTTATAATACAACCCTTATCTGAAGTTAATTTTTAGCAGCTAGCAGAAAATGGAAAATAACTGTGATAACAGGTACTATTCATTTGTAAATATACCAAACTGAATCTTTATGATTGATGGTATTGCCACAAATATAGTTAAAGATTTGACAATTACAAAAAATTGTCATTCCTCTGACAAATTGCCAGAACTTATGTATTTTATGATTCTGTCATCTTTAATTTATTCCAAAAATTGTACTAAAACTTCTTCAAATAGGGTCAAATTTTCACCACAAATAGTAGTTCTTTAGATAATTGAGGCTTGTTTTTTATTGCATGGTATCAGACATGTTAAAATCACTGGAGAATTACCTCACTATATCTTATTATTTGTTGTCACTTTAATGATGATTTATTCTTTAAGTCTTAATTTTGATCTAAATGATATTTCCTAACTGAATTATAGGTTTGAATTAATCCTTTTCTGCAGTATGTATTACAGTTAGTCATGCTTTCAGTATTAATCACAAAAGCATAATATTGTAAATACTTCTGCCTATGTTTTTTGTGGTCTTTTTAATTAAAGAAACACTTTCTGTCCTTGAAATGACACTTCTCTACAAACTGTAAATGCTTCCCTATGGCACAGTAGTGCTCAAATAGAAATTAAGTAATACATTCTTAGTTTTACAGTTTTAGGTATATTTTCCCTTCACTGGGACTGATGAGGTTTGCAGGCATTTTATTTGTAATGCTCATAATTTTACTTTTTTTTTGGTGGATCTATTGAGAAGGATAATTCATTGTATCACTAATATAGGATATCAGAAATGGTTACCTTCAAGATGTGGAGTCCGGTTCTCCTTCCATTCATGCTGGAGGTAGTCACGGACAATTAACTGAAGTTGAGACACAGCAGGCTGGCAGTATGGAAAACTGTATTGAATATGGAGTTTGGGGCAATATGAAGGAAGAATTCTATGCCAATTCAGTGAAAAATGGAAAAGATGCTTTTGAAATCAAAATTACCTTTATACTGACTTCAGCACTTTTGTTGGAAAGTGTTTTCCTAGTGTGGAAGCAACTGGAGATAAGATACTTGAGGAAGCCTCAGATGAGAGACATTATCCGTGTTACTAATGCCTGAACTCAATGCTTTTTGCTCAGTTTTATCCTATATACTGCTGTTTCAGTTCCTCAAATATGTGAAATCAGAAAATCAGCTGTAAAGGAACAACAGGAAATTTGGTACATGAAGTGTGAAAGAAATTATAAAAGCAGAGAGAAGTTAATTATGCAGCAAGGCGAGAAGCAGAGTCCACACTTTTTGACATAATAAAGTTCTTTAGACAGGAACACTACTTACATTTACCTTATGCAGCACGAGGATGCAACTTTTTCGAAATCCGGTTGCAATTTCCACTTCACTCTGCAGTTTTCCTGTGTGTAAGGTGTATCTTTGGTGACACGAGCTAAATAAAAAAGATAATATTTTGGGGCATGTTTACATGACTGAAGATGACTGGCGCTGGCAGCAGGAGTGGCAGTGGCCCTCGTGAGGAGAGGCCGGGGCTACCCCGGGCCGGTCACAGACGGATCCAGCCAGCTCCGATGCACCCCCGCAGGGCACAGCTGTGCCTGACCCAGAGGTGGAGGCTCCTCTGGGAAAACAGATTTAAGAAAGGGCAAAATGCCACATGGACAGTGGAAAGTGGCAAAAAACCATGAGAAACAATCCTGTGAACACCAAGGTCAGTGAAGAAGGAGGGACAGGAATTGCTCCAGGTGGCAGAGCAGAGATTCTCAGCAGCCTGGAGAAGAAGAACATGATGGAGCAGATATCCATGCTGCAGCCTATGGAGGACCCCTTGCCAGAGCAGAGGAAAAGTGTGAGGAGGATGGAGAGGAAAAGGGGAGCTTTTTTCTTGTGGACTGATCGCCCATTTTCCTTCCCCTTGCACTACTTGGGGATATGGAATGGGTAGAGGAGTTAGGAATGACAGAGTGAAGTTGAGCCTCTGGAAAAGGGGAATGGGGGACTGAAGGTATTTTAGCCTTTGCCCTTGTTTGTCACCATCATATTGATATTGACAATATATCAAATTAATTTTCTCCAAATCCAGTCTGTTTTTCCCATGATGGTAATGGATGAGTGAGCTCCCTGTCTTTTCATCGACTCATGAGATTTTCCATCTTAATTTTTCCCCACGCCTTGTTGAGAAAGGGGAGTGAGAGACCAGCTGGGTGATCACCTGGCAGCAATCCAAGGTCAACCCATCAGATAAATATTAGACCATATGACTACTTTGGATAGAATTTATGTAAATCTCGTAACATCGTTCTTTAAGTGCCTATAACACACAATCTAAGTATTTTTACTGAACTGAGGATATACATAGAAATTTCAAATTATGCTTATGTTTTGCATCCCAGTTTTCAAACACTAGGCCCAATTGTTCAATGTTAGGCTACACCATGCACTGAAGCAGGCTGAATACTTCTGCAGTATTGAGTAGATGAAGCAAAATGGGACAGGTCTGGGTGTGGCTTCTGGTCTCAAGCAAATCCGTCACAACAGTCAGCGCTAATGGGTGAGGGTGACTTACGTCCCTATTATGAAAATGTACTTCTATTTTTAAAAGGCTAGCTATAAATCAGTTGTGCACTGGTTCTTGAACCAGATAACTGAGAAGTTGATTTTTCCGCCATTGATCACAGTTGCATATCTCTTTTCTTTGTGTTGCAACCTAGGAAAATGTTTTTGATGGAGTCTAAGCAATAGCCACGCATTATCTATTTAAAGACATTAATTGATCTGCATGGGGAAAAGAAGGCTATGTTTGAAATATTTATAAGCACATTTAAAATGTTTCAACTAAATTTATATCTGGATTAATATGAACAACACAAGAAGGTTATCTTTTGTAGGATTTTTTGCCTTTTTTTTCCCAGTATTTTTACAGTTTATCAACATACTGTTAAGAAATACACTGTCTTAAGAAATTCTGTGTGTGAAATCTTCTTTGGCACAAAATGGAACTACTCTCCTTCCTTGATTTTGAATAATGCAAATTATTCTAGAGATAGAAATACTTTCTATTTAATATGTTATGTCTTTTATTTTTACCTCTAATTATATTTGGTTGCTCTGAACATTATTTTTACATCCTTAGATAATTATCCAACACTTTTTTCTTCAATCTGTAACACCTCGGGTATTACTTATCGAGACTTTCTTTAAAACTGTTTTTGTAAACCTTTCCTTTTCGGCTAGTCCTGTATTTCCTTTTTCTTCTGAAGGCTCTTCAGTACACCAGTCTCACTGCTTTCTTTGTGTAAATATTTTGTTTCTCTTTTCCTCTGTAACTCCATTGAGGGGATCAGGTTCCATGACAATTGTCCTCTCGGCTGCGTTTTCCATTATGTTTTCTTTCCAAGAGAACCTTCCTTGCTTCTCAGTTTTTTGCTTGGCATTGTTTCCATTTTGCTGACTGCCTTTGGAAAAAAGTTTCTTGTCCATTGTTTTCTTGTCTTCTGGTAACCCAAGATTTAAGGGGAAATATTCAAATTCTTGTGTCAGTGATGCAGCATGCCATCTATTCCCCAGTGATCACATAAAAGAATGACTAAGCCATATTAACTTAACCTACATAAGTAAGTAGTGGGGTCCAAAGAGATCAGCATCAGACGTCTCCAAAGCATGCAAAAGTACTTTCCGTGAGTGGGGTAAGTGTGCATATACTGCAGATGAGGAAACAGCGTGCCAGACAAAGCCAAGTTAGTGATGAAAAGGAGAGGAATAGCACTCCCTCGCTTTTTCCACATTGTGTTGAAATTAGTTACATGCATACCTATGTTTTCACATACACAAATGTAAAGACAGATAGAAAAATAGAGGTAGAGCTATTCATAGATACAGAAATGTATGTAATATATAATATCTGCAGGAAAATGTCCTGCTTTTATTAGTGTGGAATAGTCCCAAAATATTTCTTGGCATAGAACTAAGGATCTTGCCTATGTAATGTAAGAAGGTGTGTTATGTGGCATATTTGGTGAAGTAAAATCTTTTTAAGGGATCTATGAATATCTGTATCTATATGTGCAAACACTAAAAAATATAAACATTTATAATCTGTCCTTCTTTAAACACATTTTAGTCTACTCAGCATAAAATGTGCATTGTGAAAATAGATTCATGAAACTCAAGGATAAACAAAGTACATGATTAATGTTTAATTTTAGAATATTGAAATACCTGAAATACATTTCCAGGAATTTCTGGGCATGTATTACAAATGTGGTTTATTCAAGTATATTTCTTAGAAAGGATCAGCTCCACAAAAAAGTTAAAGAGGTGAAAAAAGTTCTCTTAGGATATTGCAGATGAGATAAAGGCATTGAAAGCAACATGCATTTGTAAGAAGTTTTACAAGTAGATCGGCCTAATCAATCTGCACAGTGCTATCAGTGATTGTAGAGTCTAAGGCACCTAATTTGTTGATAAGCATTTTTTCAACAAATTCGAACAATAACAGTCGCTCTGGTTAAATTGTTTTTAACTTTTCCAAAAGTTCAATTTAGATGGTACAGATACTGAAGTACATACATATAAAATTAAGATAACAAATTTGACAGACAATGCAGTAGAAATCAATTCTTGCTAATAAATTTCAAGATAAATTAATTCAGTTTCTCTCTGAAAAATCAGCTATTTTGGCTGAAACAGCTTATGACAATATTTCAAATTTAAAAATAATTATTAATAGGTTACAATTATTACTATTGTGTTCTGAGTGTAGAATAGATAAAGACAGAATAATGGCATATACTTCCTTAGATGATCTCCTTAACTACCAGTCATAACAATACAGAACACAGATATATATTTAAAAGAAACATACACCATTTTTCATCCAAGTTTCCCAATTAAACATCTCACCCAGTCTTGAATACATGTATGGAATCTAAAAATGAAAATCAGAAGAATCCCAGGTCTCTAAACATGATGTAATTTATCTCATCCAGCAATATATTTAGTAGGTATCTATATGGGTGGGAACCAGTTGGAAAAATTAATCATATAAAACCAGTTTAAAAACTATTTATCCCTCCGAGGTCAATCCACTCTTGCTTGAATCACATGTTTTTATATACAATCTGAAGAATGCAAAATATTGATATAACTACACATGCATCGAAACCCATTGGTGTTTGAGCCTAACAATATTTAATGGGTGACTTGCTTTGAAGTATGTTTTTACGTGATGTGTGCATTATAATAGCAGACAGATATTGACAGTAGACACTTTGGTCTACTGCCAAATTCATATCTGAATAAATGTGCATACACAAACTATTTCATACTTGTTAAATTCTTTTACTCTTTGCACACACTGAATATGTGTATGTGTAAAAATTAATATTTGGTGGAATAGGAAGCTAAGATATTGTGTTTGTCTTCTTTGTTTTAACAGGAATTTGCCTTGTGGCTTTTTAAGTCAGACACCCAACCTGCTCCTTGACCTGATAAGAGTACTACTGGACATTGTGACAGGTAATTCAAATTCATCTTTTTGCTACCACTGATTGCAAATAATTGAAGACATAGCAAACTTCTTGGCTTTAAACTTGACCACTGTAACATTGCAAACGTTGTCTTTACTAAAGGAAGAACATATTTTCAGGTTCTTTTTTAATTAAGCATCACGCTGAAGTAAATTAGTCTTTAGTAAAACACACATTTGTAAGTGATCTAGGTATAAGCAATATATGCTTTATTTATTTTATTAATATTTTTAATTTAATAGTTTGCAACAGACTTCTTATTATTTATGCATGTTTACAATTGTTCCCAACATAAATGATGCTTTCCAATATTTATGTTATAACAGGTATTTTAATATTCCTTAGTTTTATTAGATTTCAGAGAGTATGTAAAAGTTCTAAATAATTTTTAAGGTTCTTTATGTATTTTCAGAAGCAATGGTAACTACTTAGGTAAATTCATTGAGATGTGAGTTCTCATCTCATTGTCTTGTGCTCAATAGACTTGTTTGTGTTTGGCAGCTTCTCCCCCTGAAAGAATCTCTTTTTATAGTCCTGCTGTTATGTTCTTGACCTTTGCCATGACCACAACCCTGAGGCATTTGAGCTGTCAGATAAAAGAGTGGAAAGAGGCTGGTGAAAGTTGTAGAATGCAAAAAACTTTGTAACGCACTGGTGAACTTCCTGCCAAAACTTCACCTCCATTGCTGTCACATTTCCTTAAACAATAGGGAGACTTTTCCTCTAATGGACAATGGAGGCTGTTTGCCTAATGAGAACTTGCAGAGGCAGCCTGCCATGTGTCTCTATCTTCTAACTGAGGTGAAACAATCTTGCCTGGCTACAGACAAGGGCTAAGAAGAAGTCATATTCAAATGTACCTGTCAGTAATTAATCTGTTGGGGCTTTTTTTTTTTCCCCCCCAGTATTCACATGTACTGTTCTGTGTGCAGTAGAGCATTAAATTGCTTTGCACTGGGAGTAGGTCACATTCAGGGGTCGTCAGAACCATGCTACTGGATGGAACATGCTTGATTCAGACAGGCTGACCCTATCAAGAACTTTGCATCTGAAATCTCCAACTACTCAGGAGATTTTATACCAGATTATCTCTTCTAATACTATTTTGGAAAAGTTAATTTTTATTTAGTATCATGTAAATAGATAAAAGTCATTCAATGGGTAGTTTATGTCTACCTCTGATGTAGCCACTGAACAGCCACTAGTTTTTGTGTCAAGATCCTTAATTAATTTTTCAGTATCTGCTAGCAAAGCTTTTTGTTGCAATTACTATATATTAAAGATAGACACAATTTCTTGCTTTGTCACTAGGTTGTCTTTTTGGGGTCGGGGGATGTGCTGTAGAACAACAGAGATAAATCTAGGGCTTCTTTTGGTGCGGACTAATTCAAGCCTAACACTGTTCTGAAATCTTCCTGCAGTCCTGATACTGGAAAATGAATAATCTTTTAATTTGAAAATGTATTTTTCCTAAAAGTCAATCAGCATGTTTTCAGTGGTTAAAGGTCACATTGACTCGAAATACATTTTTTGTTGCAAATTATTTTTTTTCTCCTAGAATGGGTATTAGAAAGATGTTTTATTTTACTGCCATTTTCCAACTCGTGATATGAAATTAATGCAATAAAGGACAAGTAAAATATAATATAAGACCAATATTTCTGTTATATTTTTTATCAGTCTTTATAGCTGCAAAATATGTCCAGAAATCAATTGATTATTTTCAGTTGAGAAGTGAATGCTCTATGGTCTATACAGGGATGAAGCACAAACCAAATGGAATTAGTTTCTTTCCATTTTACAAGAACAGTATATTGTAGACCAAATGAAAAAATTTGCACCGCATGGATTAAGAATTATTCCTTCCCCACCATTTCCACTGTTACATGATATTTTTTTAATATCGGTACTTATAAAGGCCTTATGAAAAACAGATTATTAAATCAGAAATTTAAAAATCACAGTATTTAAATGAAAAATCTGTAAATTAAACTTGGAACTTTTAACTTGTGTGTCTATCCAATAAGCAGTGGTGACAAATACAGAATTTAAAAGCATTTATAGAGACATAATTCTTTTTAAATTGTTAATTTCGTAATTCTTTTTCAAGAACACAAAACTGAATCTTATGTTTAGGTTAACATTTGCAAGTCAAACATGAGTTTCAAATACTGAACATCGCATCACATGAAAAGCCAACATTTTTTCTCCTTTAGACACATAATATATTCTGTCTTAGTTGACTTTTGAGCATGTAGTGCTAAAGATGATAAACTTACTGAATACTAAAAAAATCTAGACACAGTAATTCATACAGTGTTTTTCCTTTTTAGATAAAAATATTTTTGGCCAACATTTTTATTTGCATTTTTAATCTGGTAAACATCACATAAATATCACAGACACTATTTCAATGCTTCTGTCTTTCATTGATGAATTTGGATTTTTTAATTTTCTTATCCCAGATGTGTTCATTTCCATGTAATGCATGAAAAATAAAGGAAACTAGGCACAACAAAAAGGGAGTTATTCTGTTCTAACTACATTACTACTTAAAGAAAAACATGTGCATGGTTTTCTTAACTCTTTAGAACATCAGCAGTAGTTTAGAAAATAAATATTTCAGTCCTAGTTGTAGAAATTAATGTTTCACTGACTAATTTCCATTTTCTTCTTGTGCTCCATAAGCTATCAGAAAGATGGGCTGTCTGGTAATTTCACAGCAACATTTCCATTTTTTTATTTCTTTAAGCCTGATACTTTCATTTTTCTTTAAAGAAAATAAAGAAATGAAGGTATAAACCTCCTGCTGAAGGAACTACAATTCCTCCTCCATAACTCTATATTTGAAAACTGCTTTAATTTTTTTTCTTTTTTTCAACTTATTTTGTTGGTCTCTGTTGAAAAGAACATATGCATCCTGCTGTAAAGCTTCTTTATTATGCATTAACATACATGGCTACCTTTTCTTAATTGATAAAAAATTACTGTTTTTTTTAAATGTGAAACTGAAGTGGTCACCCAATTAAAACAGTATCAAATATTTAAAAGGAGAAAAATTTTCACTGCTCTATCATATCAGAATATGATTCGAAATTGTCATGTAAATATGTTGATATTTCAAGAAAAGTCTAAAGTTCCTTGTCATGATAAGAGAGAGAAAATATGAATATCCAAATGAGGTTTACCTACAGATTTTGACTGAAAATGTCCTCCATATTGATTAGAGAGGAGCTAGTAGTCAGGATCTGTGGTGAAATATTTTTTTCCCTTCATACTTACTGAGATTGCTTAGAGGGATGCAGCAATATGAAGATTTTTGCAACTTCTTAGAAAAGTCATGTAGTCACAGGACAAAGATTTGCCACGTGACAGTTTCCTACACATTTTGTTTATTTAGTTTTATAATTTTTGAAACTCACTTGCCATTGTAAAAATGTAACTGAATTTATAAATTCATTTTAGTAGGTCTTGCAAGAATTGGTGGCTTTCTGAGAATCCAGTGGAATCCTTATTATTGATTTGAATAATAGATGTGGTTTACAAACATTCATTACTCCTCTGTAAAAGCACAGTCAGATCTTAGCTACCTGGAAATCTACAAGAATCTGATGAAAGAAGATTTCTGGGAATCAGAAATCTGAGCTAAATGTAAGGCAGTAAATTCACCTGCCTTCAAATCTTTCCTTACTCTTTCAATCTTCTTCCTTTCCCATTTTCCTTCCTTTCTCTGTGATATTCCTGAATGAGATGTCTTTCAAACAAAAAGACAAAAAAAAACCCAAAAACCAAAAAAAACCCCAAAACAATGCCCCCCCAAACTAAAACAAACAAAAAACCAGCCAAACAAAAAAACCAAACCAAACCAAACCAAACCAAAAAAACCCCTAGAAACCAAAAAGAAGCCCAGGCCATGCTTACAAGCATTCATGGATATGAAAAACCTTCTCACCACCCTCAGTGCATTGCTGCCTTAATTCAACTGCCTGAAAAAACTATTGCATTCTCTCGTTTACTGCATTCTATTTACCTTAATGGATGAATTAACTGAGGGCCTTACGTTGCAACGATTCTCATCTTTAATCTTAATAGTTTTTATTCAGTTTTGGTTTTTCTAGAACTCTGGCCATTTTTTCCAACTGTAAAAAAAACAGTATTTGTGAAACGGTAGCTACACCACCCTATATTAATCATATATATTCTTAGTGCCTTGTGAGATTTATTTCTTAGCACTCCAAAAGACTAACCCTTCAAATGTAAGACTATTGTTGCAGTAATACACAGGTCATTATAAATATTAGAAAGTCAGAGGCATTTTGTGAGATCCATATTTTTCTCTAAGTATACCCTGACACTATTATACTGGCTAATTGGTTTGTGTAGCATTATTCCAGCATGAAATAATAGACATAAAACTACTGTGAACTGTGACTTTTGTGTCATCCTGTTAGTTGAAAATAAGATTGCTGACTGTAAAATGCCTTTTCTGTAACTAGTATCACTGCTGTATCCTATAAGATTTATTTACAAATTGACTAGTTCAGCTTTATACAAGGCCTTGGAGATGAGGGTTTTGGCATGGCAATAAATGCAGTTTAAAAAAAATGTTTTCCCTTCTGTTTGATCTGAAAATCAGGATTTGTATAGACAAAGATATGCTGTGCAAACTATATAGCATTTTAAGAACTATCTGAAGAATTCTGCATGCCTAGTATTTATACATTTCATTGTCAGACGTGCATAAGTAAAGACTCCAAGAAGTAAAAGCTAGATTTTTTACAGGCCATTGTTGAACATATTTATTCCATATGTCCCTCTAAATAAGGATTACTGTATTCAGCATCTAAGACTATATTGATTTTTTTTTTTTTTTTGATGTGCAAACTTTCTGAAAATTGGCAGAAAACTGGACAGTCTGGGCATAAGGTGAAAACTGCAGAAAATGTCTGTGCCTGAATCCCTTAATTATTAACTCTTGCAGACGCACTTAATGTGAGCGAACAGCACAGTGCAATGCACATCTCTAGGTGACGGGCTATGGATGTGTTGAAGAAAGAGAATAAATAAAAAGCACAAAAGTTACACTGCCTATCTCTTAACAGAAAATTTAGATCCAGAAAAATATGTATCCAGATCTAATGGGCTACTGTGAATGCCAGAATTAATGTTTAATAATCATATAATCATTAAGATTGGAAAAGACCTCCAAGATCATCGAATCCAACCATTATGTCCGTATATCTCCATCCAGTGCTATCTTTTGCATGACTTACAACCATGCAGTTGTCTTCAAATTATATCCTTTAGTCACTTATTCTGACTGCCTTTGATCTTTCAATGACAGTGTAGTTAAGAGCATTTCATTTCATTAGTTCGAAGTTACATTATAAAAATATTCTGAATTGTTGTATGTACAGCTATTCTATAAGACACTGGTAAATAACTGATCTATAAATATATGCCACTGTAAAAAGTACTTTGTTCCATTGCTGCTCTATGCAAACTGAAACACGGAAACCTTCTTATAGAAAACTCTTCAGATTTTTGAAAAGTCCTTTTCTTATCTGAGGCACTGGCTACGTCTCAAAGTCCAGATGTATCAAAGGAGATCTGCAGTAAAGTGTATTAAACCAAAATGAGGTTTAGCATATTTCTATTGAAGGAAATGTTCATATTCTTGTAATAAAGGAAGATGGGAAAAGAATTAATAATTTGAACATGCACAAAATTCTTAAAACTATAATCTTTGATAGACTTTAACCTTACAGATCTGATGTCAACCCCAGAAATCATGTGAAAGGCCTGTTTACTGAACACACCACTGCTATTTTACCTTATAAAAGGACCATTACTATAATTCTCTTATGAGCTGCTGGAGGAAATACTGGTTTATTGATTTGTCTTACCTAGATCAGGTCCTTGGGAATCAGGAGCTTATATTATTCTGGATGAATGATTCATTTTATTAAATTTTATCTTGGGCTGATCATAGGGAAAGAGACCCACACAAAATTGACTTCATTATGCATGAAGCCTACTTTCTCAGATCAGCACATGAAGAAGAGCAAAGTGCAGTAGGCTAGAACTAGTTAGTGTTCTTCAATCTGGGGAAGATATATCAATCTGATTGGCATGTATAAATGTAGTAACGTAATCATCATTTATTGTTCTTTAGTGCTTTAAAAATCAAAACAAAACATTATCCTCTTGTACCTCTTCAACCAGATTTAATAACAGTAAGATAAATACTATGAGATTTTAACATAAAATTCAATTTCAGAATCCCTTATGCTCAAGGAGTGAAAAGGAAAATAACATGTTAAAACTCATGCTAAAAGTCTAAGTGTTCAGAAGTATATAAAGACAAAGTAAACATTTTAATTTATTTTTTTTAAAAAATCTGTTGCTGTTGTTTTCCTCCAGAATAGTAATCTGCATGGTTTTGATGAACATGCAAGGAGGGATTTCCAAGAAAAATGACTGAAATAGTACTGTAAATTAGGATAATGCTTTTAATATATATACTCATTTTAAACCATAAAATAGTATTTGCTGTAATAAGCAGTACATCAACTTATTGTTCAGTTTTTCAAGGCAAACTTGTCCAATGCCAGAAACACATATCAGGGAACAACTCTGCACTGATGGAATAAACGCCATAGCAATCCTTTAGGTCTTTAACTTCTCTCTTTTCTTACAGAATACCTGAGTCAATACTAGTTTATCTTTCTCAGCTACACAGGCTAAAACATTTCAAACATGCAGGAATACTTTGAACGGAATCACAGGAAACTCTGAAGCTGTACTTTGTCACTCTTCTGCAGGTTTTAGGGAGAAAAAAATCTGCCACTTCTACAAACTTGAATTTCTCTTAGCTCATGTGTTCGGCTTTGTGACGATCTTAAAATGTGAACCAGAATGCAGTACTAACCACGGAAATGCATGCATCTTTTGAACCACATATATTAAGAAAATCAAGTTTTTGTACTCAGATTGTAACTTTATGTCAAAGGGAAGGATTTTGCTAATCATTTATGAGGGCCTTGTCTTTCACCCTCATCTCTATTTATCACTCTCTATAGCACTATGACTGTTTAGGATTGTCATCCAATTAACAACAGCTAAAAACAAGATACAAGTCCTTTGCACGTCTGCAGATAGAGCCATCCAAATTTCATGGTTTTCAGTTCATTAATTTTACTCATGCACAGGCCCATATCAAAAATGCACAAGTCAAATGCTTAACTTCAAGAAAGGATCAGACTGTGAAATGATCATAAAAGCAACGATAGTGGGCAAGATAAAAGACTTCTACTTCAAGATCTTCTGTTAGACAGTGGTCAATTGTGGATGCAAGAACAAATTAATGCCTCACTCAATTTAACCTCACAGCTTCTGACATCCTGTAGTTTAGTACCTTCTGAACTGGAATTTGTCTCTACCTCCTTCTGTTTGATATCACTTAATAGCTGCAACAGCAGTTATACTGGCACAGCATGTTGCCAATAAGTTTCACAATTCATTTGCACATTGAGTGAAAAAAACCCCAAATTTCAGTTCAGTTTAAGAATAGTTCTTGAATATTTCTTTTGATTATTTTCGGGTTTAATATTGTGGGAAATAATGAATAACACTTATCTCTTTCTATTGCAATCATATATTCTTCTCCAAGAATTTATTTTTCCAGTTAAAGAATCCCAGTTGATTTAATATCTCTTCATACACAAGAATTTTCATACTTCTTTTATACTTCTACTTTTTTCTTTTAGTTGGGGAGACCTGAAAGATCTTCAGCATTCAAGACACATAGGAATTACACAATTATGAAACATTGCAGTAATCCTTTATGATTTTCTTGTATAGTTTTTTTCCTCTTCTCTAATATCTCACAATTTCCATTGCTGCTAGGAACTGTTTTCATAACATTAACCACAATGATCCTAATGCTTTTTCTAAGACGTTAGTTTAGAACCCATTTTAATACATAAGCACAAATAAACTTTTTCCCATAATTTTTTCTTTAAACTGATTGTACTGAATTTCTTCTGCCATTTTATGTTTCGGTTAGTATCATAAAACACTTCTGCAACTCTTTGCTGTCAACTTTAACCTTTCTAAATAATTTTGATATAATAATATATTTGTCACTGTTTAATACCTTTTCCTGATCATACACATAGGAATATACTAAAAAGCGCAGGTTCCCTAAAAGGTAGCCAAGGAATAGTTCTTAAAACAACTGCTTATTCCTGTTCTTGGTTTGCCGTTCTTTAGCCAGGTGCTAACTGCTCAAGGTGGTATCACATACTTGCTGTCTGATTTAGAAGATCGCTATTCCAACTGGGCAAGTGTACAACTTACTGGAAGAGCACCACAAAACTTAGGTCAGAATGTACCTCCAAAAATACACCTTAGCTTTCAGAGATATTAGCACCTTTGCTTATCAAAATAAATACATCACTATATGTAGATATTTAAATATTTTTTGAAAGCTATCATGAGATAAATTTTAGCTGTCTGGAGTGGCAAAACAGTGAGCTAATGACTGTGCTGTTGACTTCAAATTTCAGGGTCATTCAAAAAGGGCTTCTTGTAAGGATGAATGTGCCCCACAAGGTATTGGTTGTAAAGTACTCTAATCTCAAAACATATTTTAAGAGTTAAATGTTGCAAGTGACTAAAAATCAATGACAAATAGAAATCAATCTGTTTCTTGTAATTACTTTTTAAATTATCAAAATGAAGGATTTTACTTTCTACCTACTTGATATAAGAAATTTACAGTCAGTAGACACTCGCATATGAAACCAATAATTATAGATTCAACCTAGAAGGTTTTTTCAATTCTAATTTAGGTTGTAATATTTTAAACTATATTTTGGGGGAATTGTGAAATTTTTAAAAGTTTTTTAAAATAATAATATATAGATATCAGTTTTATGCATGGGGGCAAGCTCATTGCTTTGTATCATGTGGATACATTGACTTAGTGACTCATACTTACAGGTCACTAAGTTGCACATATATATATATACATGTACAGTTCATAGAGGTGATGATAAATATGTCATATGAAAAAGTTAATATAAAGTTGTGGAAATCCTAGAAGAAAACTTAGAAAAAAGACAATTCAAAAGCATATATTAATTTGATAACACAAAAAAGATAAGTAAATCTGCATGAAAGTTAAGTAAATATTGAAAATCATTAGTATGCAAATTCTATACTATGCTTATTGCCAAACCAGTGAAATATATAGTGTTGTCCCATCTTTCATCATCACTGATAACCACTATCTTCTCCAGGGAGTCATTTTCAGTACAGGCACTGCAGATATCAATGTAGATAACTAAAATTAGCAACAGTGTTTTCGGCATAGAACACATTGCTTGATAAAGTGCAAAATGCCACAAGGAATAATCCAAATAATACAGGGAGGAAGCATTACATTAATGTGTGGATGATGTGAACTGCTAATACATTTTAATGTGTGTATTAATTCTTTGTGTGATGAACATTTTTTATAATGTGCTAATTCTGCGTTATTTTGCCATTCCATCCAGTATGACATTTGCCTGCTGATATAGGTTCATAAGCAAATATACTGAAGAGAGGAATTGCATTTCTAGTGATTTGAATAACACTTGTTAGAGTTCTGTACTATTCTACTACATAGAATAATTGGTCTGACGTGACTAACTCTATGTATCTGGTTGGTAAAAAACAGTAGCCCATCGTTGTGCTGCTCTGATTACGGACACAGACAACATGGATTTCTGTGCAGCTTCTTCCCAGGCTGCTGCAGGCCTTGTCTAAAAGTGACTGTGTTTGGTTGCCATGTGTGAGCAAAGCAATCAAACTTCAGCACCAAGCCCAATGTACCTGAAGTCTCACCGGCTGTGGACTGAGTGATTAAATGAACATTATGACAGGAAACATGTAAGTTTGCTGTGGTTGTTTTGGTTTTGTGTCAAAGCCCTTCTTAGCTAATAAGTTGCTTCCCTAAGTAGTAGTTTCTCCCTACTTATCCTCTGTTGTATGCTTGCAATTTCCTGATTCTCACTACTGATGCCTATCAAATCTCTCATCCGTCTCTAGGGTATTGTAATATCGATATGCCTCTAACACAGAGTACTGCTGACTATAATTCTTTAAATTAATGCTTTCCTAAAAGTTTGTTTCAAGACATTGGCTTCTTACTATAAAATAAATTACAATCATGCTGGCAGGACTTGAAGAACTCTAGATTGCAATAAAAAAGTCTGATTCTTCTGCCTAAAACAATTCAGGGAACTACTCACTAAGCACTGATCTCATATTAAGAGTTTATCCCTTTTTAAAATGAATAGGTGACACAACAATTTTTGTGTTGCATGCCCTCATCCATCTAAGTTATATGTGGTAGATTTCTAACAAATTTAAAAAAAAAATAAATGTCGTATGGGATTAATGCCCATTCTAAAAATTTATTTTCTGGGTCTTCTGCTTATCATGAGACTTGCAGAAATTTTACAAAGCTCAAATGAGATAGAAATGAAAAGGAACATTTGTGGCTAAAGCTACTAAGAGTAATGGATATGTACGTGGGTATAAGTACACAATAAAGAAATAACCTCACCCTTTCAATTGTTATCTAGCCATCTAAAGGTTTCACTTGATGTTCTTGTAATAAAATCCCCTTTTCTACTTATAGTTGTAGAAACCATTGCCCTCCACCAAACACTCACTCTCAGCAACGCACCCATAAAGCAAGGCATCTCAGTCTAAAAAATGCCATAACTCAGCCTGGTTCGCATCATTGCTGACACTAATATCCATATATTCTTTCTCTCTCCTTCCTTGTGGCACCACATACTGAAGAACAACTCAAAGGAGAATCACAGAGCAAAGATCTCTGGTTGTAGATGAGCAATTGCCTAAATCTACACTCTGTAATTTATTGGAAAGGGAAATATGGCAAAATTTAAGCTTCGCATTTCTACTAAATTCATAGGCAGTTTAATGAGAAAGAGACCCAAAGCAGTCTGTTTATGTAGCCCTACAATCAGGGCTATTACAACGAGTTACATATTTAGACTAGTCATAAAAATCTTTGATAAAAATCTTTGGACTCTTTGGTACTCCACCCAGTTACTTTTTAAGTGTCTTAAGATAATGAAGAAGGCTGGTGAGACAAGCAATGATAGTGTCTTGAAGAAAGTCCCAGTTGCTATTTACTTGGCAGGAACCATGCAGGTACGTTTCAGTATTGAGCCACATAGACAATATTTTAATGACCCTTCATGGATTTTGGTTCAACTCAGAGACCACAGCTGAAATTCAGTGAGTGGAAGAGGGGATGCTGTTGTGAGTATTTCTAGCTTCCTCCTTAACAGTATCCACTTAACCCATCTGATTTAGCATATCTAAAAAATTCTTCATAATTTTTTGGATACCAGTTTGTGGAAAAGGTTAATAGAAATAGCATGATAGACAGTAGTACTTTCACAAAGATTTTGAACTAATACTACCCACTTCTGTAAAATGCTTTTGCTCTTGAAGTACTGAAGTTTATGAATTATCATAAACAAGATGATCATAAGCACTAGAAGACCCAGGATCTAATTTACAAATGAGAAACCAAACTTTTCTCATTATTTGCTGTGAAATCTCTTGCATTGAAACTTAGAGTGTGCACATAACTTACATCTGACAGTACTGCAGAGTGACCCTGATCAAAGCTATTAAACTTGACAATAATTTTGATTCATGGCGATGTTTCAGTTTATACCTCCTGACAGTGAGGTAAGGTTGCTTTAAACATGTTGTCCAATGGAGTGAAGGAAAATTACCTGTATATTATGGTTACATAATTTGTGGCAAATGTGACATTGTTGGAAGTAACATGAATTGAAGAGGATGTGTGTGTCTGTGCTTTTGATTTTTTTCAGCCTCTTTTGCGTGAATTCATATTATTCCATTGCTAGTTTGCAGTTGTAGAAATAAACGGGATTCTATGTGCATCTATTATTCATTATTGAGATGTAATCATGTCTGAAGTTACACTTAGCAATGCTATTTGTGCCACCCCTCTTAGTATTTATTTTCTCTTGACACATGAATTTTTTCAAACAGGGGTAATTCTAACCTTACTTAAGTCCATAGAATTTTAGTTTAGTATAAAGGAGCATATTTTTGTAGTATACTAAGTTTGATTACGCCTCTCTCTAATTATTAAAAGTAGCCTTCATCTCCTATTTTCTTTACAAAAACATACAGCGAAAGAAAAACAGTATGGAGAAAAAAAAAAGGTGAAAAATATTTTATAGTGAGGCATTAGGAAACACAAATGAAAATGGAGTGCTAAACATTAAAATTTCCTGCTCAACTGACCATTAAATTTAACTGTAGCAAAAATTCAGGGCACACCAACCCTAATTTCATTAAAGAAAACTGTCACAATAAACAAATCCTCAGAGGGGAAGAGTGTCTAAATCTGTATTTTGAGATAATTTCTCAGTTCCTTCTCAGGTCTCCCAAATACTTTCTGTATGCATGACAACATAGACATCTTCAGTCCACAGTTAAGAACTGTGACTCTGATTACGTTTACCTTGGGACTTTTAAGTCTTTATGTAAAACGTCTTGTTTCCCTTGGTTATGCCCTCTCACTTAAAACTTTTTTTTAACCATGTCATAATTGTAAAAAAGTGAGAGAGTAAAGTTTGTCTTTTTCTCTAGGTTAAGCTCCTTGGCAGACAAGAAGATGCTGGGGAGCCAGTTTGTCTCTGTTTCTTAAATCAAGGATATTGATCATGATCGGAGCATAAATTTCTTAACTTTTCTCTGGTGATAACTTCCAAGTAGGATTAATGCTCTTTAGACCTAGCTCACAAGAGATTAATAACTTTTCTTTGTGGCAACTGTAACTTTTAAGCGAGTTGCTAGATAAAATGCATAGATACTATACAGAAAATCTTACCAACTTGACTTAAGAGAATAGAATAATCTTTATTGTAAGTGTATTTTATCAAAATAAGACACTCCAATTCTGTGGCTATACAGTACATAACGTATTTTCAAATATGAAATTAACACTTCACAATATATTAACAAGTAATAAAGGATGGTTATACTTTACTCTTAAATTTTGCTTCTCTTTTAATGTGATTTAAAAATTTTCTCACTCTCAGTGCCTGTATCTGACCTCCATGCCATAACCACCTGAGTACTTTATACTGTGCCAGGTAATCCATATGTTCATTTAGATGACTCATTCCTTTTCAACCTATTAAGTAGCCCTTGACAGTCAGTTTGGCATTCTGATATTACATTGCAAAAAGACACTCACAATTCCTTACAGATATGACTGAAGGGCCAATTGCCCGTGTCCTTTCAGTCCTCATTACTAGCTCTCCCAGTGATGCTATTGCCCTAGTCCAGGAAGAATTCATTGAAATTCTTTATCAGAAACCCTTATTTTAACAATCCTTTTTTTTTTTTTCCCCACACTCACAGTGATTCTTATTCTATGAGATCCTTCTACTTTACATATTTCAAGTTATATAACTTATCATCTGTGAGAAAAACTGCAGGTTTTTTCTCTCTTTTGTGTCATTATAGCTTTATCTTGCTATTTTGTATACACAGAATCAAAATGATTAATAGTTTAATCTTTTATCTCCCTAAATTCTCAAACTCTATTCGGAATAACCTCTCCATGTTCAAGGTATCAGATCCTGCTGTCCAAGTTCTTTTACACGTTAACAACATGCATTGATGACATAGATGAAGGTAAAAACATGAATAATCGTGCTTTAATGTTTTTCTTTTTAACTCAGTCCATACAAACCACAGTAAAACACTGAATTAGATATCTATTCAAAGGCTTCTCCATGCATTTTTCCATGTTTCTGTGTATTGCCTGGAACCTTGAAACAATCAGCTATTCTCATACGTATTGCAGTGTTTGATAAATGACTGAGTATGGCAGGTATGACAATCCTTGCTCTATCAATAACTGCAGGTGTTAAAAGTATCTTATTTTCAGTAGTAGATCCAACCCTGAAGCAAACATTTATATTTTTCAAAACTACATGAAAACACTTTAAAACTTCGAGTCTTCAGATTAGCTACCCCCTTATTAAACAACACACAGCAGCACCACTGATCTGACTTTAATCCAAAATCACGTGGATTTCAAATGCCCTATAAGTTTTGTTCAGGTTCCTATAGTCAAATCTATCTATGCATAATCTGGAATACTAAAAATGCTTTATTTTTTTCACATACATTTTTACTGCATTTTATACTATCTAGATGTTGAAAAATCTTTCAGCTATAGACCTGAATTTGCACTTTTCTGCATTCAGTCTTCTTATCTTCATTTCAGGTACACTGGTGATATTTCACACATTATAATATGTGAAATATTAAATGCAAAGTCCTATTAGATTACCAATCATTTCCTCTTGTGAACATCATATAATAAACCAAATGCAATACCATACATAACAAAACCAAGTAAGCAGTATTTTGCATTTTTGCTGACTGCTATTCTTTCATTAATTTGTACTGCTAGTTTTCAAATGGATTTCTTCTAAGACTCCCAAAATCAACAGGAAATTAAATACTTTATCGTTAACTACATTATTTTATTCTTTACATTAGAAAACAATTCTTACAATATAAATAATATTTTGTGAGTATAATTACCAAACAATAAAGCCTATCTTTTTTATATTTCTGCTTGAACTCATTGAAAATATTAAAAATGGAAGCTTCTACTTTAAAAAGTTACATTATTTAATCAGAATACAGTTGGTATATGAAAATATGGGAACGATATGACATTTAGTTTTGTGTGTTACACCACTGTGCACATAGCCATGTTTGACTGGGTAGTGGACAGTTAGAGTAAAATGTAGGCATTGTTTTTTCAAGCTGCTCATTGAAATGATGTCTAACTTTCATGACTTTTGAGCATAATATTGAGCAAGTAAGTGCTGAAACACGTGCTTGAGGTATGTATCAAGTGTTATCAAGTCATAATCGGAAACAAGGTTTTTTTCAAAAGAAATATTTCTCCTCTTTTTTCATGAGAATAAATTTTATTTTCTTCTTCCATGTTCGAATGAATTTACTGATAAATAAAACAAATGATTTTTCCATTCTGAGATTTTTGTAAATGCTAAGCAACCCTTTGGATAGAAATGCAAATTTCTCTGCAAGATTATGAAAACTGGTTCCAAGTTTTGAGAGTAAAATGTCTATATGGAAAAAGCCAATTCTGTAAGCTTCAAAAGAGAAGCAAGATGCACAGAATATTGCATTCCATTTTCAGGAGGGGATGAGAAAAAGTGTGATCTGTGGAGACTAGAACTCAAACTGCATTGATTTCCCTGACTAAGCAAATAATTTGAATAGCTGTTTCCTCTATTTGATTCGTCCCCTTCTAAAGTGCAATAAACTGTATACTGAACTGACAGTGTGTGATGACGAAATGTGAACGTTCGTCCCTGTTAACATTTTTTCTCAATACTTTCTCTCTTTGACATTATAATACCTTATTTTATAATATAGGCTGACTCTCACACTTCCTTTCACATTTGCTTAGAATATAATAGTCTTGAAAACCCCCTCTGTACTCCTCCCAATTATATTAGATCTATAATCACTGGATCAGTTAGACTGACTCTCTGGGAAACTTCTGATGTAGATTATGTATGTATACATGTGTATTATCCAGTTCTACATAATTTTGTGAATAAAATTTGTCAGGGCTTTATAATTTTTATGATGGGGCTATGTCCGTCATTGCTGCATTTTCTCACCTTTGGAAAGCACTAGTAATACCTATGTGTCAGTGTCTTGTCAATGAACTGTGTAATTTCCTTATTTTATTGAGGCTTTTCTTTTTTTTATTTTGTATGTGTGTGTATATACCTACACACCAGTGTTATTTAATATCTTTATTGATGACATAGATGAAGGGATTGAGTGCATCATCAGCAAGTTTGCAGATGACACCAAACTGAGTGATGTTAACACACCTGAAGGACTGGATGCCATCCAGAGACCTGGACAGGCTTGAAAAGTGTGCCTTGAGGTTTAATAAGACCAAGTGCAATGTGTTATACCTGGGTCAGGGCAACCATCAGTATCAATACAGGCTGGGGGATGAACAGATGGAGAGCAGCCCTGTCTAGAGGTCGGTGAGAGGCTGGACGTGACCCAGCCATGGGCACTCACAGCCCAGAAAGGCAAACATATCCTGGGCTGCATCCAAAGCAGTGTAGGCAGCAGGGCCAGGGAGGGGATTCTATACCTCTGCTGTGCTCTGCTCTGGTGAGACCCCACCTGCAGTGCTGCATCCAGATCTGGGGTCTCCAGCACAGGAAGGACATTGACCTGTTGGAGCAAGTCCAGATGAGGACACCAAGATGATCAGAGGGATGGAGCACCTCTCCTACCAGGAAAGGCTGAGAGAATTGGATTGTTCAGCCTCGAAAAGAGAAGGATTCTGGGTGACCTAATGGTTACCTTCCCAGTAGCTGAAGGGTATGTACTGACAGGAAAAGGGGGAATGGCTTCAAACTGAGAGTGGTTTTAGATTGGATATTGGGAAGAAATTCTTTACTGTGAGTTTGGTGAGGCACTGGAACAAGTTGCCCAGAGAAGTTGTGGATGTCCCTTTTCTGGAAGTGTTCAAGGTCAGGCTGGATGGAATTCTGAGCAACCTGGTGTAGGCACCCCTGCGCATGTCAGGGGAATAGAACTAGCTGTTTTTTGATGTCCCTACAAACTCAAACCATTCTATGATTCTATGAAATATATATTTAAATAAATTATAGTATTATATGTAAAGGTAATATGTATTCTACAGTTACATATATGCAGGTAACATATATAAGGTATACTTCAGCATATTAAGATAGATATATATGTATACATTGGGAACACTAACTGTTAGAGTATATATTTCATTTAGGTTATGTAACATGATATACCATTGAATTATACACACTTTAAACTACAATTGGACATCATAAATATTACATGAAAAGGAGGTTTTAAAAGTATACAGTTATTGTTACTTAAATAAATCCCCTCTATCTTCATGTATCCAATATATTTATAACTTTAAATAATGAATACATTTACCTAGGTGAGTGTACATATATGGAGGGTGAAGTGGTGAAAAATTTTGCATCAGAGGAATACACCATCACCACAGAAGTGCAGATTTACCCGAGACACTGCAAACCTGGCCTGAGCAGATGGGCCTGTGGGCTGTGGTCTCCCCCACCCTGAGCCCAGCCAGGGATGATTTTCAGGACAGCTGCTGGGTTTGGCTTTCTTGTCCCCCGTTCTACTCCCTCAGTCTTGTTTGCTTTTTCTCAGACTTGAGATGATTGAACAATAGTGTCCGTCACCTTTATCTTAAGATCCCTTAGGTGTCTTAACTCACAGTCTAAAGTTTTCCTCAGGAGGCATCTTCAGGGACAGGTGGGCTTTGGTGGTCACAGCTTCTTTATAAAGATTACAAAAGTCCTTCATAACAATGTTTAAGCCATGAACCATAACATTTCAGTCTCTGATATCTACTCAGTGGATATTCTCTACAGGCAATCACCACAAAAATATTCTGACTGTGAATCTTGAACATTATTGAGAAGCAGAAGATTTAAATTTCCAGTGCATACTTATATTTTCTGAAGCATTCCTCTGATTTTGGGCTACCAACACGCAAACACAAAATACTTATATTTCAGGGAATAGTAGGAGTCTTTCTGACTTGGTTTCACTTGTTTTAAAATTTCCAAAGAACTCTTTATGTGCAAAAGGTCATTCCAGCTAAAGCTAAAATTAGATATGAAGTTCATTATTTCTTAATTATTTTCTGCACATTAATTCAACTAATTCTAGAATCAAGTTTTGTCTTTTCCAACACTGAATTATGTATAATGCAAATTAATTTAAGAATACTTTCAGTGAGAATTAGTAGAGCTGTCAGTTCAGATGCCATTGTTTTTGCTAAACGGAATTGAGATTAGTAGTCTAAAAGAGGTGTAGAGTAGGATCTGTATCACAGGGTAGTTTTTCCAGTTGTTTTAAGAACTGACAGGACTTGGTTCCTGTATAAAATGTTTAGCAATGTCCCAAGACACCCATAGTCAAAGCAATTCAATCTGCACTCTTGTTGTGCTGTGAGCGGTCATTTCCCCAGTGCTATCAGGCAAGTGTCAGCGGTGACAGCTTTATGAACCGTGAACTCCGGGGGAAAAGTGCAGTTACTTATCTGGCTTCATCACTATACAGAAAACTTACAAAAAAAGTAAGTCAGGCATTTCCAAACTCTCTATGTTTATATCAAACTATTCATGGAAAACCGTAGTAGCTTTTTTCCCTCTCTTGCACCCTAAATATTTGTTGTACTGTTCACTACATCAAACAGTGCTCTGCTGTAATTACTTGGTCCAAAATATCCAGTAATCCTGGTTTAAGATGCTCCCATTCCACACCATGACTGCTTGTTGATCCATCCATACTGTTTGTGCCTCCTTAACCAGACACATTTTGTTGGCAGCAGCTACTGGTGGAGTCATTTGGTGAGTGGGAACAGCGAACTGATTCAGGCTTTAAAATGAGTAATCCCACCTTCTGTCCCCGTTGCAAGAAGGACATGGAATATTTTAAGTTGGTATTTCCACCAAACTCTTCTTATCTTGAAATCACCTCTTGACACTCTCAGGTTTTTGTTCCATCCAATAGTCACATCTATTTGGAGAACATGAAGAGGCAATTTTTATTTATTATTAGCAAAGAAGCTGATGAAACCAAAAGAAATGCTTAATCGTATAAAATTGTTTCAAACACCTCGAGCGCTGTAAATGAGCAAGTAAAGAAACAAGTCAGATGGAAAGGTGCAGAAGTAATGATTCAGTGACACATTTCTGAGTCACATACACTAAAGCTGCTCTCTTCTACACATGACATCTTTTGTTGAGCTCTACTGTAGTTTGTGTAAATTGCTGAATTTGCAGCTAATTATTTGATTGCATACAAAGTGTGAATAATAGGTGGTACTATAAACACACAATGTTTTGATTTTTCCTCCTAGGAATAAGTGCAGCTAACAATGGAAATAAGATATTTGTAAAAAAAACAAACATGTGGGGAAGATCAAAATATATTTGAAAACTTTCCTCCCTTTCTACGTTGCATGACACACACATCTTTGGTTTTGCTTACTAATTGTATAAATAATTATACTGAACAAAAAATTCCAATAAAACATCACTTTCATCACAGATGAAATCTTTTCCAAATAGAAAAGGAGGTACGTATATATAAGTATTCTCATTCTATGAGAAGTTTCTCATTTTACCCATGACAAACAAGCTCTAAGAAAGCTCTGTGTGCAGCAATAACTATATTATAAAGTAGTGACCCTTAAAGACAAGAGATCTACAAATAGCTCCAATAGCATTGTAAATACAAGAAGAATTTACACACATGCTGCTAATGGAAACCAAATAATATCTCAGGGTGTTTGGATATTAAAATGAAAAAATTCCCAGTAATCTTCACAAAATCAAAACATTAAAGAATTAAATATGCTTTATAAATGATCTTTATGATTCACCTTAAGTGGAGGGTTAATGTTGACCATCACAGTGCTTTTGGAATCAATTTTAATCTCAGATACAATTCCATTCTATTACATATATACACACATATATGTATAAATTTTTTAAAACTTTCCTCCCATTTTACTAAACTAAGTAGTTTAGTAAAGTTTCTTAATAAGTTATTGTAAAGAGAAGGAGACAATCTTCTGATATTAAAAAAGAAGAAGAGATTCCATTCAAATGAAGGAATAAATCTGAATTGTTAGGTCAATATATTAAATCAGGTATAAAAGAAAAAGGAGCTAAATAAGAACAACTGAAAGTCAGTGCTGAGGAGCTCAGCCTTGGAAATTGTTCTGAAATTGGAACAATTTACTTTTCAATAGCAAAATCATTTACTTCCTGAAACTGAACGAAGTCATAATTTTTCCTCCAAGGAATTTGTGAAGATCAAATCATACCATGAATCACTTACTGAAATTACAAAGTAATTAATAATATGACTCAGGCTTCATTTCAATATCTGTTCCCTTGAGGGAATTGTTAGAGTGCTGGACATCTCATCTGTTTTTTGTGTTGGGGTTTGTTCCCCAGCAATTTTAAAGACATAATTTTTTCATGAAAAAATTATGAATTCACTGATATTCATGAACATGGTTTGCCTTGAAAAGTAATTGAAATCTTGCCTTTCATCCTGTTTGACCACTTTTTTTGTACTTCTATCTGCATATAATGAAAGCAAATTTAAACTGGAATATGTCTACAATGTCTACCAATGATTTTTAATCAAAAATCTGATGGTACTTGAAACTGTCATTCAGGTGTAAGGCTGCTTTTTTCCTCATATCCATTTTAGAAAGTGTGGAGTAGTGGAAAAATTTAATAAAAGTCAATTATGGTATTTTATATTAATTAAAGAAAATATTATGAAGAAAAGAGCAATGCAGTGGAAGGACTTCAGACTATAAATGTGGATATATGTTGCTTACTTTGCTGGTCCCCTAATAAGGAATATGTTCATAAGATGCATGGTTATTTAGTCTTTGCAGTAACTGTCAACATAACAGTGCGTGATTTTTAGACTAATATGTGATAGGAAAGGTTAGGAAAATGTAGAAGGAGTTCAGCCGGGCTCTTTGAAACCTTCTAGTTATTAGTGCTTCACAAAGTTACTGTAAAAATAACCAATGACCACTCCAAGACTACTGTGAGATTTGACATCCTATGGACATAATGCAGCTCTCTGGTTACTCTTGATTCATAAACTCACCAATTTTGGTGGACACAGTACACACACCATGCTCCTGTTAGTGTAAAGATAACAACATTTTGCATCTCCAGCGCTGCCCTGCTCTTCTGGTGGCATACTACTATGTATGTGTAGCTAGTTATTTCTTAATATATTCTATTCAATACATGCATATAAAAGATTTATTCAAGACATGTAAGATTATTTCGATTTACAATAAAAGCCATTTTAAATCATTGCATATCATATTTTAAATGAGATCCTGTCATTTGTAATTGAACGCAAGTATAAGAAAGTTTGTTTGTTTATTTCTTTAATCTATGCCAAATAACTAACATAATATCTAAGTGGTCTATGCCCTCCTTCAAAAGGAGGCAGTGGTTATTCAAAAGAGAATATATATCTTTCAATTCTATAGAACTTAAACTTACATTTATGGTTCTTTACCTTTGTAATTCATAAAAGAAGCTGAAATCTTGAAAGCTTTATATCCCTAAATTCTATATACTTTATATTCTACATAGCTTTGTGATTGGAGGAAGAAATAGTAGCATAAAATATACAACTAAGGCAGACAACTTTAGATGTATTGGAGAAAAAACCTATAATGAACTGTAGAATGGAAATGTATGGCTCCAAAAATGCACCATTTACTGAAAACATCTATTGTAAAAGTTTTATAGCACCCTATTTCTGTATATTTCTATAGTTGTGTTCACATGGGTTATTTTCTGCATTGGCAGACTCATCTATCAGTTTTGTTTCTTTGCTTGGCCATAGGTGTAATCCAAGGCTAGTAGTTTTCCATATAGGTGCATGATGATGTCTTAATTACTTTCTCTGTCAGAAGTTAAAATAAAGCCTTAATCTAGATACGGAAAACTTCATGGTGTTTAAATAGAAATCTCGTTAAAACATTTACATGTGAAGTTAAGTAAGCAGTTCTAATTTTATCTTTTGTTGTTTTTCTCTCTTTTCTTGTCTTTTCAAATATTACTGTCTAAAATAGATAGCTGTAGAAGAGTTTCTGGAAATGTGGCATGTTGATGGTATTGCAAAAGTAATACAGGTCATCTCCAGGCTGCCTTTGTGCAGGCACAGGGCTGACTAACAATCAGTTAGTGGTTGGTGCATGTGCAGGTTCTCAATGACAATTTTTACCTACCAAGAAAGACATGATTATAAATAACTGGCAAATTAAATTATAACTCATACAAGTATGCCTGTTTCCTCTGATCCTTTTTTGCAAATGCATACATACAAATAGGAAAACACATCTCAAGTTAAAATTTATGTTGCAGTCATACCAGACCTTAAGGGTTGGGGTTTTTGTTATTTATTGGGGGTTTTTTGTTTGTTTGTTTGTTTGTTTTTTTACAGCCCTCTTTTAGAGATGGAAGACTTTGTTTTGGGGGTCTTTATTTGTGGCTTGTCTGATTGTTTTCAAGTACTCAATAGTTAACATACTCTGGAATGTAAGTAGATTCTCTGTCCATGCACCATGTTTAAGAAACTGTGCTTAAAAATCCAGCCCTNGCCCTCTTTTAGAGATGGAAGACTTTGTTTTGGGGGTCTTTATTTGTGGCTTGTCTGATTGTTTTCAAGTACTCAGTAGTTAGCATACTCTGGAATGTAAGCAGATTCTCTGTCCATGCACTGTGTTTAAGAAACTGTGCTTAAAAATCCAGCCCTGTTTACCTTTGAAAATTTGAAAAAAACATTACTGTACCTTTTTTTTTTTCTTACAATCCTTCCATAGCTCTCTCTTATCTATCATATTTGATTTACAGTTCTAACAAACACAGTTCTTTTCTGTTAACATTTCACTGTGAATGACTGACTGCAATATATAAATATTTTGTTCTTTAAAAATATTACCCTGAAACTCCAGCCTAACACTGACAGGATGGCCTGTATAGGGATATTGTCCAAACAGTTTAAGAGCAAACACATTTGTTTAGATGGGACCCGTAGAGGTTCAGCAGGCCCAAAGAGGCTCCCATAGCAGGAGGAAGATACTCAATTTCCAGAAGCTCAGTACATCAGATTTGTCTGTAAGTAGCAGAAATGTCTGTCTAGGGGAGAAGTCTATCTGAAATCACTCAGACAGGAAGGATTAGATTACATCTGCTCAGTTGTAACTGACAAAATTTATCCTCTTTTATGAGCTGAAAAACAAAGAATCCAGACTTTAACTTTGTAGTGCAACTGATGCAATGCAGCCTGTATTTTTCAGCAGCTCCAAGTGTCTAGATGATTCAGATACACACTGGAAAACCACAGGAAGACTGGTGAACAGTGAAAGACTTCCTTTTAGCACCTTTGGGGCAGGAGGCTAGAAGGCGATATTCATATTATACATGAGGAAAGTTAAAGAGATTGGCCTGGTCGTTCCTGATGAGACTAGCTTGAAAAGCAAGCTGGAGGAAATGCATGCAGTAGTGAGGGACAGTTTTCTTCACAGTAGAAAGGATGGATTACAATTTGTTCCTTGTCGTGTGCTTCTACAGGCGTAAAAGTCTGTTCATCACCATAAAAACAGTTTCTGAAATACCAGCGAAGTACAGTAGTGGCATCACGGATGTTGCAAAAGAGTTAATGTGTTTCTAAAGGTAGATGTTTAGGCATGACAGCAGAAATTTCAGATCTGTGAGTCTTGAGATAGAGAGGCAAACATTGGTTCATTAAGAAGATTCAGAGGACCTAAACTCTATAGTTATATCCCAGTATGAACACCATGAGAAAGTTTAAACTAAAGAAAATGAGAAAGTTTTGTCTTGTGGTTCATAGCTCATGTACAAAAGCCATCTTTTTCTACAGGCACCTAAATGCTGTTTTAAAGACACTCCAGCAGTTGTTTAATGTTGTTTCATAGTATGAAATAATCTAATTTACATATAGATTAAGAATCTATTTATGGCATCTGTGATACTCCAAACAAATGTGGGGGTCACAAAATCTTTATTGTATTTGTTCAGTGCTGTTTGATTTCTGTTTGCTTTATAGTCCCACTAATGTTGCCACTTTAACATACAGCATATGTCAGACATTTCTTACCAAAATGGGCTGACTTCATGAAAAAACTTATCAGTAGTCAAGTGTTAGGTTTAATTACTTAATCTAAACATACTTCAAGACTTAAACAAATTGGGACATCACATATTGCAATTCTACTGCCTACTGGAGAAAAATCAGACATATGTTCTCTATTATAAAAGCAGTCACAGTGTCACAATATTAAAACTAATATATAAGCATAGTTATACGTAAACCAGGAATGCATTTAAATTGTAGGATTTTTTTTATAAGGAGGAAAATACAAAGAAGGCTTCAGCTTTGAGATTGCTACATTTTTAAGGTTTATGATCAACACTGAAAACTAAAGTTTTCAGCTGTTATGATAATTACCTTTGTATCCTGGAGCCATTCTTTTAAGTAAAATGTTTCTGAAGAGTCCATAAGAATGATGTATATGTGGACACATAATCCCATTGCTAGAGAATGAAAAGAAATTACTTGCAGGATTTGTTGGTAATACTCATTTGATTTGACTTGATTTTTTTTCCTTTTTTTTAATTTCAATGGTTTAGTAAATTTTTTAAATTTTATTTTATTGTTTCTAAAATATAATTGTTTTTCATATAGTTACTTTTTTTTTTATTTCTTTAGCTTATTATGCCGTGCGTTATATATATTCTCTGTTGGAGATTCCATTCTGCATGTTTCATTATTATTCCATTTTCTACTAAATATATGTTTTACACTGTTTTCAGGAATTGCTGTTAATGTGTGAAACTCTTAACCTTTGAATTGACTGACTTTGAGATTTAATGGTGCATACTTAATAAAGAATTTACATAGGTTTTTGCATTTAATACAGAATTTATAGATAATCCAACAGTTGTGTGATCTCTTCTTGTTTCAACTGTGTGTATGAAAATATTTGTTCTCCTTTCTTATGTTTTTTGTTTGATTGTTCGTTTTTTAGAGGAGCCCAATTTTGCTATGTCTTTAAATTAAGAGAAGAAATTAGTATTTAAAAAGTGAACATAAGTTCCTGAAGTTTAGGAGAGTTTTCTCAACAGGGAGAATGAGGCTGACTTATGCAGTCAGCCTACGTGATGGGGCACGGGCAAGTATGCAACAGTAGCTAGGACAGAGGCAGGTCCAGGAGCTAAACTGAATGAAAAACTTCAGCTGAGAAGGCTACAACTAAGACATTGAGTTTGAAGATGCCAAAGATATATTAAGACTGCATTCATGTAGCCAAGGGTCATATTGCAAGGTATATATAAAAGACTACTGAAATAATACTGTGCAATAACACTGTCTTCGAATTGTCTGAACTTCAAACAAGAGAAATGTGTGTTTCTACGATGGTTTATTTCTTTATTTAGTAAACAGCATACTTAATAACAGTAAACTCTAATTTTTTAGAAGTTTTTTTCTTTTTTATAAATTCTAGAAATTTATATTCTTTTCCAAGTTCTTTTGCTTAGAAGATACCATTTACCTATCTTCTTTCTTCATTTTATTAGGAAATGCAATTGCTTTGTGATGTTTTTCTGCCTGCTGGCTCCCAAAAGTAAAATCTGCTTCATGAATTCCATAGACCACTTAATTCACTCTCTGCTAACATCTAGCCAAAAGAAAGCATGGAGAATCTGACAAGTGATGCCAGTTTTCAATTCCACGAGGGAGGACCAAGTGGGTTCAAAATGAAGAAAAGTTAGGGAAAAGCATCCATCTATCCCTAACATATTTAGACAGGGAGATCTAGAGCATGAAGAATATGTAGGTTCCTTAGAGTGATGACTAGCTGTCATCATAGTGATGCGAAAAGAAGCAGAAGAGTGCTTTAGAAGATTTATGTGGCAATTTTAGTTTAAACTCTTGATAATCTGGATTGAGCAAACTCCATTTCCTGAGAGAAACTTGAAGTGGGTAGAAGAGTGAAAAACATAAAGGAAATAAAAGAAGAGGAAAAACCCCCCAAAACCCAGAAAAACCCCATGCCCAAAACACATCCCCCTTGTAAAACCACCAGCTGGACTTTTTTCACAGAAAGGGAGGCAAAGGTACTTCTTATCTTTCAAAGAACTCTGACTATGATGCTTACTAGGTGATGTACTGCTACCCACAATAGTTCTTAACAGTGACTGCCGTAAGTCTCTGAAATCAAGGAGGTACCTTTGTTGGATGCTTATGCCTATGAAGTACTTCAAAACAAAGCCATTACAAACACAACAGCACCATACTCTGGTCACCACGAAAAATGCTCTTCCCAATGTATACGCACATACCATGTCTTTTTCCTGAGATATGCCCTACCACATTTCCTCCAGAAATATGCTTACTAGAGAATAAAGAGAAGAATGCTTAGTGATTAATGATTAAAATAAGAGGAAATCAGAAACACCAAAACGGAGTCTCGATGTTTTGCAAAAATATGTTCTTTAAGAAGGGGAAGACTGGTTTGCTCTATGAAAGGGTTAAAAGAAACAGCTACACAAAATGCAGACAATGCTGAGAAGTGGATCATTTCTTACCACCATCAATAACAATGCAGCAGTTTGGACCTGGCTTGTTTAATATTTCACATGAAGTATCCTTGGAGACTGACTTGACAGACGCAGCATTTTTGGAGTAAACCAACAACTTCAAAACAGAGAATCGCTGCTCCAGATGGTATATACACAAAAGTCTCAAAAAGCTTAACTGTGCAGTGACTGAGCCGACAACAGAAAGATACAGTCCCTTACTCTAAGTAGCCAAATGGCTCAGATGTTTGTGAAGCAGAAATTTTAACTGTGCATTGATTTCACTGAATCACGCAGAAGTGTTGAGGTTGGAAGGGACCTCTGGAGGCCACCTGGTCCCACCCCACTGCTCAAGCAGGGCCACATAAGGTCAGTTGCCTGGGACCATGTCCAGATGGCTTGTGAAGATCTCCAAGGATAAAGACTCCACAACTGCTCTGGGCAGCGTGTGCCAGCGTTCAGTCACCCTCAGAGTAAAACAAGTGGGTTTTCCATCTGATTCCATCCATGTTAAGATGGAATCTCCTGTGTTTCAGTTTACGTCCATTTGCCTCTTGTTCTCTTTTAATTATGAGTTTAGCTACATATTTTATCTATAAATGTTATAAATGTGCCCTGGGAAACTTTAATTTACATCAGTACGTGACAACTTGCTGTTCAGAAATAATTAAAAAATGGGACTTGGAATACCATGAAATAATGAAATATACCCAGTATGGTGTCTACAAAAAAAAAGAGGCATCTTTCACTCAGTTCTTCATTTGAATTGTAGATGTCAAAAATGTAATGAATAAAAGAAATTCAGGAACATGCTATAGTCAGACTTGCAGAAGTTAGCTTATTTGGTTTCATGCGGAATAGAAGAAAGCAAGCAAAATATTGATGGAAAGAGAGGCCATGAAGATATAGATATAACCATATCTATAGAAAGTACATATAAAAGTATGTAAAAATACACACTTAGTCTATGCTGCTAACTACATCTTTTAACAGGTCCAGGTCTAAATGTAGACTCTTTCTATAACAACCAGAGTGAAGAGGTTTTCAACAACAGTGAGTTTCTATAACTCCTTCTGTGGATTGCTCAGTTAAAAGAAAATATGAGAGGATTTTTAAAAATGTTGAATCTTTCAGTGGACACACATCTCTGATTCTGAGAAAATGTGTTATTCATATGGCTAATATTGTGTGTACCAGACAAAATAATTGGGGGTGGGATTTTTTTTATTTTTGAAGGCAATACTTTTATACTTGGCCAAGCACCAGCAACTCTTAATTTCTGGTTAACTGGTGTCATAACTTGTATCATAAAATGTCACCTGCAGACTGAAATTTTCTGCTTCCCATTTTTTTTATTAGAAGAAACTGGATTTTCTTTAGCCAAATACAATCATTGTATTTAGATTCCTAGTGTGAAGCAGTTGTCAATTTCTTATCCTCAGTAATAAAGTCAATGATGGTATATATAGTGAAGTTAGCAATTTTTTACACACAAGATGGAAAAAATGTCATTTCTTTATTGGATGCCGTGTAAATATGAGAAGTTTTTACGAATCATTTAACATTTGCTAGAGATGGAGTCAGGCCAGAAAGAAAGAAAAAAAGAAAGATGTCCAAACATAGAAAGTTTGTTCAGTAAATTGAAATTGAAGATTAAAAATGGAAAACTTCGATTTTAATCTATGTCAAAGGGTATCTTTTAGCTTTCTTTTTTTTTTCTTTTTTTAAAATAAAAGGCAAGTTTTATGAAATGTTTATCTTTGAAATGGATTATTTGCATACTCCGCTTCTTGTTCACCTTAATCTTCTGATGTAATTACTGCTTAAGAAGCCTGGGTTGAAAATGCAGTATTATACATTTGACAGCCTTTATCCTCATATATTACACTTAGGAAAGGTTGAAATACATTTTCAGCAACAGCCACTTAATGTACTGTGCAAACAACTATTTCATGTGACCTTTCAAAGAAAATATATTCCATGATTACCATAGTCATTCAATAAAAATTAAAAAAAACAGCATATCAAATTCTTCATATACCTTTCACATTTCTCAATGACAAGCTAAAATCCTGTTCATGTTGCCCTGTAGGATGATAAGTCAGTCTCAGACATCTCCAGCTTGCAACTGAATGGTGTATGAGGTGCTACAAAAACAATACCACTACTGTAATAAAAGACCTCATACATGCAACCTGAAGTATGAATCAACCTATTTTATACTCGCAAGCTAAAAATCAACCTCTATTTCTAAGCTTTAGTTAATTCAGTCATCAAGATGTTCTGAAAACCCAAAGGAGCTTAAGTCCAGGATTTACATGTCTAAAGTGGTTCATGGATATTCCAGGATAAAATAGTAAATGCTCTGCCATAATCACTTTTGTAAGTCCCTATAAGGTAATTCCATCCTTAACCAGAATAAGAAAGTAGAGTCATCTGGGGAGTTTGCAGGCGAGTTTACAAACCTGTTCATGCTGAGCAGATTTTGTTGCACAGTTCAATTTATGATTCAGTACACAAAGTAGTCAAGAACATAACAGCATAACTATCCATGAATAAACTCACACTATGTCTCATTCAGCAAAACAAAACAGTCTTTCTCCCAAATACAGCTACACTATCATATAAAGTATGGTGTTACCCAAGAGTAAAAAAATTAAGAAAACGTGAGGAGAGAAACAAAAAAACCATTGAAATTAGAGAAATTTCAAACAAGCTGTAAAATCAATGCAAATCCTCTTGGGTCTGCTGTTAAAACCAGGCATTTGCAATGAAATCTCCCTACTCAACCTGATGCATCTAAGACAAGTCTTAAAAAGTCATGTTTAGACAACAAATCCCATTTCTTTTTATTGTCTGTAGTTTTTTTTTTGTTGTTTTTTTCAGCAAATTGTGGATGTGTAAACATTTACAGATGATGGTTAGGTGTCATATAGATATAAATGCTTGGGGATTTGGGGAGTCATTGGTTTTATTGATTGGAGGATGATACTGATGTTTCCACAATTTCCCAAGTAAATTAAATCATGTAGACTACAACGAGGCTTTGAACCAAAAAAGGTTTTTCATCTTTTTCAGAGAGTGAATGCTGTGTTTTTCACTGATTAATAAGTTGAGTTGAATATCTACAAGAAACTCAGAAAATAAATTTCAGATAAATCTCTGAAGTTTTAATTTGTACTTGGACTGAGTGAGCGGTGTATAAGACAAGGAATCAAAAATGCTACTTTTTTTTCATGATTTATATAATTGTGAAGGGAAAATCATAATGAAATCAGGGTGCTGTGCCTCATCAGAGTTGTGAACTGATTTCAAATATCTCCTCTGTGTTCTGCTGCACATTGCCCTTTCATTGAAAGATTTAACTTTCTGAAGTGCGTGGCTACATCTAAAGGACTCTTGAGTTAAGCCAGTGGAGAAGAAGATATAGAAAGAAAATAATGTTTGTATGTTTAGTAATTAAGTAAGTAGTGAAAGACTAAACATGTGAACTAAAAATTTTTGGAAAATCTAATATTGCAGCAATTTCATATAGCTATATAACAAAAGCAATTGTTGTGCATATTTTTTTCATACCAAAGGTAGAATCCTGTGTCTAACCTTGACTTCATTGTTTTCCTGGATTTTATTGATCCTTATGTATTAACCCCAAAATTAAAATATGTCATAACAAAATACACAGACAGTGTGTCCTTCTTGCACTTGACCTAAAAGTAGAACTGTGTCCATCACGTCGCCACAATATAGTCTTAACTGGAAACGCAACAGATTTAACAACTATTACAGGGTGAATGTTTTTCACTTTCCCTATGTAGTGAGAGTTTTAAAATCCCTATTATCACAGTTCATTTTTTCGTGTGAGAATATAGGAGAGCAGAAACACAAGGAAAAAAGAAAATAAGACTGACAATCCTTCTGCGAGACTAGAAAAAAACTGGATGAGAATTTGTTTTACAAATCTTTAGAAATATTTTTCTTTCTTTCCATCTGACTGCTCACGTCTGTAAGACAGTTGCATACTCTTGAGTGTGTTTGTATGTAAATGCCATAAAGACTGAAACTTCAAAAATGTTTTATGTTTTATGAATAACATAATTAGTACCTCACTTCAGAGGTTTTTGCATGATCTTTGAAATAGGTATGAGTCTGCTGAAGTTATAAGAGCTATGTTATGTCATTTGTTTTCACGACCAAGCTGATCTTCCTTAAGTCGACTAAGTTCTCTGCTGGTTATATGTACAGTTAAAAACTAATATATGTCCCCAGATTCTTTCACTTTTCATTCAGCCATCCTTTGCCATATTTTTTTTATTAAACTCTGTGTTCATGTTTTCCTTTTTATTTTAAAGAAATAAAAATAATTCTTAGATACAAAATATAGCAAGTATCTGTGAATGAATTCATCATACACTGTAACTTTTACAAAAGTACTGTGCCAAACTGCAGTGCCAGAGAGGAACTTAGTGGAATACAGATTTCGATATAATTGGCAGTTAGCTTGACAAGCTTGTTTCTCCCAGTATAATATGCACTAAGTACCACTGATAGAGGGTTATTTTGTTGTACGCTGCTTTTTTTAACCATATCTGTGAGAAAGAGAACAGATAGTAGAACAATTTTTCTTTCCTTGTAAAGCCTTCCAGCTTCAGAAACTAGTGTCATTAACAGTGATAGGAGAAATCTTCAAGAAAAAAATTGCCACTTGAAGCTAATGAATGCATCTACTCATTTAGGATGTTTTGCTCACAACTTAGAAACTCTCATTTATTGCCTTTTGTTCATTATACCCTGGTCTTGTTTCAAATCCATTCCAAATAATTTCATCTCAAAGAAATTTCTGATTTCCCTGTCATTCTCTCTCTGACCTCGTGACCTGCTGTAGCACTGCATGCTTTCCCAGGAAACTTTAAAGCGCTCTCTCTGTCGCAGTCTGAGCCCCCAGGACACAGGCCCAGGTAATCGCATTCATACAGGCATGCATACACATGGTTTGTATTCTCAAGCTTTGACATTTTTACTGGTCTATCTGTATACTCTTGGAGCCATGTGATTTCCTAATGATATAAAATTTCTAACTCATATTGATCCTACCTCCTACTGCCCTTCATTACATCCTTGGAGATCAGTGTGCTCCTCTTAGAATACATTAGTCATTCATTACTAACGCTATAAAAGCCCTGGAGTCCCAGAACAGAAGAGCCTTTCCTTTTACCTTTCTATTCTCTCACTATTAATAGATAACTCCCAGCTGCTATTTCATTTTTCTTCTGTCATGGAAGCTGTAACTACATGATTAAAATGGCATGCAGCTCTAAAACTACTATCAATTACACTAATTAAGGTCAAATAGAATGGAACAGCACTCTTTGTGGAAAACAATGAAAGCAATGTAAACCTCTATTAATTTAAGGACATCATATGTACATATGACAGTTTCTACACATCGTATTATTAATTATTTTTAGGTAGTCTCTTATAATGACTTCTCTAGGATGTATTTTGCTCTTTTCCTTTGGAGAACAAAAAACCCAGACGGAGATTTTTTTTTTAACCATGTAGGTAGAAATAACCTCTTTTTATTAGAAAAATTATTTCCTTGGGTTTTGTTTGTGCTTAAAGAAAGCTCATTATGAATTTTCAACATTTGCCTTCCCTGCAGCTACAAGGAGGATAACAAGTCAAGGAGGACTTGACATAACTGTAAGAAATATGTTCTAGCTAGGTCTAAAATCTAGTTTTACAATGGAAAATGAATGTTTCTTCTCAGTAGCTGTCCCTCAGTACTGTCTATCTGAAAGACACACTGTAGGAAATTACATCTAGTAGAAAATAGTATATATATCCTAAGAGAATTTTTGAATGAAATGAATGTTTTGATTTCTGTTTTCAATCACGTAAATTATTTTCATTCTGAATGAGAAAGAAGAAGCTGGAATTTGGCTAAAGGAATTAAAAAAATAAAACAAACCACCAAACCATCTGACCATAAATATTTCAAATTATTTACTAAAAAAAGATGGCATTTCCATCTCTTTACTGAGAGATCCTATCTAAGCAATAACATCTCTCCTCATGTGCTTTCGTCTTTGAGTAAATTCAACCGGTAGCTTAACCAGAAGGTGACTGCAAGGAAGACATTTTTCATTTTACAGGATACTCAGAACTGGAACATGTTTCCTCTCTTGGTATCAGCAGTGCTCAGTCCTGACCATCACAGTGAATAGCTGTTTTCCTGCATGTCTGGGAGTAGGGTTCTTGAAGGCAGCTGAAAGGAATTACTCATCATGGAAAGCTACTATTCACAAAGAATATCATCCTTGAACATAATAATCTTGATGAACAGTTCTTTAAATACAAACCATGGCTAGTTACAAATACAAAACAGTGCTTCACAATGGAACATAAGAAATACCAAGCAGGAATCCCTTCTTTTTAAGCTTTTGAAGCACAATCATTGCCTCTTTATGAGTGTTTCTAACTAGTACTTCAAGGTGTTGAATAATGCATACAGAAAGAGAATGAGGGTGAGGGGTTTAAAAGAGCTGCTTGAGAGAATAAAGGATCATAGGCAGCAGCAATGACTCATCATAATACAAAATGCTCTGTAGTTAAATTATTCAGACTAGATGGGTGTTGTAATTAAAAGTAGTTACCATTCCACCCTGATTACTTCCCAAAGAACTTTTCTTAATGAACAAGATCATTTCATTAAAATATTTTTAGTGATCAAAAATTTAGAAATGTCTTCTTTTAAATTTTTTCTAAGTGACCTCAAATTAACCTACAGAGACATTTCACTCTTGAGAGGTGAAATTTTGACACCATCTCCTTTAATCTACAAAGACACAACTGAATTTACACAAATAAAACCTGCACAAGTTTAAATCTGCTGGGGATTCAGCCCCACCTAACTTGAAGGCAATAACTAACATTTCGTTATTGATCATGTGTTCCCTATCACCTTGAGGCAAAGCTAAATAAAAAGGTTGAGAATTTTTACAGTAATTCTGTAGATTCAGGAGCAGGCCTTCATTCGGTAGACCTTCTTTGTAACACCTTTTTCACCAGCATCCCACTCTGCTTTGCACTGGTGCAGCTTCACCTCGAGTCCTGTGTGCAGTTTTGGGTACCACAGTGAGAAAAAAATATAAAGGTATTAGAGAGCACCTAAAGGAGACCCATGAAGATGATGAAGGGTCTAGAAGGACATCCACACGAGGAGTGTCTGAGGTCACTTGGGCTGTTCAGCCTGGAGGAGGCTGAGCAGGGACTTCATCACAGTCTAAACTTCCTTGTGAGGGGTAGAGGAAGGCCAGACACTGATCTCTTCTCTGTGGTGACCAGCGACAGGACCAGAGGGAATGGCCTGAAGTTGTGTCAGGAGAGGTTTAGGTTGGATATTAGAAAAGGGTTCTTCCCTCAGAGGGTGGTTGGGCACTGGAACAGGCTCCCCAGGGAAGTGCTCACAGCACCAGCCTGACAGACTTTGAGCGTTTGGACAATGCTCTCGGGCACGTGTTGTGATTCTTGTGACTATTCTGTATAGGGACAGGAATTGGACTTTGATTACCCTTGTGGGTCCCTTCTAGCTCAGGATATTATATGATACAATGATTCTCACGTAGTATTTTCTATTTTTGAGGTTGGACTAGATGACCCACTGCGATCCCCTCCAAACTTACCCATTTGTGATCCTGTTATTCTGTGATTTCTGATTCTTATCTAGTCAGGAGCCATCTAGGTAATGTAGTCTTAAAGTGATTCTTATGAAAAAATGTGATTTTTAAATGCAAATTTCAATCCCAGTTTAGGGATCACATGGCAACAAAAATAATGACTGACAAAGAGATCTTAAGCATAGAGGGTGACCAAAGGTCTGAAATGGCATCTTGGCGTTCTGAAATATGAAGTAAGTAAACATTTCAACTAGCTCACAAAACAGACTTAGAACTTACCTTCAGTTTTTGGTGAATCCACAAAGGCCATTTTATTTCAAGTGTCAAGTTCAGTTCATGTTAATAATTTCAAGCCAATTGAATACATAAAGGGAAAAAACCCTCGAACATCCATCTTGTCAATAAGAATACTGACAAGTAATGTGAAGACTAATTTTTGATTTTTGTTTTTTAAGAGACATCATTTATACCGACTTTGAAAGTTCATAAAAGTCAGATGGTTTTGACTGGTTTATGTTAGGGCTGATGGTTTTCTTCTTTTTTTTTTCCCCAGGGGGCTTTTTTTGGGCTGTACATATCTAACAGTTGCAAACAAATAGACAGGGGAAACTCTAATGACAAGTCTCATTTGTATGCACAGTGATAACATACAGTCTATTTAAAGGCTGCTGTTGGACTTAGACAATTCACAGACTTTCATCTTACCTTTTGCCACAGGGATGAATTACAGCCACACTGCAAATTTGATTGTGCACAGAGAGCATGTGGGAGGAAATCTGTGTAGCTAGAGGCACAGCTTGCACCTTACTGAGACAAAACAGAAACAAAATTACAAAAATACAAATAAAACATAAAATTGGTAAAAACTGAGAACATGTTGTTGGGGTTTTAGGAGTTGTCCTTTTGTTTTTCTTTTTCTCTTAAGGAATTTTCCCTATACGTGTTGCCATGAGATGGTAAGGACTGGACACTTAAGAGAGACAAAAGACCCTGACCACAGGGGGAGGGGTCCAGTTGGCTACTCTCTTTTCCCTGGGGTTTTCTCCTGTAGGGCAGAGATGTTGAGAGATTTGGACTGGGAAAAAGGGTTTGGGTGGAGGCCCTAGGCCTCACGTTCTCTCGGCATTCAGAAGGGAGAGGGGCTGAGGTCGCTGTGGGGAGAATTTGTCACCACTGCGGGGTTCTGCCTTCTGCTGCCTTCCTTCTACCGTGAGTGGAGCTCTGCTTGCTGGAGCAGCCATTTTACTGGGACCCTATTTAACACCCTACCTCACTAACAGAGGGACTTTTTCTCACCATCTGCTGGGGTGCCTCAGGGGAAA
>VZTA01022475.1:15202-25228 GCA_013398855.1 Mohoua ochrocephala
CCCGGCCCCGGCCCGCTGGGTTCGCTGCTCAGCCGGTTGCCGCTGGCGCCCGCCCCGGCCCCACGGCGCCGCACCGCCAGCCAGTGCAAGCCGGAGCCGCCGCTGCTGCGCACCAGCAAACGGACCATCTACACGGCCGGGCGGCCACCCTGGTACAGCGAGACCGGCGCGCCCGTGGACGAGGCCTTTGTCATCGGTGAGCGGTGGGACGGGGCCAGGGAGGGGATGGAGCCGGGCCAGAAAGGGGATGGAGCCTAGACCGGGCCGGGGAGGGGTCGGAGGCCGGACCAGAGCCGGGGTCGGGCTGCAGTCGGAAATCGTGGAACCAGGCCCCGAGCAACGGCCGAGGAGGGGCTGGGACCGGGCTGGAGCCGGACCCGGGGCCGTGACGGATCCGGGGCCGGGGCGGTGCCCCCGCCGCTCCCCGCAGGCCTGTGCGGCGGCAGCGCCTCAGGCAAGACTACGGTGGCGACGCGGATCATCGAGGCGCTGGACGTGCCCTGGGTCGTGCTGCTCTCCATGGACTCCTTCTACAAGGTGCGGGACGGGGGTCCGGTACAGCGCTGAGCGGTGCCGATACTCGCGGTTCCAAGGCACTGCTGAGCGGTGCTGATGCTCGGGGGTCCAGGGATCCGGTGCAGCACTGAGCGGTGCTGGTGTGCCGGTGTCTGTGGATGCCAGGATCCGGCGCAGTGCTGAGCGGTGCTGGTGCCCCGGTCCGGGCACCCGGCATGGTGCTGAGCAGTGCCGGTGCCTGCAGGTGCTGGATGAGGGGCAGCAGGCGCTGGCAGCCCGCAGCGACTACAACTTCGACCACCCCGATGCCTTTGACTTCGAGCTGCTCGTCAGTGTCCTGCGCAAGCTCAAGAAGGGCAAGAGCGTGAAGGTGCCGGTGTACGACTTCACCACACACAGCCGGCGCCGCGAGTGGGTGGGTGCCGCAGGGGCCGGGCCGGGCCTGGACGGCAGAGTACCGGGAAAGGGGAGCACCTCTGCGGGCTGCAGGGCCTGGAAGGCTAAAGGAAGGGGGTGGCTGGGGGTCATCAGGAGCAGGGGACTCGTTCTGGGGAGACTGTGGATGGATCTGCAAACAGGCTAATGCAGATATGAGGGAGGGGCTCAGCATGAAGGGGTGCCAGGGGCTGGCATTGAGGAGAGGCTTGGGATCTGGAGCAAGGTTCAGGGTCTGTCCTGGGCTGCAGTGTAATGCACAGGGATGAACTAGGGCTCCAGGACATTGGATGCTGCAGGACGGTTATGGGGGGCCCCAACACAGTGGCGAGAGCCCAGGGGGGTCAGTGCACTCTCTGTGTCAGTGTTGGTGCTGCTGTGGCATGTGAGAGAAACAGGACAAGCCCGGCTCTTGTCTGCCTGCAGAAAACAGTGTATGGGGCCAACGTCATCGTCTTTGAAGGGATCCTGGCCTTCGCCAACAAGGAGCTGCTCAAGGTATCGCTGCCTCAGGTGGCCGCTGGCCCGGGAGGGGATGTGCTGCAGCAGGACAGGCACTGGCCCTGGGTGCCACTGCAGCAGTGGGGGCTGCGGAGGGAGAGGTCACCCCGCTTGCTGCCGGAGCACTACGTGTCAGAGGCCTCAGGGGAGGTGATGCTGGTGCCATCACTGGAGGGGTGGAGGGGAGTAATGCAGGTAGGATGAGAGCTGCATAGGGGGTGCTCACCCCTCCCAGTTTTCCAGCTCCTGGACATGAAAGTGTTTGTGGACACGGACTCCGACATCCGGCTGGTGCGGCGGCTGCAGCGCGACATCATGGAGCGCGGGCGCGATGTGGCAGGGGTCATCAAGCAGTACAACAAGTTTGTGAAGCCGGCCTTTGAGCAGTACATCGAGCCCACCGTGCAGGTTGCCGACATCGTGGTGCCCAGGGGTGAGGCCAGAGCTGACCCCAGCGTTGGGAGCGGGTGTTCTGGGGCAGGGGTGGGTCAGCGTCCGCCCCACCTGGCTCCTCTGCTCCACTCTCAGGTGGGGAAAACTTTGTGGCGCTGGACCTCATTGTGCAGCATGTACACAGCCAGCTGGAGAAGGTGAGCCAGGGGTGAGGAGAAGGAGGATCCTGCAGAGGGCGGGATGTGGCTGCGCACAGACCTGTGCTCCTGGAGCACCTGGGGGGGTCTTGACATCACCTCTCTCTTCTCAAAAGGCCCCAGCGTGGTGCTTGGGGGAGGAGATCTGTGAGGCAGGCACTGGGGAGGAGGGTGGGGAGCCACCTGGGTTGTTTTGGTGGCCGTGCTGGCCTGTGAGTGACTGACAGGGTGTCCTTCCTGTTCCCCTGTGCTGTGCCGATGACCTCTCCACCATCCAGCGGGAGATTACAGTCAGGTACGTGGGACTCCCCACTGCAGAGGAGCCAGTTCCCGGTTGGGGTGGGGGGCTGCTGGCACCCACTGGATTCCGAGTCTCTTGCTGCCTCCCTGTCCCTGCTGGCAGAGCTTTGCTAAGGTGCCTGAGCGTAGCTGCTCCTCCCCAGTGCTGCAGTGGCTGTCGTCAGCTCCCTGGGGCCTGTCTGGCTGCAGCTGTGGGCTCTGTGTGACACATCCCACACTGTAGCTGATGCATGTGGCCAGCTCTTTGCCCTGCCCCTATCCCTGTCTGGAGCGGGGCTCCTGCCCCAGCTGCTGGGTTACCCTGGGCTGTTCACTTCTGCAGGAAAAGTGCCCTGCACGGTCCATGCTCCTGGCAGTTCATGTCCCATCTGAGCAGGGCAGCCCTTGTCCCTCGCGCAGTGTGCAGCCCGGTCCTGGGGTGCCTGGGAGTGTCCTGTCCTGCAAAGCTGCTGGTCCTGGTGCTGGCCGAGGCTGGTGCTGCAGAGGCTGCAGCAGCAGGATGTGTGGTCCAGGAGGTTTGCCCTGGTCTTTTTGGGTAGTCCAGCTTTGGGATCTCATACCTGGTATCAGACTTGGGGCCTTCTTCAGGATCCAGGCGGGAAGGCCAAGCACGATGCCCACCTTGCAGGGGGATTCTCCTGGAGCCTTCCTTTGGAGGGGTCATGTCCCTCCAAGGGCCTGGTGCTGTGGCTGTGCGTGTGCTGCACAGCTCTGACCCCCTTCCTCACTGCAGGGCAGCCCTGGCCTCCGCCCACCAAGGACAGCCACTGCCAAAGACGCTGAGCGTCCTGGAGAGCACGCCGCAGGTGCGGGGCATGCACACCATCATCAGGTACATCCCTGCCCCCAGGCCCCTTCTCTAGACTGTTTGGTGGGGTCACACCGCAAGGCCTGGGGTGAGTTTTTCCCCTTTGCCCCTTGGACCTCAGTCGTGGGTGTTGGCCTGGAGCAGAACAGCTGAATGGAGCTGGCCCTGGCCCCACGGGCACTTCTCTGGTGACCAGATCTCTGCACATCTGCTTTGGGTGATTCCTGAGCTAAGGACGGGCTTCTCCTGCAATGGGAGGGGACTGGTTGGCTCTTTCCTCACTGGAGCACAGGTGGAGTAGCTAGTGGCATGGAGCAAGGTACCCCTTGCCCCTCTCCCAGGGCACTTGGGTTTAGAGCCAGCTCAGAGAAGGGACCTGGGTGGCTGCTTCTATGATCTCCCCACTCTTGATCTGTTCATTCTCCTCTGATGCTCCTTTTCTCCAGGTGACAGTAGCATTAGTTAGTGGAGGGTCAAGGGCTGAGGCCTTTAGGACTACCGAGAGGTTCCTTGTTTTTGCGGCTGCGGACCCTGGCAGCCCCCACGTGTGTTTCTGCACAGCAGAGAGGGGATGTTGAGCTCCGTCAGGTCCTCCTCTGCCTGCTCGTGCTGTGGCTGCTATGGCACCTGTATGTTGGTTTGGAAAGTGTAACCTTATCAGAGACTTGGAGAGGATTGAGTGCACTTTCAGTCAGTTTGCAGATGACACCAAGTTGGGTGGGATGTGGATCCGCTGGAGAGCAGGAAGGCTCTGCAGAGGGGTTGGGACAGGCTGGATCGATGTGCTGAGACCAGCGGTATGAGGGTCAACATGGCCAAGTGCCAGGTCCTGCCCTTGGGTCACAAAAGCCCCATGAAGCGCTCCAGGCTGGGGCTCAGGGGCTGGAAAGCTGGAAAGGCCCTGGGGGTGTTGGTCAACAGTGGCTCAACATGAGCCCAGGTGGGCATGAGGCCAGTGGCACCTGGGCTGTCTCAGCTGGGCACTGCTGGGGCACCTCCAGTCTTGGGGCAGTTCTGGGCCCCTCCTGACAAGACAGACCTGGAGGGACTGGAGCATGTCCAGGGAAGGGAACGGAGCTGGGGAAGGGCCTGGAGTCCCAGGAGCAGCTGATGGAGCTGGGGGGCTCAGCCTGGGGAAAAGGAGGCTGAGGGGGGACCTTCTTGGTCTCTATAGCTTCCTGACAGGAGGGGGCAGCCAGGTGAGGGTCAGGCTCTGCTCCCATGGAATAAGGGACAGGACAAGAGGAACCTGCCTCAGGCTGCTCCAGAGGAGATTTAGGTTGGATATTGGGAACAATTACTTCATGCTTCATGGAAAGGTTTGTCCAGCCTCCTCACAGCTGCTCCAGGTAGTGATGGAGGCCCCATCCCTGTTGGAATTTAGAAACCACGTGGATGTGGCACTTGGGGAGGTGGGCTAGCAGTGGCCTTGGTAGTGCTGGGGGAGCAGCTGGACTTGATCGCAAAGGGCTTTTCCAGCCCAAACAATTTATGATCTGATACTCATGACCACACACAGGCTGGGCACCTCCTTTCCTTCTCCTGACTCCTTTCTCCCGTGGAAGCACAGGCTCCGAGACAGGTCACGGCAGTAGAACAGGTGATGTGGCAGCTCAGGTGTGCCAGGCAGAGCCCTGTGCCAGTGCCCGTGTCCCTCCCCCAGGCTGTGGCCCCACCTTTGTACCACAAGTGCCTGATGACCTTAATCCGCTGAGGCTCAGGGCTGTGCTGAGCTGCCGTGGGGGTGGGTCGGGCTTTGCCTGGGGCTGCAGGGCTGCAGCACCTTTGGCCTCACGTGGCTGTGCTGATGCCATGTGGGAGCAGGGCCAGGGGTGGCAGGGAGGCAGCTGAGCCCATTCCAGATGGTAAATAAGAAATGCCACTTTGCTGAGGAGCATCGACTCGGCCTGTCAGCTACCCCTTCAAGTCCTGCTGGGGCAGTGCCTTTCCCGAACCTCTGAGCTGAGGAGCTCCGCTGGGTGTCTGTGTTAGGGGACGGCGAGGCAGCACGTGTTTCTGGTGAGACTTGGCAGCACTCGCTGGCTTGTGTCACTTGGGCGTGGCATGGGGCTGTTGCTGGTCACCACATGTGACCCTCTACTCACGAGGTGCTGCTTCTGCCTGCTGCCCTTCTCTCGGGCTCCCAGAGAGCTGGTGAGGATCAAACACACCTTTTGCAACATTTCCTGCACCTCCATGTGCAAAGTTACTGCATCTTGGCAGATCTGTCTCTTGTCTTTATTAATTGAATCACGCAGCGGTTTGGGTGGGAGGGACCTTTAGAGGCTACCAAGTTCAGCCCCTGACATCGGCAGGGAACCTTCCATTGAACCAGGTCCCACCTGCCACGGTGCCACCGGCCCCACACACAGCGGCAGTGCTCATGGAGTGCTGCTGCTCCCTCCAGCACAGCCTTTCCAAGCGCCTTGACACGTCAAACCCTGTGCCTGCATCACTGCGGAGCTGTGAGACAGTATTCTTCTCCCTCCTTTTCCTGCCTGGTCTTTCCCAGTGCAGCTCTCTGGGGTGCAGATGGTCAATTCTGGCACGCCAGCCAGCACCATTCCCTGTTGTTCCACACCGGAGGCTCCTCATGCTCCACCTGTCTGTCTGCTGGGAGGGTGTTGGTGGCAGCAGATGAGCATCGTCGTGGCAGATCCAGGCTGGCATCCGGGGGAAGCGCTTTCTAGAGCAATTTTCTGCTGTTGTGGAGAGACAAAACTGAAAATGAGTCCCACACTGGAATAGCTGCACAGTTTGAGTCATGAGGCTGAGAATAAATGGGGTATGAAGGATGCAGTGTCAGGATGAGGAGGAATGGTATCCCATTGCCAGAGGGCATGTTACATGAGGTACTGGGAAGAAGTTCTGTGAGGGTGGTGAGGCTCTGCCACAGGTTGCCCAGGGAAGCTGGCTGCTCCAAGGTCAGTTGGACAGGGTTTGGAGAAACCTGGTCTAATAGAAGGTGCCCCTGCCAGTGGCAGGGTGTGGGACAAGATGACCTTTAAGGTCCCTCCCAACACAAACCATTCTGGGATTCTGTAGCCCATTCGTGCCCAGATTTCCTGGTGCCTGGCTGTACCAGCTGGCTCTCAGCTGCAGACAGTCCAGTTCATGCACAGAGCTGATGCCATGATCAGGCCCCAGGCTCCTGGTCCCTCTGTCGTGTGAGCATGCCAAGGAAAGCTGAGGTCCTCAGGAGCGCCAGCTGTGGTGCTGCCATGACCAGCTGCAGGCTCCCAGTGTGCTGCAGTGTGCTGAGGTCCGTTGGCCTCCTCTATGGATAGGAGCAGTGTGTTTCCTCAGGCTTCACCTGGGCAGTGACATCGTGGAGTGAGGGGACTGCTATGGGGACAGCGATGGCCCCTTTGGCAGTGCTCTGCCAGCTGAGGAGGTGGGATGGTGACACTGATGGAGTGATCCTGGCACCCTGCTGCTGCCAAGCATGTCTGGGCTGTCCTCCCTCCCACAGCCCTTCCCCCTGCACTGCTTGTGCCCTGGGCAAGGAGAAGTTTCATGGTTGTTTGTGTCTCTGCACTGGGGCCAGGGATGCTCCCCCATCCCCAGAGGAACCTGTCTCTGCGGGAGCAGTGTGGGGCCCGTCCCACCCCGCCAGGGGCCATCACAGCCGGCGTGGGTCTCGGTGAGGGCAGCTGGCTGGGACAGGACAGGCTGCCGTGGAGGCAGGGAGGCTGCCGGGCTCATGCTGCTCCCAGGCTGCTGTGGGTGGATGTGTGGGTGCAGCCCGCCTGTGAGTGCATGCTGACAGCCCACACTGGGAGCTGTAGGCAGAGTGCCTGTTCCTTCCAGACCAGAACTGATTTTCTGCCTTCCCTGGGGGTGCTGGCTGCGCCCAGGGATTTGGGAATGTCCGTATGCCATGGTCACTGCAGGTGCTCAGCTGTGAGCGACCCTGGAATGGCTGCAGGAACACACAGGGACAGCAGTGACTGTTTGTCCTCCTCCGAGCTCCTCAGTGGGGCTGTCTGTCATCCAGCAAGGTGTAAGAAATGGCAGATGATGTCTTAAAATGCAGAGTAAAAATATTCAATATCCTTCTGCCTCTTCAGGAGTGTTGCCAGCTCCGCCTCTTCCATCTGGGAATGGGGGCAGGTGTCTGTGGGACTTCTTTGTCCTCATGTTCCCCACGAGGCTGGTGGCCAGGGTGCTCCCACTAGGAAAAGCTGTCCACTTTCCCTCTGCTGTGGGGTTAGTGCCCTGCATGCAGGGCTGGCTTTACCCCTCCTGGGGGAGGGGAGAGGTTTCCTGGGAATTGCAGCCCCATGGCAGCTTTGTTCTGGTTTGTGTTTGTTTCTTGCTGCCTTCAGTACATCAGAGCTGTGAAAAGGGCACGATGGGTATTTCAGAGTCATCTGGTTCTTGGCAGTGCTTTATCTCTGACTTGGTACGTAGAGGGGAGAGCTGGGGACATGTTCAACTTTTTTCTGTCGCCCAGCATGCTCAGCCATGGTACGCTATGTCCCCTTCCACAGCGGGGTCCTAGACCCTCCTGGCTCTGCTCCTGTTCCCCCCCTGTGCTCCCCAACACTCACCCATTGCTCCTGAGTTTGTGCTGCCCCAGGACCGATGGTCCTGCCTGTCCTGTTCCTACTCCCCATTCTCTCCCAGCTCTCTCTGATGTCTGTAGCTGGCATTTGCATCTCCCTCCTCCTCTAGCTAAGCCCCTCTCTTGCCTCTGTGGTCCTGTCTAAGACAACAGCTGAGGTCTCAGCCCCAAAAGGCTGGTGGATCACTGACTCTGTCACTCCAAGAGTGCTCTGGTTCCCACAGCCTGGGACTGCTGGCCATGCTGGTTGGCCTCTGGAGCCCCACGTGTCATCTGCAGGGGATGGCAGAGGCTCTGTTCCTGCCTCACATGTGTCATCCCTCCCAGGAACAAGGACACGACCAGGGACGAATTTATTTTCTACTCCAAGCGCCTGATGCGGCTGCTGATCGAACATGCCTTGTCCTTCCTGCCGCTGAAGGTGAGTGACCACTCTTGGGTGCAGCCACAACCCCATCCCCATCTTCCCTCCTGGGTGCCCCCAGTCACATGGGGTCTGGCTCCCCCCACACTCGCTGTGCTCCCCTTTCTGCAGTCGGTCACTGTGGAGACGCCCCAGGGCACGATGTACGAGGGGAAGCGGTTCCACAGGCAGCGGGTGAGACGCGATCCCAGCTCCCTGCTCCCCATGAGTGCACAGCTCCTGGGGTTGGCACGCGCTAGGAGCACCCAGCACGTGTCCCTGCCCTTTTCCCAGATCACCGGCGTGTCCATCCTCCGAGCAGGCGAGACCATGGAGCAGGCGCTGACCGCCGTCTGCAAGGACATTCGCCTGGGTAAGATCCTCATCCAGACCAACCTGGACACAGGGGAGCCTGAGGTGAGTCCTGCTGCAGCCTGGCACACAGCCACGCACCGCTGGCAGGTCACCAACCGCCCTCCTTCCCTCCCCAGCTCCACTACCTGCGCCTGCCCAAGGAGATCAGCGAGGACTACGTCATCCTCATGGACAGCACCGTGTCCACGGGGGCTGCGGCCATGATGGCTGTGCGCGTCCTGCTGGTGAGGGGCCGGGTAGGCGGGCGGGGGCGTGGGACCCTCTGGGCCCAGCTGGGCTCTCATGTCTCCGTGTGCCACAGGACCACGATGTGCAGGAGGACAGGATCTTCCTGCTTTCGCTGCTGATGGCAGAGATGGGGGTGCACTCTGTGGCCTATGCCTTTCCCCGTGTCCACATCATCACCACCGCTGTGGACAAGCGAGTCAACGAGGAGTTCCACATCATCCCGGGCATCGGTGAGGGGGACCAGAGCATGCTGTACCTCATGGCCGGGGCCAGCAACCCTAGGGGTAACCTTGTGGCCACACTGAAGGGCCTCTGGTGGGGCTGGTGCTGCTGACCCTTCACTTTGTCCCTTTCTCTGCCAGGTAACTTTGGAGACAGATACTTCGGCACCGATGGTCCCTCAGCCTGGTGTGAGAGCGACAGCATAGACTGCTGAGCTGGCTGGCCACAGGACCACGGGCCAGGCTGGCTGCAGGGCTGGCCCCTATCCCTGCCCCCAGGAGAGGCCCTGAGCTGCCAGCCATGCCCACCTGCCAGCCCCTGGCTCTTTGGACCTGCACAAGCCCCTGCTGCTGGTCTCCCTCTGCCCCGAAGGACCAATCCTCCCCAGAGAGGAGGAGGAGAGAGGGATGGCCTCTCCTGTGGCCCACGGAGAGGGGACATTTAGGGACATTCCTTGCTCCCAGAGCCGTGCCTCTGGGCCTGGGTCAGCCGTGCCTCCGAAGGGAGTGGTGGCCTCCCTGCGGCTGTGCCTGAGGGGGTGCTCACCCTCTACCCAGGGGAGGAGGGGGATGGGGTCCAGTCCAGGCGAGCTCCATGCCTGGAATCCGTATTTATTTGTATTTATTGTGGGCAGCCCCCGGCTCCAGCGGGACCCTCTGACATCAGGGACTGGACCTCATTGATCTGCCCTGTCCCCGCCAATCCACACTCCATCCCTGCCCACTGGTCCCAGGAGTTGGGGGCTTGGTACCCGGCTGCTTTCCCGGTGCTGTCCCATCCCCGGTGTGCAAAGCGGTGCAGGTGACCGGGGGATGGTGAGGTGTCCCCGGTGCCGCCCTTGTTGCTCAGGTTCTTTTTCCAAAGGGCAGCGGCAGCCTTGCCCCCCCTTTCCCCCACCCCGCGCTGTGCCGGGCCCGGCCGTGCCCCCACCCCGCGCTGTCCCGGGCCCGGCCGTGCCGTCACCACCCCCTCGCCGCCGTTTTGTACCAATAAAGGAGCAGCGCGATTCCCGTGTGTCGCCTCCTGCTGCCGCCGGGCCGGGGTCGGGGCGGCGCGGGGTGTTCCCTGGGCCGGGCCGGGT
>VZTA01022475.1:25345-37332 GCA_013398855.1 Mohoua ochrocephala
CGGGTGCGGGCAGGGCCGTGGCGGGCGGTGCTGCGGCCGGTCCGACCCCGCGACCCTCGGCGCGGCCATGGCGGAGCCCCCGCGGCCGCAGCGGAAGCTGTCCCGGGTCGGGGAGAGCCTGTACCGCGTACTGGGGCTGCAGAAGGGCAGCTCCCCCGAGGAGATCAAGAAGGCCTATCGGTACGGGGGGGGTCCGGCGGGGTCCGCGGGGTCGTCCTGGGCGCCCAGGCATGAAGGTCCGTCCCGCGAACGCGGCCGGGATCTCGTCCGGATGGTCCTGGTCCCATCCCGGCAGTCAGGGTCGGTTCTGGGAAACGAGGCTGTAACCCCATGCCGGGGGTCCTGGTTCCATCCTGGGGGTCTGGGTCTGTCCCGCGAAGTGAGGCTGTGACCCCATGCTGGGGGTCCCCCCACTGCACCCCACAGGAAGCTGGCTCTCAAGTACCATCCAGACAAGAACCCCGATGACCCAGCGGCAGCCGAGCGGTTCAAGGAGATCAACAGCGCCCACGCCACACTGAGCGACGCGGACAAGCGCCGCCTGTATGACCAGTACGGCTCCCTTGGCCTCTACGTGGCCGAGCAGTTCGGCGATGATGCTGTCCGGCACTACTTCCTCATGTCCAAGTGGTGGTTCCAGGTGAGCCCGGCATCATCTGGCATCCACGGGGCTGCTGTGATGGGGCTGGCGGCTCGGGTGAGCTTAGCAGTTTGCCGTCCTGGCAGGCTGGTGGTTTGAGTGGGCTCGCAGGACTGGTGCGATGGGCCAGGGACTTGAGTGAGCTCACAGTGCATCTGTCCCTGACGCAGGCACTGGTGCTGTGCTGCGGTGCCCTCACCTGCTGCTGCTGCTGCTGCTGCTGCTTCTTCTGCTGTGGGACGTGCTGCCCGCCCAAGGAGGACGAGTCCTACAAGTATGTGGACCCCAAGGACCTGGAGGCACAGATGCGCGCGGAGGACAACGGTAAGTCAGGCTGGAGCCCAGTAGCTGGGAGCACCTGTGTTTGCTTTGTGGGGGCTCTGGGGTCTCCCCATGTCTCATCTCATGTGGGAGACAGAGCTCTGGCTCAGGGCTTAGGTTGGTTTTAGCCTCAGCTTTTACTTCCAGCCAGCCCTCGGTGTTTCCTGTGTGGGCCAGGGCTAGTGACAGTGACAGAGGGAGCCACTGCATGGGCCATGGGTACACCTTCTCCTTCCCTCTGGGCAAGAGCCCCCTGAACAGGCCTGAAGCTTAGAGACCCTTGGGCCTGTGCCCTTTGGGGCACAGTATATGAGAAGAGGGGCTGTGCTCCAGGCCGCTCTGTTCCCTGGCACTGGCCATACTGATGTCAGTGGGGCTGGGTGTCTCCTGCAGGTTTCCGTGGGGTTGGGGCACTCCCACACAGCTCTGCACTGGCCAGGGGTGTGGGAGCTTTGGGCTGTGGGATCCCTTGCGGGGGTATTGTGAGATTCCTGCCCACTGGCACCACAGGATGGGCTGAGCCACTGATCTGCTGCTCTTCCTTTCCAGATCCTCAGATCCCTGTTGTAGCACAGCCTCCGCCTGCCAGCACGGAGCCGCTGCCAGCCAGCACCAGGAGTGATGCCTGAGGCTGGCCCCATCCCACCGACTCCCCCAGGACTCGGGGCAGGGATTCTCCTTTGGGACTGTCACTTTCTGGGACCATGGTCCCGCCCCCCGGACTGGCTCTTCAGTCTCGGGAGGGATAGAATCTCAGGTTAATTTGGCCAGCATCAATGCACAGGCTCCTGGGCCCCCGCTCGAGCTCCAGGGCAATGCCCCTGCATCCCAGCACTGGCGGTGGCAGTGGCCGGGAGCCCGTGCTGCTGTGACCCCCTTTAGTGCCTTGCCTGTGCCCACATCGGGCACTGAGCACCAGGCACAAACAGAGAGGCTCCAGGCCGAGCTCCGTAGCTCACGCAGGGGAGCTGAGCGCGTCCAAGACCATTAGCACTGTAACCTCTGGGGCTGGGCTGAGCCCGCTGCCCCGCTCATGCAACCCTCCCGATGGGTGCTGGGTGCCAAACGCTGCTGTGGGGTTGGGGTGCTTCTATCTGTACCCCTTTCCTCTGCCCTCTGGGTTTGTCTGGGTCTTTGTGGGCACCATTAAAGGCTGACGGGAGGGGAGCGTGTGTCTGCCTGGGCTCTGTCCAGGGCTGCCGGAACACTGCGCAGCAGGATGTGCCTCTGCCTGGTGTTGTCCATGCTGGGGGCTGTGCCCATGGATCCCGCGGGGTGGTGGACTGAGTGGGGTGTGGCGCGGGCAGGTCATGTCCCAAGTGGAGTGAACGTCGCTTGTCTCCTGTCACCCACCTGGTTCCACTCTCTGTCCCCTGCTGCTGGCTCCCACAGGCTCTGCTCTTCCCACTCCTTGCTGCTGCGGGCCCCCTGCTCCTGCCCTGCCCTCTGGGGAGCTGTGGCCCTGCGGAGGGCTAGGACTGGCAAGGATGGGACCCAGGGGGACGCAGTGAGCCCCTTGCCCTTTCTTCCCATTTCTGGTCACCGCCTCTGCCCGCGGCTGCATGGGCTCTGCCTCATTCCCTAAATATAGATAGGGTGCCAGGGTGAGTGAGGATGAGGGCGTCCTGGCACCAGCCCCTCCACCCTGCTGTTCGGGGGGGCTGGCACTGGGCTGGGGATGTGGGATCTGGAGGACCCCAACCTCCCCCAGCCCTGCTGCCTGCAGAGCAGGGCACATACTCCTCAACATGACTGCCAGCCCTGCAGCCTGTGCACCGGCCAGCACTGGTCCCCTGGAACCTCGGTCGCTCCTCCTCCCCGGGCAGGGGATCATCGGGTCCCGAAACTCAGTCGGTCCCAGGGAATCAGCCGGTCCCGGGACCAGCGGGTCTCGAGGGGTGGGCAGGAATGGTGACTCAGTGTCACCCGACGCCGCCGACAGCTGCGGCCCCGGCGGGGCGGGGGCGGCTAAAATTAGCGTCGGGGGCCGGGGCCGGGGCCGAAACAAAGCGGGCACCGGGCGGCCGGAGCGGAGCCGCGGGACAGAGTCGAGTCGGGCCGGGCCGGGCCTGGCCGGGACCGCGGCCATGAACTTCGCGGTAGGGCTGAAGCCGCTTCTGGCGGAGGCGCGGAGCATGGAGAGCCTGGAGAAGCAGCTCATCTGCCCCATCTGCCTGGAGATGTTCTCCAAGCCCGTGGTCATCCTGCCCTGCCAGCACAACCTCTGCCGCAAGTGCGCCAACGACGTCTTCCAGGTGAGACCCGCCGGTGGGGCGGGGGGAGGCACCGGGACCTCCGTCCCTAGGACCCCAGGCCGGCGGGTGGTGGCCCCGTTATCCCGGGATCCCCGGCCAGCGAGGCGGAGGGGCGGGCGGCACCAGGAACACCGGGATCCTCTTCACAGGGGGAGCCTGGTCTGGCCCTGGCACCGGGAATCCCGGCTCCGAGACCAGCCGCTGGGACCTCCGGCTGGGCTGCGCTCGGGGCCGCTCCCGGCTGGCGGGGACGGTGAACGGGAGGCAGGGGCTGTGTATGTGTCCTTGTTTGTGTCCGCACCTGTGTCCATGCTCTTGCCCGTCTCCATCTCTGTTTCCATGCCCATGTCCGTGACCGTGTCCGTGCCCGGGGGCTGTGGGGCGCAGATCCGTGGGGGGTCTCGCTCCCGGGCCGAGAGTTGCCGGGGCGTGCCGGGGGTGCCAGGGATGCGGGGTGCCGCCGCCGTGACCCCTCGCTTACCCCCCCAGGCCTCCAACCCGCTGTGGCAGTCGCGGGGCTCCAGCGCGGTGCCGTCGGGCGGGCGGTTCCGGTGCCCGTCGTGCCGGCACGAGGTGGTGCTGGACCGGCACGGGGTGTACGGATTGCAGCGGAACCTGCTCGTGGAGAACATCATCGACATCTACAAGCAGGAGTCGGCCCGGTCCGGAGACGCGGGGACCCCGCGGGGGGGGGGGGGGGACCTGCGGGGGACAGCGAGCCCACCGAGAGGACTGGGGGTGGGATCCCAACAGGAACGGGGGAGTCATGGGGCCCATACAGAGCCAGGGAATATCCCTGGGGCTGGGGGTGTCTCCAGGGCCAGAGGTATTTCTGGTGCCAGGAGTGTCCCTGGGGCCCAGAGGTGTCTCTAGGGCTGGGCAGGTCCTGGGACTGGTGCTGTCCCTGAAGCTGGAGTGTCTCTGGGGGCCAGAGCTATCTCTGGGGCTGGGAGTGTCCATGGGGCTGGGGAGCTCCTGGGGACCAGGCTGTTTTTGGGGCTGGGAGTGTCCCTGGGACTGGGGGTGTCTATCTGACAGCCCCAACCCCCATGCAGACCCCTTCATGCCAAGGCTGAGCAGCACCTCATGTGTGAGGAGCACGAGGATGAGCGGATCAACATCTACTGCCTGCGCTGCGAGGCGCCCACCTGCTCCCTCTGCAAGGTGTTTGGGGCTCACAAGGACTGCGAGGTGGCCCCGCTGCCGGCTGTCTACCAGCGCCAGAAGGTGAGGGGCCCCTGGGGCCTTGGGGGGCCGAGGGTACTCGCACAGCCACCCTCACGCCCATCCCCTCTATTCCCAGAGCGAGCTCAGCGATGGCATCGCTATGCTGGTGGCGGGGAACGACCGGATCCAGGCCATCATCACACAGATGGAGGAGATCTGCCACACCATCGAGGTTGGGACTGGGGGGGTCTGGCCTCGGGGCTGTGCCAGTAGAGGGATATGATGGGGCTGGGAGAGTCCAGCCCTGGGGCTGTGCTGGGGGGGTGCACAGCGCAGCCCCTGACTCCCATCCGGCAGGAGAACGGTCGGCGGCAGAAGCAGCACGTGGGGCTGCGGTTTGACGCGCTGTACGGGATCCTGGAGGAGCGGAAGAAGGAGCTGCTGCAGAGCATCGCGGCCGAGCAGGAGGCCAAGCTGCAGCGCGTCCGCGGGCTCATCCGCCAGTACGGAGACCATCTGGAGGCCTCCTCCAAACTGGTGGAGTCAGCCATCCAGGCCATGGAGGAGCCCCAGATGGCCGTGTACCTGCAGGTCCTGCCAGGGGAACAGGGAGAGGAGGGGACAGGGGGCTGGGACCGCCCTGGGGCTGTGTGGTAGTGCGATGGTTCCCTGAAGGGGTGTGGGGCTGCCTCACAGGTCTATACAGGGGGGCTGTGCTCACCCAAAAGGATCTATGGATGCCCCTGGGATGTGCATGGGTGGACCTGTGGTGGGGGTGATGTCTACGAGACATTGATCCCCCCTCGCTTTCCTCCACAGCACTCCAAGGAACTCCTGAAAAAGTGAGTGGGGAGTATGGAGGGGAAAAGAGCTGTGGCTGGTGGCCTCTGGGTGCTGGACCCTGCAGCTCCCAGGGTGTCCCTACCCTGCAGGATCACAGACATGTCCAAGGCATCAATGAGCAGCCGCCCTGAGCCCGGCTACGAGAACATGGACCACTTTTCCATCAACGTGGACTATGTGGCTGAGATGCTGAGGACCATCGAGTTCCAGACAGGTGCCTGCACTGGGGAAATTGCTGCCATCCCGAGGGGGCACTGGGGCTGCCTGGGGTGCCCAGCCCTCAGACAAGCAGAGTCCCCCCCACCACACGCCCTGCGTGGGGCTCCCACACAGGACTGGGGATGTGACCCCTACCTGTAGCACCACCCAGGGACCCTGGAGGGTCAGTCCTGCCCCAGGCTCTCCCTGGTTCCCACACTGGGCTGGTCACATTCCTCCTGGGAACATCCTGGAGTGTCCTGCTTGGTCACCTCCTTCCTGGCATGTCCTGGTGTATCCCCACGCTGCGGGAGGGAGGGAAGGTCCCACCTGAGCTGTCCCCTGCCCACAGAGCCACTGGGCGAGGATGAGGGTGATGGACCTGGGGACGGCAGTGAGGCTGCAACGGAGGAGGACCGGCTGGACAGCCTGGAGGTGCCCGAAGCTGCTGAAGGTGAGTGCACGCCACGACTGCCCAGTGCTATGTCACGCCCAGTGCCGTGTCCAGTGCCATGCCTGCTTGGCTGTGCCGTGGCCCACGTGCAGCAGCACGGGTCCTTCAGGATGCCGGGGTATCCCTGTCTCTATCTTGTTCCCTCTTTCCCTCTGCAGATGTGGGGCCGAGGCAGAAGCCAGCGAGTTCTCCCCATGGTGAGAACCCTCACGGGGTGTGAGATAGGCACAGCCATGGGGTGCCGTGAGGCAGAGGAGACACCTCCTGGGAATGGGGATGAGGATGTGGATGGGAGGGTCACACCTCAGGCTTCCCCCAGGCCATCCCTGTCTCCCTGCTGCAGGGAGTGGGAAGGGGGTCCTGGGGTCACAGGGCTGAGGCTACTTTTCTGCTCAGGTCAGCACTGAAGTGAAGCCGTGGGGTAATGCTGGCACCCCCTCAGCTATGGCTGTCCCTGTCACGCCCGGCTATGGCTGTCTCTGCCACCCCTGCCCCAGCTGTGGCCATCCCTGGCACCCCTGGCTCATGGCCATCCCTGGCACTCTCAGGCAAGCTCCATCCCTGCTGCTGGAATTCCCCAAATGGGCGCTGCCCCTCTCAGACATTAAAAGTGTGTGAGGACACGTTCTCCCGTGTGGTGTGTGGGTGGGGTGGAGGCGGGGGTTGCCCCAGAGCAGCTCTGCACCGGCCCCACAGGGTCTAGCCCAGCACAGCCCCTGCCCCGTCACCCCAACAGTGCCCCCAGGACCTCAGGCAAGGGGCTGAGACCCCAGAGCCCCAGCGCGACTCGGGAGCTTTGAGCCTTGGGCCCTGTGAGAGGGGCTCTGCCCCCCGCCCACAGCCCCTGCCTGGGGACGAGGATCCTCAGGTGGCCCCCAGCCCTGCCACCCCCGCCTGGGCGCCCGCAGCAGCAGCGTCTCCCGGGTGCTCCGAGCAAACACTGTCGGGATGAGCTGGCTGAGTACACACGCGGCCACATCAGCGCTTGGCCGGGGCCCGCGCCCCCCGAGCCCGGGAGGGTCCCCCGGGAGGGCCGCGGCAGCGGTGGCTGCGTCACCCGCCCCGTCCCGTCGCCATGGCGGCTCGGCTGATGCGGCCGGTGATGCACATGGCCAGGGGTCCTCGGGCTGCACGGGTCCCCTGTGGCTGGGCTCCACTGGGGGGGTCCCCGCTGCCACCCCAGGGGACAGCAAGGGCCGAGCCCTGTGGACCCCCCAGCAGCCGGCAGACCGGGACAACCTGCAGCACGTCCAGGGGCCACCGCGCTGGCTCCGGGCTGGCGCGCAGGTCCCGGAGGACGGGTGACAGGCGGGACATCTCTGCTCTCTGCTGCCGGCGGACCAACCCCAGGGCCCAGCCCAGCTGCTCCCCGCCACCATCTGCTCATTCACACCCCAGAAACGCGCCTGGGAGGGCTTGGGTGATCCCTGGGGAGCAAGAGGGGCTGTGGCTTCTCCATGCCTGCGCCAGACATTCGGGGATGCAGTATTTGCCTTTCCCCACCCCTCAGGGATGTTCCCTTGTCCCCATCACCCTCCAGAGGTGACTGAGAGGGACTCACAAGCGCTCAGCAGCCCCTCGGCTGGGTGCCATGGGTGCCACTCCGGTGCTTGAGGTGCCTCAGGAGAGCCCCGCCTTAGTTCTCTTCTGTTTTGGGCAATTTTCTTCCTTGTGCTTTGTGTCCAGATGCTCATCACCTGCCACTGCCCTCCCCAACCAGCCTGTCCTCTGGGCAGCACCCTGGAATTTGCTGATGCCTCTGCTTGTCCCGTTAAATTGTCCCCCCACCCGAGATTTCAGGAAGAGGTGATCTGTGCACCGAGCACGGATTCTAACCCACAGCCTGCTCCAGTTCCTGTTCAAGAGTGTCTCCAAGAAGCATCATCCTTTCTCTTTATTCTTCTCCATAATTGTGCTTCCAAAGGCCTTTTTCTCCATAAGGGACATAATGTTAACATTCCTAAGGAATGTCTTTTCACTTTCCCCCACAAAGACAGGTGAGTTGTCCACCTACTGTCATCACTTACCCCACTATATGTCCCATTTGTGGAATTTTGTCCGTTTTATTGGGTTCGTATCGGGTTTTTGTGGCAAGGTTTTGGTAGTGGGGAGATTACAGGGGCAGCCTCTGTGAGAAGCTGACAGAAGCTTCCCCCATGTCCAAGAGAGCCAAAGCCAGCTGGCTTCAGGATGGACCTGCCATTGGCCAAGACAGAGTCCACCAATGATGGCAGTAACACCTCAGGGATACTGTATTTAAGGAGGAAAAAAAAGTTCTTGTGTAGAGGTAACTGCAGCCAGAGAGGAGTGAGGGTACGTGAGAGCAGCAGCCCTGGAGCCCCTCAGGGCAGTGCAGAAGGAAGTGCTCCAAGTGCTGGAGCAGGGATTCCCCTGCAGCCCGGGGGTGCCCGGGGGTAGCAGAGACCCACCCACAGCCTGTGGAGAGCCACACGGCAGCAGAGACCCACCTGCAGGCCCTAGAGGAGCCCACGCTGCAGCAGGTGGATGCCCAAAGGAGTCTGTGACCCCGTGGGAAGCCCACGCTGGAGCAGGGTCCTGGCAGGGACCTTTGGGCCTGTGGAGAGAGGAGCCCATGCTGCAGCAGGTTTGTTAGCCTGGTTTTTGGTGACCCTGTGGAGGACCCAGGCTGGAGCAGCCTGTTCCTGAGGGACTGTCCCCATGGAAGGGACACGCAGTGGAGCAGTTTGTGAAGAGCCACAGCCCGTGGGAAGGGCTCACACGGGAGAAGTCTGCAGAGGACTGCCCCTCCCACACTGGAGCGGGGCAAGGACTCCTCTCCCGAAGAGGGAAGCAGCAGCAGAAACCATGTGGTGAACTGACTGTAACCCCCGTTCCTCTCTCGCTGCACCACTTTGGGGGAAGAGGTGGAGAATCAGGAGTAAAGTTAAGCCTGGGAAGGAGAGAGGGGTGAGGGGAAGGTGTTTTTAGAATTTGTTTTACTTCTTGTTGCCCTACTCCGATTTGATTGGTAATAAATTAAACTAATACTCCCAAATCGAGCCTGCTTTGCCCATGACAGTAATTGGTGAGCTTCCTCTGTCCTTATCCTGGAGCCATGAGCTTTTCTTATATTTTCTCTTCCCTGTCCGAGTGAGGGGGGAGTGATGGAGCAGCTTTGGTGGGCACCTGATGTCCATCCACGGTCAATCCATCACACATACAATGCCAACTACCTTCCTCTTGGCTTATGTTAAACCCCATGGAAAATCCTCACAGGGTTTTGGGGACTTAAGGAGCAATGTGTCCATTTGCAGAGAATCATTCATGTGGCAGCATCAGTGTAGGGTGGGGTTGTTGAGCTACAGGAACCATTTTCCTAGTCCAAGTACTTTCTCCTTTTTCTGGGGGAGTTGTAAAATTCAAGACCCTTACCCTACATGGGGGCAAAAGTCAGATTTAAATCTAAGATTAAAATTCTCCAATCCAAAGGATCCTTCACTGATTGTGACACTGGGAAACCCAGCAGTTTTACTGCTGGAGTTTGAATTCTCCCGATCGATTGGACGAGCTGTAAAGTAACAACATATTATATAATGGATCACCATAAAGTAACGACATATTATGTAAGCACTTCACTTGCAAAATTAATTTACACAAACAGATAAAAAAATTAAAGAACATAGCTCTATGTTGTCAGTCAGCTGGAACTTCAGGTTTCCAGTTTGGTGTGAATTCCATGTGTCTTGTCCAGACTCAGGGACCCTTTTCACGCATGTGGTGGATCCAAGAGTCAGTTCCTGTCCTTTTCACTGCAGTGTATATTCTTAACACCGTTGGGAAAGTACCTTCCCACCTTTCTTGTAGAGTCTCATCCTTTCATGTTCAAACATTCACCACTTCTCCAGATCGAAAAGACTGTCCAGGGGTACCCAAGGGAAGGGTGGGGCCTCTGATTCAAAACCCTGTGAATGAGGATAAAGGCTGTGAAAGAGAAATTAAATATTGCTTTGGCTCTGCTTGTCCCCTTGCACACATCTGATCTCCCCGTGTGGTTACAGGGTTGTGCAGGAATGCCTTCCAGCGTGGTATTTCCAGAGTGCTCGCTCCTGCTTTGACTCGGGGACTGACACAAAGTCTTGTAAGAGCCAAAGATGATGCTCCACTCGAGCCTCTCGCTGTAACTTGGATATTTGCCTCTTCGTTGTCTGATTCATCCTTTCTGTCTCCCTGCTGGACTGTGGGATCCATGAGGTGTGTAGTTCCCAAATAATCTGTGAAAATTTGGACATTTCCTGCACCATCTCTGCTATAAAGTTGGGTCCATTACCTGAAGAAATTCCTTCTGGGACACCCAATCTGGGTATTATTTCTTTTAACAAACCTTAATCACTTCTCTACTCTGGTTGGTGCAACAGGGGAAAGCTCTGGTGTCACGGAAAACTGGGAAATAAACTCTCCGACCAATTTGCTGGGTTAGAAAGGCAACATTACTTTATTAGGAGCGCTGGATGCATGGGAAATCCTCCTCAAAGCATGTGTGCCCAGTAACCCAGCAGACCAGGTTATATTCCTGAAACTAATGCATATTCATCACATTTCCTGAATACAAGCATACATGCTAATAATTTCTGAGGACTTATTTTGGTTTGGTTCCAGATCTTCTGACGAATCTCTTCTCCTTGAGAGTATTTCAAACATGTCGTCAGGTCATAATGTACTTCTCTTATCATTCTTCGTTCTGACACACAATCCTTGCTCTCAAAACTAAGATATTGGCTAGTACATATTAATCACTCACATAAGTAAATAAGGAAGCATGAGCTGGCACAAGACTAAATAGTCACAGACGACCGCCTTTCCTAACAGTCCTGGGCGTGGGCCATCTGATTTGATGCGTCCTGTTCTTTAAACAGGCTTGGCACTTTTTAATGATGCTTTTTATGGTACCAGTTACTTTTACACTCAGAACTTGAGGCTTCGATGCTCTTGCCATAGACTCTATTCCCCAGTGAGTTCCCTTATGTTGTTCCTCTGCCATCTTCCTCATAAGGTGTTGGGGAATTATTATGTGTTTGCTGGATGGAATCCGCCATCCTTCAGGGCTATTGTCAGGATCTAACAAATTTGCCACTTTCTCATCTTCAGCCCGGTAATTGGCAGCCTCCTTGTCCAAATGCTGATATTTCTTGGTAAGATCAACAGGATGTCCCCACCAGCAGCCTTCTCGACCGCTTTGTCAGCCAGGCCATATCCAATACTCACTGGGGTTTCTCTGAATGGATGAGATTTGCAATGCATTATTGCCATCTTTTGAGGCAGCTGTATGCCCTCTAACAATCTCTGTTTTATTTGTCCATGTTTCCTGGGGGATCTCTTAGAGGTTCACAGCCCTCTCTCTTTCCAAATGGCTCCATGGGCATGGGCCACTCCAAAAGCAAATTTTGAGTCAGTCCATGTAGTTACAGTCTTATCCTGTGAGAGCTCCAATGCTCTGGCAGTGCAACCAGCTCTGCTTTCTGAGCCGATGTGCCGGGGGTCAGAGCTTCGGCTTCTATCACCTCATGCTGAGTCAGCACTGCATTCCTGGCTTTTCAGATTCCACCTTTCACAAAGCTGCTCCCATCCATGGAAAGTTTGCAATAAACTTCTTCCAGAGGAGTGACCTGTAGATCTTCTTGACTGGAGTACACCTGTTCAGTGGCGGATTCTGCATTCCAAGCCCATCCTGAAATTCTAGTGGCCCATACTAGTGGGGTGACTGCATTGTCCACTTCCTCTGATATTTCTGCTTCAGGTTCAGGATTCTGTAACAGATAGACTTGGGCCTCTGTCTTGGTTTGAAAGACAGGTGTCTGCCAAAAAGGCAGGAGCCTCCCTTGGAATGGAAAGATGTAGCCCCCGTCCCTCCAAATTATTATAATTTCGAAATTAAGGGGCTTTCAGGCAAAGATATGAGAAACAGGAATAACAGTTCTTTACTGATCTATGTCTATCCAGGCAAACAAACACCAATAACGGTGTCAGTAACACCAAACAGAACCAGAACCCGGTGTCAGTAACACCAAACAGAACCAGAACCCGGTGTCGGTAACACCAAACAGAACCAGAACCCGGTGTCGGTAACACCAAACAGAACCAGAACCCGGTG
>VZTA01022476.1:0-102204 GCA_013398855.1 Mohoua ochrocephala
CTTTTATAGTGGAACGGGACAATGTGACATCCAAAATCTAGGCACAATTTTGATGACTCACTTCAATAGCCTTGATGCCAGTCTAGACACCCGATGAGGAGGTTAGTTAGACAAACCCCCTGAAATTTTACAACTGCACATTTTTAACTTCTCCAGTTTCCACACAAAAGCAATGTGTTCCAGTTAGAGGGTTTTTCCAAAAATAACTAATTTCCTACATCAGCAAACCTAATCCCTACTATCACTTGCAAGTATTTCATTCTGCCAAAGGACTTCTTGTAAATTGTGCTTCTCCTGCGGCTCCTGCTGTTCCACAACCACTTGGTCGACACTACGCGTACCTAAGGTGTCGAGGCAGCTCTCCACCTTCTGACCAATTTATGTGTAAGGCCACTACAGACTTTTACACTGCGTGTTTTAATCTCTTTTTTCTTTGCCTGCTGAAAGCCACATTCTCAACCCCTTTGCAATGCAACCTTCTGTCTACATGTAGTTTCCAGTGTTTCAGGTGGTTAGTTTTTTTTAAATCTTCACTTGTCAGTGTTCCAGTTTCTGAAACATATTAATTGTGTTCTATGTTGCAATGAGACCTTGAAGTCTTCAACTATTTATCTACATGCACCCTTCTCCACTGCACCTGTCTTTCATCACAGGTGATTCCCCCTGAAATTTTGAGTTATCTATGAGATCACATTGGTATTTCATGACTAACAACCATAAAATGTGCTTCATTCTTGTTTTCTTAAAATCTCACATTTAACTTCTCATTGAGTCGTGCAACTTTCAGATGAAGCGATCAAGGATTCTTTGGCATTAGCCTTGAGATGAAAGAAGTGAATTTCCAAACATTAAAGTTTACAAGTTCCAGTGGACTATGGATCTACTCCTGTGTCACTTGAGTTAATGGGTTTTTTACTTCTGGCCACGGCTGAGACTCCATCAGGCTTTCATTAACTGTAATGCTAGAAGCATTAAAAATTCAGAACAATAATTTCCATTAAGTCGCACACCTAAAGTGGACAAAGGTTTATCTACACTAATAACAGAGCAAGAATATATATTATATATATAAAATGACTTGAAGATAAAGTTTTGACACACTTAATCTGCTCATAATTAAAGGAACAAATTTATTAATGCTGTTAGAAATTGAAAATAGCTATGTTCTAATGGAACTTATGGACTTATATTTTCCTGACTTCTATCGTGAGTTCTGTAAACAACAACAAAAAATAATTTCAAATGCTCCACATAACAATACAGCATTAAAATATTCTGCTATGCATCTTAAAGTGACAGAACAGAACAAAATTACCACAAAAATTAGTTAAACAAAACTAAAATATCAGCCCAGAAATGCCTACGGTCTTAATTCTACAAACGATTTCAGCATGTCCTTTAGCCCTTCCACACTAAGCGCAGCACTGTAGCACACAACTAACTATTGCCGAGAATGTCAGGAACAGAAATGGATATCAGGGTTGAGATCCAACATGCCAGAACAACAAAAAAAGATCAGCAGATACGCACTCTGCTCAAGACTTTGGAACTACCAACTTGAACCATTCTCTCATCTTCTTTTCCTCTGTAAGTCTTCTATAGGGCATCTTACCCACTTGTCAGGTCTTGCCAACTGCTGAGACTGAGAGCCACATTGTATAAAGTGATTTTTAGATCTCTAAACAATTTTTTTAAAGAAAGTACAACTTTTAAAAATAAAATTTTTGCAATTTTTTTTTTTATTCCTATACTTAACATGAGGATTCAAGTTCCACAAAATTTCAAGACTTTGGAATTATCTGACAACTTTTCATTCCCGGTTCTACCTCTCTGTATGGTCTGGTCTGCTCATAACTATTGCCTTTAATCAGTTTTGTCATATTTTCAAATAGACCTTCCACCTCCTGTTTTTTTGTTCCCCTGCTGGACATGAACACATTCCTTCCCAGATTTTTTCCTATGAGGCAAACACACTAAAATCTTCTAATCTCTTCTCATAAAAGCAATCCATCATTCCTCCCAACAACCATTATTCCAGTTTGAATTTAGCTGTCTTTATATGGGTGACCAGAACTGCAAAAACCTCTCTGTATGCTCGTAATATGTCTTTAGGGTGAGACATGAGGCTCAGCTTATTTATCTGAGGGCAGAGCCTGCCACCTTCTCGGAAGCATCTCTTGAATTTCTCAGACATCCTGAAACCAGTGAGGGTCTCTTGCTCCCTCTCCTCTGCCATTTCTTGCCATTGAGCTTATCAGAGAATTCTTCCTAGTTGCCCCTCTAAGTGACTGCCCTTGTACATTTTGCTATTGAATTACAGCTCTTTTCTGCTATTTCAGTCCTCTAGGTAACACAGATCTTCCTGCATTATGCTTCGATCTCCTCCATATTGACAAAACCTCCAATTTTGTCTCATTACCACAGTGCCACTTTTTATGCCTTTGTCATTACTAAAGCTATTAAGGAAAGGTATGAGGAGAGGAAATAGTTACCAGAGGGAAAACCTGAACACATAATTTACGGCGCAGGAACTGCCCACATGCATCCTACTACCTGTAGTGAAACGGAGTAGCTGTCTCCTATTTATCACAGCGCCCTGGGGGGGAAGTGTCTTGAGAGAAATAGGTACTGTGCTTAAGCTGTAAACTCCCACTCTTGCCCATGATGGTCATGACAATTGATTAGGTATCCTTAATCAGTCCCTAATGATCCCTCAAGAATTCTCAGTACCTCCTTCCAGTCTGATGATTCCCTTTAAGCAAGAGCTGTTGCATGATTATGTTGTCCTCATTCAGCTCTTTACCTTTTTTTCTAAATTCCCTGCAAATCCCCATTCTCCCTATTGCAATTAGTAAATTCCAGTGGAGCACTACATGAGATGTCCTACTGAAGTCCAAGCAGATCTGACCTACCTTACTTCCTAGATATGTCAGTCAGGGAAAACTGACGAACCTGTAATTGCCCAGATCACAAATTTTCTTTTTTTAATATGGGTTTATAGTTCCTACTCTCCATTCATGCTCTTCACCTCTTAATTTATAAAAATAAAAGCTATCAAACTCTTATTGTTTCATGTGTCATTGAAAATTAAGTTCATGTTTCATCCTGATGTGTGATGAAACTAAACCTTCCAGATCCTGATTTTATCTCAGCTGTGGAGATTTCAGATTCTCTTCTTTCCCCTTGGGTACCGTGATTATTATTGAATCTTGAACCTTGAAATATTAGTTATTATTGAACAATGATTCAATAATTAGTTATTTCATTATTCATCGTTGTCCTTGGCCCCTGCAAAGAAGAACGGCTTTCTTTTTTGTTCTTTTGTTAGCTTTACTACCAATAGCTTTCTGCTATTTCACAGCAGCATAGAATACTATCATCCGGTCCAAACTTTCTTTGCAAAAGCACGGTCTAGACAACAGAGCCCAGCATCCTGTCCAGCTGAATATCAAAAGTGTCCAATGTTGGGGAACCCACCATTTCCTTAGGGAGATTATTCCAGGGGCTGATTGTTCTCATTGTGAAATATTTTCCACTTGTGTCCATCCAGAATCTCTGCACAAGTAGAATCACAGACTCATAGAATGGTTTGGGTTGGAAGGGACCTGAAAGATCCCCTGGTTCCAACCCCCCCATGGGCAGGGACACCTTCCACTAGACCAGGTTGCTCAGAGCCCCATGCAGCCGGGCCTTGAACACTTCCAGAGATGGGGCATCCGCAGCTTCTCTGGGCAATTTCCTCCAGTGTCTCACCGCCCTCACAGTAAAGAATTTCTTCCTAATATCTAAGTCAAACCTACTCTCTTTCATTCCTCCTTGTCCTCTCATGACATGCCCTTGAAAAAAGTCCTTTTACAGGTTTCTTACAGACCCCTTCAGGTACTGGAAGGCTGCAACTGGTGGTCCCCAGAGCCTGAGCCTTTTCTTCTCCAGGTTGAACAAACCCAGCTCTCTCAGCCTGTCTTGTTTTAAGCCTTTTTTGCTTTCAATGTATTTGTACCTGATGTATTTTCTACACTTTTCTCCTTCAAATTTTTAGAGAGATTTTGCAGTTTTGACTTTAACATATCCCAGGGCTCATCCATATTCAAGACACTGAATTTTAAAATCCAGCACACTCTGCTAATTGGGTTCTTAATGTCTTAAACAGTAAATAAACCTTACTTAAGCACCTATTTTTACTTAGATTTCATTCAATTCAAAAAGAAATCACTGCTGTTGTTGGTCCAGCGATTTTGTGGCAATAGGGCAGTCACCACATCCAGAAAGAGCTGCACCAGGCAAACCTCTCATGTTAGGCCGGTTCCTTCAGCTATGGCTGAAGTCTCTTTTAATGTCACAGCCCTTCAGCTCCTGGCAACACTCCCTCTATTCAGGAAGCTGTTTGTCCATTCCGAATCTGTGTGCCGATTACCACTATTACTGCCACGTGGAAAATAACGTGTTTATTAGCCTTCTCAAAAACCAATATATTCCAAATGTGTTATTTTGTGTGCTGTATTCTTTCTGAACAGTTTATTGCATTGTTAGCATTTAAAGTCTTGCGCTACCTTTATTTTTTTTATTATTTTTCAATTTTCTTTGAGAAATTCTCCATCCACTCCTATGGATTGCCACATTCCAAGCTCAGGTTCTCTTTGACCAGGGTTCACATAAAAAGTTTCAGGTTTCAGAGGTTTTCAGGTGAGTAAGAAGTGTTCCCTGGCAGCCAGGAGTGCCAGCCTGGGGGGCATCAGGCACAGCATCACCAGCCGGGCAAGGGAGGAGATTGTCCTGCTCTGCTCTGCTCTGCTCTGCACTGGGGTGGCCTCACCTCGAGTCCTGGGGGCAGTTTTGGTGACCACAACATAAAAAAGACATTAAACTGTTAGAGAGTGTCCAAAGGAAGGCAACAAGGATGTTGAAGGGCCCTGAGGGGAAGCCGCATAAGGAGTGGCTGAGGTCACTTGGCTTGTTCAGCCTGGAGAAGAGGAGGCTGAGGGGAGACCTCATTGTGGTCCTCAACATCCTCACAAGGGGAAGTGTAGGGACAGGTACTGAGCTCTTCACTCTCATGACCCGTGACAGGACCTGAGGGAATGACGTGAATTTGTATCAGGGGAGGTTTAGGTTTGATATTAGGAAAAAGTTCTTCACCAGAGGCTGGTTGGTCACTGGAACAGGCTCCCCAGGGAAGTAACAAAAACGCCTGACAGAGTTCAAGACGCATTTGGACAACACCCTCAGGAACTTGATGCGGGGTGGAACAGGGGTGTCCTGTGCAGAGTCAATGAGTTGTACTTGGTAATCCTTGTGGGTCCCTTTCAACTCAGGATATTCTGTGATTCTAGGTTTCCCTTATCTCGGGATTGTCTGCTTTCACAATCTGTATCAGGAAAATATATTTCTCAATTTATGGTCAAATACTTATTTCTCATAAAAGGCACACATTTTCCTAGCCAAACAGACAATACATTATATCCCCCCAGCTACTTAATCTGCTTAAATGCTCCTTTTCTTCTTAGTGTCCATTCTTTTACAGCCTGCTATTTCTTTATCTATGAGTTCAAGATACCTATATGCACATGAGAAGAGCTTTTATTTTTGAATTGTAGAAATGTCAGGAAGCTGATGGGATTTTTTTTCCTAGCTGGGGTTGATCCATCTGCAAAATGGTTTTCTCATGTAACCATTCATCAAAGTATTTGCTGAATGACTTTTGGTTTTGAATAAATGACTGCAACCCAATTTACTGTAAAACATCTCCACTTTTGATACTCAGTTCCATAGTCTGAAAAACAAATTCCTGTGATCAGAAGCTCTTTATCCAAAGCCAGAATTTGTTTTCCTCGGATGAATTAGTTATTTGTCATTAGTATTGCCAGCAAACTAAATACATTAAAACAGCAGCTGAACATAAACAAGAAACAAAGTTTTAGTTACAAAATTAAAAATATTGAAAATATTTACAAAAGCATTTTCTCAGATCTGATTTTTTGTATTTATCTCTTTTGATCTAGACAACATCCAGAACACACTGACACTCAGAAACAGTAATAAGAAAAAAAAACCATCAGTAGCTAAAAATCCCAAGCATCTAGTCAGTTCAGTAGGAATGGTCTTTTGAAGAAAGAGGCTGAAGTGAGAAACTATATTCTGTTTATTTTCTCTAAATGAATTGGACACATTTATAATAAAATAATGCAATTTTTTATCTGTTAAATTAATTTAGGTAAATTAATTATAAAACAATTATCTGAGGTTTTTATGTCATGCAAGAAGTGTCATTTATATGCCAGTTGTATGCAAAGAGAGAAAAGGTTGCCCTCTTAATTTATTTTAATGCATGCAACAATGAAACACGATTTAATTGAAACAAAAGACAAGAGGATGAAAAGAATTTTTTTCTTTTTTTTTCCCCCAGAAAAATCCAAAGCATTTGCATTCAAGGCCTTGAAGCATTTCCACATTATAAATTATATATTTATATGTAAATGGACTTCTGGCTTCTGTTCAGAATATTTGGCAAATTGAATGCTAGATTCTGCTGTCTTTATCTCCATTGAGTTGTGAACTATTCCCTGAATATTCCTATAGATTTCTAAAGCTTTGCATAACTTAAGCTACCATATGTAAGCTACATGTGAAGGGTTTTATGACAAAATGTGTGCATCTGTGAGCTTTCTACTCCCCATTTGAAAAACAGTGTCTCATACCTGCAAAGCTGATGCAGTTGATTGAACCTTAGGATCAAAACAAAAGTTTTGGACTTCTAATCTTAGAAAAATTTTCTCCATTGGCATCTCCTCCCTTCCATGCTGGCATGAATTCACGATAACTTGAAATCAGTGGTTTCGGAGAAGAAACGGTAAAGGAGAATAAAAGAAAAATCCTGAGGTACTTACAATAGTCCAGGGATTTATAAGGAATACCCTAACCACTAAGCAAGATCGTGGTCCCTCATACAAAGGGGACACAAGTGCAGGAGAGAAGGAAACTAATTCAGAGCAGCCAACAAGGTCTTTTTTTTGCTCAGAAATCCCAGACTGAATCCAAGAAACCTTCTCTGAAGAAACCAGAACTTCACAACTTCAGGGTCAATTTATTGTTTCCTGGCAAAATTATCTTGTCAGTGCAGTTCCTGAGCAGTTCCTAATTATGAGCTTTATTTCACAACCGTCCATAATGATTGTACTGCTGGAAGGACAACAGGTTTAAATTACTTAATTCTGACTCCACAAGATGACTCATCAAGTTAGAGGTGACTCGTAATAAGAGCTATAACTTCAATATCAAGGAAGTGTAGGAAGACATATAGCAGAATACGCTTTACCATACTGCTTAAAAAAGGCAAAGTAATATATTACTGAATCTTTTATGAAGAGAAGAGAAGAGAAGAGAAGAGAAGAGAAGAGAAGAGAAGAGAAGAGAAGAGAAGAGAAGAGAAGTCTGAGAAAATTACAATAATGTGGGAATATGAACAGTAATGAACCTGATCGCCATTTTGAAGAACTTACCTTTCCTAACTATTTCTTACCACAAATAATTAATAAAATATTTCTTTTGTTGATAATTGATGCATATTTTCCTTACACTACTTCTCATAAAATTTTGTGGTTGTTCGAAAAAAAAAAAAAAAACAAAAAAAAAAAAAAGGGAAAAATAAGTATTTTCCTTTGTTTAGAAAACTGCGAATCTCCACCTAGAGATTTTGAGTTTCAAAGGAAAAGCATTCCAGGTGAGTGTTAGAACACAAACCCTCTACCCCGGGGCATTTTTAAAGAAAACAATTCTGTGGTTTTCTCTTTGGAAAACATTTTAAGTACTGCAGTCACGGACTTCATGCTGCCATTCATTTGTCTGGGCTGGATTCTCTATCACTACATTTGTCTCCACCACACTACCAATAAAAAAGCAAGAATATATTGTAGGACAGCATAGAAATACCTAAGTAAGCTTAACACTGGAGAAAATTAAGATTTACAACATATTATCATGTCCAGGATAGAGTCCCACACTCTTTCCGGAGCCTGGGCCACCTAAGTTCCTGCTACGTCTACAGTGCATTGGGAGAGTCCATGCGAGCACCAAGTCCATAAGAGCAAGAACAGAGGTGGAGGTACCAAGACATCACTTCCAACTAACAAGTTCTGATATATGCCAAAAGTTGAAATTTTCCACTCCAAAGAAAAGAGATCTCCAGCAAAACTGTTATTTCACAATTTGTTGATATAGATACAAAAATCTGACACTAAATGATAGAGCCGATACTGCAACAATGACACAAGGAACAGGAAGAATGTTAGTTTGGTGTCACAGAAAACTATTAAAAACAATATTTCACAAATACAAATCTGATGGCAAGTCTGTTGGTTTCCATATGTAGATTTCAGAACACTACTTTATAAAAAGCTTTGTTCCAAAAAGCGACAAAACAAGCATTCTTGGTCGGAGTCCCATAATATAATTTTAAATGAGAATTTAAGGCAGTAGCTCTGCTTGTCAAATGTCCCAGGGAAAAGGTAGAAGCTCCTGCTGATGACTTAAGATGAAAAATAAATTCTGATTTTAAACTAATACTTTATATTTTGGAACATGTATTTGCATAAAAAATGGGGTTTGTCTCTTTTGAACGAAAAAGCCTTTGCCTTGTAATGCAGAACAGGGGGTGGGCTGTGTCATGAAGCTCAGACACAGTAAATCTGGAGTCATATTTTAGAACTGGGCTACCCATGAGCTCAGAGACACAGCTGATCTCCTTCAATCTGGAGTCCCTCCTGGAGTGTTAGTAAATAACTAACCGTTCCACTCAGGCAGGTGCTGTTACAAGGCAGATTATAATTACATCTATGCTGTGGTTGCAAAAAGAAAAACACAGTGCCTTGAAACCTTAAAATTAGAATGACTTCAGGCTCAACCAACTCTCTTTAAAATGTGGACTACAGCAAAACTAGAAAGCCCAATAAAATAAAGTATCACAGCCACTTAGTATAATTAAAGCAAGCGATCCGAAAGATTTACTGGTTAACTGGTCTAATTCCCCCTGGATGGGAATACATCTGATGTGTAGCCAGCACTGCTACAAACACTGTTCGTCTCTCTGGAGTCCAAAATAAATATCTCTGTTTCATATTGGGGGGTTACAATCTCCTGCAGGGCAGTAGGTCGCTGTCCTCTTCAGTGTGACGCTAAACAGAAAAGGTGAAATGCTGTCAATGAGAGTTTTGCTATTGACTTCAGCTAAGCCAGGACTTCATTCCAAGTGTTTCACCCACTCTTAAATTTTAGCAACACTTATCTTATCTATCCTAAGAAATTTAATGGCAAAACAACATCTGACATGCATGTAAATCTAGAAGCTTGGAATCTGGGGTGAAGGAAGACAAGCTCTCAAAAATTGGTTCCACATTCACTGAGATACGCTCAGCCTGCTGTGGGAATCTCCAACGAGTTAGTGCTTGATCCTACCTCTCCCCAACGTCAAATGCAACATCTCTTCAAATTTCCACAGGAGAGTGTGGTAACAGGCACACAAAAATGAGTGAACTCTGCCTTTTTGTGCTACCCCTCATAAATCACCGTTGTTTGCATAAGGCCCAAGGCAAAGTCTATTGAAATCAGTAAGCCTTTTTCTTCTGGATCGAGTCCATTATCTGTGTTTCTCCTGCTTCTTTCTCTTTTGGCTGAAATGTCACATCTCACTTAAGCACTACAAGGGTGGCCAACAGAAGAGATGGAGCCAGCTACAGGAGTGTCATGAGAATACATGAATGAGATATGTATATTCATAGAAAGATTCATTTTAAAACAGAATAGCAGAGCGAAGACACATCAGTTGCTCCTGCACACTGATAATTTACACATTTTACACATTATTACTTTGCTGTTCTACAGCAAAAATGTAGTTACTATAGCAACTGGTTTGTCATATGACCAGGATTCTATTTTTAATATCACTCAAAGATACATATTAACATGCATAATATACGGACTGCTTATGGGGGCTGAAAACATATATATTAACATTTTTAAACTTTAAAAGGGACAATCCATGCTAATTTCTTTTACTATCTGCATTTTTTTATTAGGTTATCTATCTAAAGACTCACAAAGAGTGATGGAGTAAAACTGTCATTACAGCTCCTAGTGAACTCATGCAGTTTTCTCCTTTGTGGTACAGGAGACCAGAGGTATCTATGAGGTTCAGACCTCCTGAGAGGGTTCCAGGGCACTGCCAAGGTCCATACAGCTGTTTCCAAGAGCTTTGGCTCCTGTGTATCTTTATCACCTGCTATCGCCTTCTTTTTCTCCCTTTTTGTACCATGCTCCTCAGCAAGCTTATTTTTTTGGATGACTTATGTTGAGTGAATCAAGAAGACATCTTAAATCATTGGTGTCTCTTCTCAGTCTGACATATAAATTGTTTCTGTAAGGACGTCGTCCATCTGCAACAGGCACAAATAAACCATTCCCCAGTATCAGAGAGCTCCTGGAGTCCCATACATGAGACGGCTGATATAGCACCTTTCTCATTGCTGTTAAACAGAATTTATCAAATCATGGATTTTTCAGTCCAGTGGTCAGAATGAGTTTAGAAGGGGATGTTTAGGGAAAAAAATAATTTTAGAAAAGGGGTGGGAGTGGGTTGTACAGTTTTTCTTCTTGTCTCATTTGACTTTAACACTCACAGATTTTTGGTGGTGTGGTGTGGGGAGGACTCTTACTGAATTTGAAACTCCCATTCTGGGACCAGAATACCCATACAATCATTTACTGCAGCAGCCAGGGAACACACTCGCAGCAGAGCTTCTCAGGTTGCACCACTTTACAGTTTGTTTTGGAGGCCAATGCAAAGCATTCCTATTGCTCTATTGAGCCTTAAACTACTTAAGATTGTAACTGGTTAGGGAGGGGGAGGGCTCCCAATTCAAATTATTTCAACCTTTTTACTCCCTGTGGAGACTTAACATGCTGTCAAGCCCCCCTGACTTCAGCTGATGGCAAACTTAGATGGTTTCTACTCCAATATATAGTTTTAACCTTACGGATCCCTTAACACAGAACTCCATCTATACCATGCCCTATAGCCTTCAGCAAAGTTGTCCATGTTGCAATTCTGAACTCTCAGAGGTAACCTTGAAGTATAACTCAGGTTCTTTCATGCTATGGGAGGCTTATAGGAATCAGTCTGCGTGTCACTGACTTACGGGTAGCAGAGAGAGGCGACAGATGCAGAGCTGCCAGAAGTCAGGAAGGAGGACTTGTGGTATTGCTCCTGCATGTCTGAGCCCAGAGAATCAGGTCAGTTCTCAACATCCTGCAGGAAAAAAGTGCATCTGTCTCTCAGCATGTTCATGCCATCCATGGAGCCTTCAGTTTGTGGTTGATGCTGCAACTGACATTCGCTGGCTGTGTGACTGTGTTGCTGGTTGTCTGGTGTGGCTAAAATTATTCTCACATTGACCCAAACTTGAGTACCAAAGGAAAGTGTCTCTTTCCTGGTGTTGGACTGCTGCAGAAAGTCCACCACAAGGCATGTGACTTCTAGGAGGCCCACCAGTAGTTTTCACATGAAAAGACATGCAAACAGCCTATGCAAAGAGCCCCAATGAAATTATTCCCTTGCCTGACTAAAAAAAAAGGTCCAAAAGCCAGCATCCCAAAAGGTTTGGGATCACAAGGAGTGCTGCAGTTAAAAAAGGTTTATCCTATTGAGTGGCTAAATGGTTTGGACAAGTGAAAAAGACCTTGCATTAGATGGCGGCTCTGATACCTTGGCATGAGGAATACGTATGCAATTATTTGTGCAGGAGGAGAGAATCACGAAGAATGCCTTATATAAATCCCAGTAAATAAATCAAAACTGCTATCTCATAAAGCTCTGTTTCCATTACTTTGCTATTATCATGGTATACAACGGAAAGCTTCATTATCTATTTACATCAACACTCTCACAGGCCAGAATGCTTTTTTGCTTTCTGTTGCCATTATGTTGTATTATGTGTGGCAATGCCATAGCAACCCAAGATAACACAAGTAGTGTAGGGCAACAGTGTAATATTTTCTGGCTTTTGTTTTGAATGAGACAGAACACAGCTACCCACTCTATGCAAGCTATACACAAATACCAAAGATTTAGCACAATAAGTAGCAATTAGCAAACCAACGGTACTTATTGCAAGCCAGCATTTGTCTCCCTTGCATTCTAAAGGTTTAAGATCACTGAGGGGCACCACTACAGCATCTCAAAGGACTGAGCAACACACACATCTGTGTAGTTCATAGGTTTGGTGTATGTCACCATCCACTGATCCACATTTGATCGAGCCGAGTGTACGTATGAGACGTCTGGACATCCATGTTGTATCTATCACATCTGAACTGGGCCAGGTCTTGAATTAATAGGCTAAAGGATGAGAACACCTTAGGATATGTTTATTTGGCAACCACCACAGCAGTGCTATTTGTAATTGAACTTGTTGAGAGTAACTAATCAATATGTGCAGGCAGAGTGAAATGACATTTTTAGTCACCTGAGACAATGAGTTCAGAGTGCCTTCTCTGAAACATGCACTGATTACCATGCCATGACCTTGTGTGAATAATGTATTTGGGCAGTCAGGCACAGGAAAGTATGGAGAGTATGATCAGCCAAAGTACCCAACTTTCTTCCTGCTGTGTTTAGCTTGTACCCTGAAATCTCTCTGATACCCTGGGATTGATGTAACCTGCCAGAGCTCAGCTTTTCAATATATTGGAATGTTCACTATAGATTGTCCTTTGCTAATTGTCTGGTTTTGTGCCTTCTATCTAAAAATTACATACAAGCCAGTTCACGCAAGCAGTGTACACTCTGTAGTAGGCAACTTTGCATTAACTTGACTGCTTTTCTTTCCTTCGTTATTAGAGGGTTTTTAACTGTGCTGAACTAACTTAGTTACATTGGATGGGGACCAGATTAAAACCATTTTGCAAACTCTGACCTATAGATGCTATGCACAGAAACTAGACATCAAAAAATATTTAAATATCCTTTTATAAGTACCAATAAACACGGTCTTACCTGCCAATGAACAGAGTTAAAACTCATATAACATTAGAGTTTGTATTAAGCATTGTTAAGGCTGGCTTACATAGCTACTGACCCGATGTTCAGATGTTTGGGTGGAAGCAAGAAGCATACTTGGGCAAACAGGTAATGACTGAAACAGCTTCGTAACCCAAAATACAGAAGTATGCAAATGCCCTCAGGAACCTAGCTTACATGGATGCCAAAGCTTTACTGACCTCTGTGTGTAGGAATGGATGACGATGAAAGAGAAAGAAATGTTCTTGGAGGCAGAGAAGGCACATTTGGTTAGTGCCAGAATTAGGATTGCAGTGAGCCTCAGTGGAAAAGCCCATATGGAGCAAAGGGTGCTGTCTTGGACAGGCTTAAAAACACAGTTAAGAGAAGACAAAGTAAAGCCCCTAAACAATCTGGAGTAATTTGATCTTCCCATGTCCGTGGAACAGGATATTGATATTTTCTTGTAAGCAGCAGTGTATGTACATACCCAACTAATATGACTTTTTTGTCCTTAACTGGTGTGATCTGTAAAATGTTCAAACTACTGGATAGTTTCTGGGGTTAAGAATGGAAACACACGTTATAAATATAGTTGAGTCACAAGATTATTTCACAACCATTTAAAAAGTGCTCATTTTCATAGTGCAGATGAAGCCAGAGTTAATTAGCACTAGTCACTGGAGAGAGCAGTAACTCACCTAATTTTTTTTTTGCTTTTGCTAAATGCATTGCAATTACTCCCCCAGTAATACTGTGATAACAAAGTTTAATACATAGAAAAAGTATTAACAGCATCAACAATGCATCATGGGAGAGTAGTAACTAAAGGACAAATTGAGTAATGCTTTTTTGTTCGGATCTGGAAAAAAAAAAATTCTCCTAATAAGGACATGTTTCAACACGGTTTTCACGGTTTTCTTTCAACCCCGAAAGACTGCAAAGATTCAAAACAAGAAATCTTAAATAAGCATTAAATACTTTTATAATTACATACATCTGCATTATTTTATACAGATGTTTACAACTGGGAAGGCAACATTAGAACAACCAAAGGTCTTTTCTATGTATAAGCAGTCAGGGCCATAGGTTCAGGAAACCGAATAAAACCTATTTATTGTCCCTGCAGGTTTGAGGTTTGGGGATTTTTTCCTGTTGTTTTGCTTTAAAATTCTGGTATTTCATCTTGATACAGTTTGCTAGCAGAGGTCAAAAATATGCTAGTTCCATCCCATCACTTCTTAATAATACTGTTAAAGAATCAGATATCAAACATTGCCGATGAGATCCCAGTAGTCATGGGAATGGCTGAATGATTCCATAGCAATACAATATGGGCACCACAAGTGCAAGGCTGTACAAAATCCAGGGTTTTCATTATTGTCCCTAGAAAACAGTGAGTAATGCCACCACTGTCCTCCAGATCAAGTTGGAAAATGAAAATAGTCTTGCAGTTCACTCATCATGAAATTTTAATATGTCATGAAAAGATAGGTTGCTCTATTTAGCTCAACGTGCAGAACAAGTCTCTTAAAAACCCCGCTGTAGGTAAAAGCTGAAGTCTACAGAAAAACAAAATGCTTTAGATTTGTAACTATTTTGCAATATATAGCATTTTGTTTTCCAAAGGACTATGTTAGAGAGACATGCTGTAAAAAACCAGAGATGCTGCCAGCAATTAGACAGTTGGGTGACCTAGAAATCTTCTCTGTTACACTTCTGTTTCCTTGCCAGTTCTTCATGTTCTCTCCTGAAAGACTGTTTTGTTTTTGTTTACACAGCTCTTGTAGGCAGAATGAGTAAACCTTTTTTCCCTGCATTTGCCAGGCTTCACTGATACAGTATTGGCTTCTCCTTTTAGAGGCTTTGGATGGGCATTTCAGAATATTTGGTTTGACCAGAAATCAATTTTCATGTCACCTAAAAGAAAACATCTTTTTAGAGCTGAAAGTGTTTGGAACGATCAGCCAGGTAAAATTGACGATGAAGTTTGCATGTGGTTTAGAAAAAGAGATCTAGATGTAAACCTTAGTTAATCTGATTCAGGATCACTAGTTTCCTGCTGAAAGGAAATTCCCTGTGGAAAAAAACAACTTTCCCAAAAATATCCCCAGTTTCCCATCTCCCTCCTTCCCTCTACCACTACTTTTTCACTGTAGGTGTTATGTCTGTTCTGCTGAGATATTTATAATCTCCCCATTCAAAGCCCTCCTTTGGGGCTCTCAGGCTGAGCAAGGCAACAAGGCAATGGGGGCTCTCAAAGGAGAAGCAATTTTATTTGCTGCCTGAAATATTTTGGCAGAGACTCATTAAGCATGCATGGGAAGAGCTTAGGCAACTGCCTGAGATGTTTTGTGATAGCTTCTGCTCAAGCTATCCAAGTATGTGGTCCTCACTGAAGGCAACAGTTCAAAATTCAACAATTTATCTTGCTTCTTGGAATAACAAAGATTAAAACTGTACATTTTTAACATATGGAGCACCTTTTCATTTGCCATTGTCTGAAATGAAAAGAAAACAAAAAGGAAATGATTATGGGGGTTTATTTCTAATTTTCAGAATAACTATTTTCCTTTTGGTGGTATCTAATCACAGTGTGTTCTGAGTAAGGGGAGAAAGTGTCAGAAACTGACAGATTCCAAACAAACATTTTAAAAATACATTTATTTGTGTCTCAATCAATAGATATTAAAGCAAACTGTAAAAAGAAATAGTTACTAAAATTAGAGATATAAATAGAGCAGAGAAAATATAAATATAAACAATTATAAAAAGCAGAAGTGGTATAGTCAATTTCACTGCAAGGTCCTCAAAATATATTAAAGATTAAAAAGCTTAAGACTTCAGTTGCAGTATGTTCTTACACGGAATATTCAGAAACTTTAAAATAAAGGTTCTACTATTTAGAATAATATACACAATAAAAAGTAATGCAATGCTGCTACAGAAATGTTAACACTTTCATTACCAGAACCTGTAATTTAACGTATTCTGCTAAAGAGTACATTTTTATAGCCACCTGGAGCAATCACCAGAATTACCAAAAGAATCAGAACAGGTTTTTTGACATTAGATTTTGCATTTCATATCACTTCTCATAGATACTGTCCACTATTTAACATTTTTACACATTTTCAGCTCCTGCTCTAAAACGCTCTGAACTTCATTCTCTGCTCTGAAAATTTCTGCAAGTTTGAGAACAAATGAAAATAAGCTATTTCACATTTTTGAAATGGAATCAATTTTATTTTGTAACAGATTAAAATTAAATACTCTAAAGATATTCCTTACTTTGCCACAAACAACCTACATGACTATATTCAAGCCACTGAGTCTATTTTTCTGTGTTCCTATAGATAGCAAAAGATACTTCTATACTTGCCAACTGCAATGCTTTGTGCATATACTTAGCTATCATCTCACAGTTCTTCTGAAATCTATGAAAACCTGGAAAGACACTGAATGCATAAATGCTAACTATCTGCTATCCATCTCCTTTTGCATCCATTTTCAAAATGCACACAATCCATGTCCAAAAAACTTTATGTTGGAAACAGGACATGCTCTGGGCACTAGTTTTAGAGGAACTCTTGAAGTGGACCATCAATTTTACAGCATATAAGAAGCAGAAGTCTGCAAATACCAGGCAGGCACTTGCTCAGTTTAAGACCAAAATAATTTTTTAATTTCCAAATGTAGTCTTTTGCATTGCTGTGTGTATCTCCAAGAGACACGAGTGCAACTCCTGCACCCAGCAGAACTGAGGTTTCCCTTGCACTGCAGTCAGTAATCCATCCACCATCCATCCATCCATCCATCCATCCATCCATCCATCCATCCATCCCTACCAGCAGGGCCCAACCAGTGCAAGCTGCCTTCTTCCACACAAGGGATGTGCTCTGCTTCGAAGCAGTTCATCACCTGGATAAATAATGCTGCTGTTTGTTTTGACAGCTAAAAAAACCATCACCGTATCACTGACATGCCGCTGAAGATGTCAGAAGCCAGGCCATTTCACTGTGCTGAAGTGCTTTTCCTTTTATTGCCAGGCCTATAACAAGATTATTGAAATGATTCAACAATAGTCAAGCTGCAGCTATAGATACTTGTTGAAAGTAAATAATAAAAGCATTTTATCAGAATTGCTGTCATTTTCCTGTTGAGGGATACATCTGTTTCATAAGTACATTTTTATGTGTGCCTGCCTTATGTGAACCTGTTCTAATTTAGTTACACTGATAGGTACAGTTGTAGCTTTCTTTCTAACAATATTAACAGATGAATAGGGCAGTCATTTTCAGACAGCAATTTGCCATGGCTACAGTCAAAGTGGATTGGATTGAGATTGCAACCTAGTAAGAACTAGGATTTTATTATTATTGTTGCAGTTACTTTGCTGTTAGGTTGGCTTTTTTCTTGTTTTCTTTTAAAATTTTTTTTTCTTTTTTTCTTTTTTCTTTTTAAGCAGGCTACTTATTTGGCATGCATTAATTTGAGACAAAAATCCATTGCAGGGAAAACTAAATGGGGGGTCAAAAACATCCTTCTGAGAAACCTAGTGGTAAAGAGCAGCCTACAGATGGGAAAAGGTACAGACAACACCACCTTTCTGCATCCTGAATACCGTCCAGAAATGCAAATCCTGATCACTCAGTGCAGCTGTCTGACAGACATGCAAACAGTGAGGGACATTCTTAGAAGATGACAGCTAAGGAGAACTGCAAAGCAAGTGGATGCAACATCGCATTTCTGAGGAGAGGAGTCTGTACCTCTACTTGGAGATGCAGGGAAAACACCTGCAGTTTTGATAAGCAAGCGCTTTTGTACTCAGATCCAAACATCAAAGCTATCCACTAGATAAGTCTAGATGCTGTTGTTCAAAATAGACACCCCACAAACCCTGCCCAAGCACCAAAAGGCAAGTAACCTCCTACCCAGAAGCACTTGTCCACCATGGCTGCCAAGAATCAACTTGACCACTTTCAACCAGTTTTAACTGACAACCAATGGTCTGAATCATATGAAGTTCCACCTAGAAGTCAGTGACTTTACAGAGTAAAGACCTGAACCAACATCCCCTACCTAAAGAACTGGGGTTCAAGATCATAAGTTCCCCTTTCTGCTTGATTTCCTGGCTAACTAGCCAAAACACTGCCAAGTGTCCTGGGCACTAAGAGCCTGAGGCTGCCAGGGTCTCTTACCTACACTTTCCAGATCCTTTCAGCACTGAACTTGTGGTCCTGCAAACATAAAGATAACTCTATCTAATCCCATTTGTGTGCCATAGGTTTTCAGACCTTTCCCTTCCAGGGGTATAAGCACAGAAATGCCTTATTCTTTGAACACTCACAAGGAAAGCCCCATGGAACTTTTCTCCCAGTGCTTTCCGCACAGTAAGCTTGTCAAGGAAGAAGACATTTCACCCAAGTCTTTACCAACACACATTATTCCATCATGCAATGTGGCATCGGACAGCAGCATCCACCTTGCATCTGTTTCCAATGGTTAATAAGTCAAGGCAACGAGCGATAATGAACAGTGCCAGGAGATCATCTGCATCTCCTCTTCAGTGAAGGAGTGGTTACAGTGACACCCCCGCCCCACCACCCCATCCCTCCCGTGTGATAAGAGGCACGAGGATAAAGATGTGCATAAAGAAAACGATTTTATTGTTAAACAAATAATGACTTCTTCCTGGGTTCAGAGGCTCTAAAGGCTAAATTTATTGAGAATTAAAATGAGCCAATAAACAGTAAGATAAAACAAACACTGAATTAACAGCTTTTCAGCATACAAATTTCCACTGCTGTGAGTTTATAGACGTCAGTGTTTAACTTGCGTTACTTCTCTCTAATTTTCTAGATGCCTATTCTTAGCTGGCAAAATCTGTGTGGTGGGGAATTCTGTTGAAGCCCTCTTTCCTTTAATTTGCAAGGAACGAAGAACAAGAGCCCAGTCAGCCTCCAGGGACAGTGGATTCTGAACAATATTGCAACTTGGCAATAATGAAATCCTTTCATCCTCTTTAATGTTTGCACCTGACAGTTAAATTTAGAAACTCTCAATTACTGGAACCCAGAAATATCAAAGTGTGCTTCAATATTGATTGCCACCACCACTCCGAGAACATCTATTGGAAGAAACACGGGCACAGGCTGCCCATCTCCTCCTCTGCTCCCAAGAGATATGGGGCAGTAAAACCTTACAGGGTGAAGGAAATTGCATCATTGCAAAGCCAGCTTGGACTGTGTCAGAAGTGGTTTTTTAATAACTTTTATTTTTCAATACCCTTCATTTTGCTTAGTAAAATACTGCTTTCCCTCACATTTATCTCCATCCTCTTCTCCTTTTAAATAATTTCAGAAGGAGAAGGTTAAGCAATCAACCCTGAGGGAACACCTAAATCAAAGGTTACCTTCATGGGTATTTTCCTTAAATTTATTTCTATAAAAATATGCAATGGAAACAAGTTATCTATTCCACAACAGAGAGGAAGGGAGAGGTGCAGCTGCATGAGCTCAGAGACCTGGCATGATGCAGGCTCCAGAGGAAACCCCCCCACAAACCTCACTCCAGAGCAGTGAGGAAGAAATGAGCTCCTCCCTGCTCCTGGGAGTCCTGCCTCTGCTTGACTTCACAGGAGCTGGCAGGAGCACTGATGGGAGCTTCCATAGAGCCAGAACTTCTCCCCAGGATATGAGATTCAGCGCAGCGCTGTTAAACACATCCTGAAAATCTGCCACATCTCATGAAAAAAAGAATTGGAGGTGGTTTCCCCTTCTCCTCTGCAGAGAGGGAAGCTCCTCGCACTGTTTGTATTACATCCAAATATCTTCTTCAAACAAAATATTTCCCTTGTGAAGCAGCTCAGCCAAAAACCTGGAGGAAACCTTGGTACAACTTCTCCTCTGAGATCACAGTCCTTACTGGGAAAAATAAGAGCATAATTCTGTGACTGTGGAAAGCATTGACATCAGCAATGTGGGGTGTCAGATTAAGAAAGGGAAAATATAGTTGAAATGCTATTGTTTCTAAAATAAAATCTGATCTCTTTGCTTGTTAGCCTTTTTTAAAGGACTGAAGACACTCAAATTTTTTGTGTACACACATGTGTAGATAAACAGTTGATTTATACAAATATATTATGTATGTTAGGCATTAAAAGCCTAACCAGTTGTGGAAGTTTGTTTATTTTACCCAGAAAAATTAGGTAAAGATCCTTGAGGGTAGGGCATTTTTCTTCTCAGTCATACAAAGATCAGCGCAAGGAATCCTGGATAATACCAGAGGTTCCTGGACAGCACAGTTGCCTAAAAGGTAGATTACCTTTCTTGTCCCATTGCACTATTTGCTATCAATTGTGTTGGTAAGACATGCCCATCTTTTTCTTCCTAGTTACTTCTCAAAGCTTGGCTGCTCTTGCATTTAAAAAGAAAATTTCAGTAAACCAATAATTTGCACTGCTTTAGAAACCCAACTTAATTGGGCTTTCTGCTTACAGTTGTTGTACCGACAGCTGCTTGTTGTCCTTTTCTAACCAAAGTGATCACACTAAAAAGAAGACAAATTTTGAAGCTTTCTACCCCTCTCCCAAGTCATCTGGCCTGTGAGCTGCGGAGCCAGCAAAGCCTCTTGTCCTAAACATCACTTCCCAGCAACCCACACTTACATTCACATCCACCACAGATCTTCCCACAATACCTTCGGTTCCTCCTTCCAGTCCTCCCATTTACCGAGTCTCACACCCATCAGATGGACAAATCACTGGAGGCTTGTGTGGCGGCTTTTTGTGGAACAGGCACCCAGCAGCGTGTTGAGGAAAACACATCTGTTCCTTCACTGGTCCAGCTACACAGCACACAGCTGCTGGGCTCATGCTGCAGACACGCTCTCACTTGAGGTATTAATTTTGGCTATCCTCTTCTACCCACTTCGTAAATTTTCATTGATTTGGTACATTCCTATCTTTGAAGTCAGTTTTGGTAGAAAGTGGTAAATGGGCTCAAAAAGGTAGGGGAGATGAGAAGACTAAGATTTTTTGGTTGCTTAAATCTTTTCACATAAAGCTAAAAATGCCTAGTCTCAAAAAATGTCTTTTAAAATATATTTTATCCACTAAACATTCCATGAAAGCGGTTAATGTGCCACAAGGAACAGAAAATCTGGAAAAAGATGTTTTCAGACTACTTTTCTTGGGCCCAGCATCTATTTTTTCATTTCCACATTAAACAAAAAAGCCAGTCATATGTAGGTTAATAAAGTGAACACAAGGGAGATGTACCTCCAAATTGGAGCCAGACGGTGAATAACAGAGCAGGAATGTACTTAAACCTCGGTACCAGCTCGTGACAAGGTCTGCTCTCTGTCTTAGTCCTTGGATTTTGAAAAAAAGCTGCAGGAGCTAAGAGAAAAACTTTCAACCTGACAAATACTCCTTGGCTGGAAAAGGCTCCTGTTTTAATTCGGCACAGATGTGACTTTTAATGAAAGCATTATGGCTTTGCAGCTGCATGGATGATACAAACCTTTTTAAAGGAATAAATGACTCAAAATGCTTTATTTTCTCTGCACCATTATGCTTGACCTTTGCTGGGGTACAATCCTACAGCCAGCTACAATGCTGTTTATGCTTACCTGTCTCTCATCCAGAAATGGGGCAGCCTGACTCCTGCTAGATGAGAAAAGAGAACAGCCCATACCTCCCGTGTGGGACTTAACACTTTGCAGGATTAGGCGCCTGGTGAGTATAGACACCGATGGCAAACAAAAAGGCGAAAATCTAAATGCACCAGACAGGGAACTGCAAAGAAATACTGGGTCACATTAGCACGGAGCCACTAGATAACTGAAAACTAGGTCAATGTGAGGAACACTGGGAGCTTTTTCTACAGCAGTCGTTCTCCAGAAATTAAGCTGGATCTAAGGGCTGGCTATTTGGCTCGCATTCAGACACCTGCTTCACACAGGCACAGGGGTAAATTGTAAATCTAATTTCTTCCCTTTGTTTCATGTCTTAATTCTGCTGGGCAAGAGACAAGACAGACACCTGCGTAATAAACTTTTTTTTCTATTTAGTCAGGTAGCATCTTCTTTATCTCACCTAGCTTCTGTCTGATTCGAGTCCAGTAGTTTCCTTCCATGCAGCAGCGTCTCTGGGGGTAATTAACCACACGTACCTTACAACGGGATAAATCAGCTCCTGGAGAGAGGCTGTCTCTTTCCACATATAGAAGCTCAGACCAGACAGCTTTCAGATAGCCATTAAGGTGCAGCAAATCCCACCCTTATTATATACAACCCCAGTGAGTAATTGAAAAAATAATACTGAAGATCAAGCATATCTTTTCCATCTCACGGAACAAGCACTGTTGCTCTGAACATACAACCTGAAGTTAATTTTAGGTAAAACTTTTCAGTCCATCTTCTTTCCTGCTAATGTTTCTGTATATTTATTTCCGATTTGTTCCCCTACAAGGAAGAAGAAATCAACCCCCTGTGGTCAACGTTTTCTTTCACCCCAAATGCCCTGTATTGACACTGCACTGGTCTGGCCCTGATTCAGCAGAGCACTTATCCATTTATTTAAAGACTGCTGAATCAAGGCCAGAGGTACCATCCTGTGCTCAGCAGTGAACTAATAAGCCAAATATTGTGGAGTCAAGTTCAACATGCCGACAAATTCACATTTATCAACTTGGATTCCTGGAAGTCTCCACACTTCTGCAAAAAATTTTGACTTTCTCTGATTATACTCTTCCTACAGGAGGTGCAATATGTTGCATCTTCTTATCTACTCAGTGAAGTTTTAAAAAATATTTACCAATGTTCACGTAAATCATTGGTACAACAGCCTCCAATAATTGACCCATAAACTGTGAACAATATGCAGAGCATATGGAAATAAAGAAAGCATTGTAAGAGACCAGTTCATTTCCAAGGGTAGCTAGAAAAGGAAATAAGGAAACCCTGGACAGCTGATGAGAGAGCCTAAACAATTCTGTTTAAAGGGAGAAAGTTTAAAGTTATTATTCTTTAGCAAATCATCCTGAATGAATTTCATTATTCTTGATTCAAATGTGGTTTTTGACACTTTAATTATAAAGAAACCATTCCTGAACCATACAATATGAACAGAGATGCCATAAGTTTAAGTAAAATGCTATTACCAGCTCCATTTTGCAAAATTCACAGCCTCATTCAAATTAAACAGCATTTCTCTACAATAGATGAAATGAATATTACAAAAATGAAATTGTATGCATGGGGTCAGGAATATTTTAATTTTTTTATGCTTCATATACATATGTATGCATATGTGTGTGTGTGTGTGTGTATGTGTTTGTCAAGAATGGCATGCTGGCAACTTGCAGTTTAATGAGTATCTTTTTTTCCCACAGTGAGAATGTTCTTGGAAATGAGAAACATTCACTACAGCAATATAATGAAGCAATGTTCATTAAAACAGGATATGTAGGTAACACATTTCTATTACCACATTACAGCATCCACGTAAATAAAATATAGAAGACTGTATGCATTCACCTAGTTTTTTTGCTTGTATTCTCCTGCTCCCCATTTATTATTGAGCTACCACATTTATAACACCTTTGGACAAGTTCGCTCCAGAATAAAGCACAACCAATCTGCACCGTACAATGTTTACCTCTCACCCCTCGTCTTTTTTTTCCCTTCCCTTCCCTTTTGCAGTCACAAATCATTTTCACAAGCTCTGACTGATTACTTGTCACTTTCCTCTCCATTTTAAATTTAACAGAAAACCAAACTTGAGCTCAATTTGTTTTTCTTTAATAAATACATGCTTCTGAATAATGCAGGGTGAGCAGTTACTTCAGGTATTACATAATACTCTAGCTCACTTGATAACATTTTCAGCCTGTAAATCAGTTTCTAAATTTGCATGACAAGCACAGTTTGTATGACATTTAAGCTAATGACTTGCTTTACAAATTTATGGACTCTTCTCTTCCTATAATGCTAGAAAAACAGGAAGCTTTAGTGCCAAAGTATTTTGATTCCAAAACGTTGCAAACTCTGTTTCACATTTACGGGATCTGTGTTCCTCTGCCATGCAGTAAATATTCAGGCAGTAAAAGGACACTGCAGAGGGTACAAAACATAAAAGGAGACAGACTGTAAGAAGCCCTTTTCAACACTAGCCAGAAGTGAATCGGAGCCCTTTGCTCTACCATACATAAAGAAAACAAAAGCAAAAGCCTTTAAAAACATCTTTCCTTAGGGAACAGAGTAGACATTTGTAGAACTTATTTTCTCATAAGGTGTCCTCAACTCAATTTTAGATGAGGGAGAAAAGCAAGATGATAGTTGCAAACAGAAGCAAAAGCACAGCAACAAACCAAATGTCCCATATTACCTCATTTCTCCATTTTCACATTCAGGGTAGACAAACATGCAAATTAAAATAAAAAAAAAGTCTGGTTACACTGTAGGTAAATACACCGATATTTTTGTCCCACTGGCATTAAGGCAGCTTAGGCTTTCACTGAGTTACTCAGTTCCTTACTGTACCTCCTTTGTCCAGTTCTATTAAAATACAGCACATGCAGAAGTGTATTAATTCAAATTGCACAGTTGTATATACACAGACTGACCTGATTTATAAGAACAGTCTTCAGTAAGTACTTAACACCTTGAATCTCCAGCTCAGCTGCACTCAAATGACTTATATTGGACTCAATTCTCACCTCAGCTTGCTCAAATACAAAACTCCCTGTGGTTTGGGGGGCTGGTGGCTAATCAAATGCCAACCAATTAATGAAAAATAAGAGGTAAGATACCAGCTACACTGAAAACCACCAGCCAGCACAACAGGAAACAAGGCTGAGTGAAATTATAATTTCAGAATGCTATTAATTATTTGCAACTGGAGAAGGAAAACCAGTCTTGTGGTTAAGAACCTGTAATAGGACTTGGGACCAGACAAATGACTTGCTGCTTGGTTATGTTGAAGTTTCCCTGAATAACTTTGTGCTGGCCAATTTCTCTTCCATGCCATTTTCCCATCTATGACACGATGATACCTCCACGTGTTTGTCTTCCTGCCTCTCTGTCCTCTTTCCTCACCTTCGTCCACAGAAACACTGGCACGGGACATACTCTCTCCTAAAAATGTAACAACATTTTTTTTTCCTTTTTCATGAAAAAATACCCCATGGGGCTTAGGTTAAAGGAATCTGAAATGTAAAACTTTATAGTATTATTGTTTTTTAAAAATATCTGTTAAAATTGCTAGAGAAAAACACTATCTGAGGACTCAGTGAAACTATATCTATCTGCTATTCATAAAACACAAATTTTATGCATATTAAGATATTACTTACATATTTCAACACTCTTCAACATTACCATATCACAAGCCCTAAGCTTGACTCTGTAGAAATACTATTTTTTCATTAATACTGAACTGCACAAAACCTTCTGCAAAATAAATAGAATCAGCTATGAATTAAACATTATTCAATCTTAAATAAGTCTGCATATATAATTTTACTATAAAATCAATAATATTTTCCATTTTCCTATTAAACAATATAGTCAGCATTTTTCTCTAAGCAGGACTGTCTTTTGGTGAGGTTCTAGGGCTTATATTATGCAAAACATCAAAGTACAGGGCCCACTTCATGAATATATATACCTTTTCTTCCAGCAACCTCAGCAATTATAAAACTTGCCCAATTTTTTTTTTTTTTGCTCTGCACTGAAATACATTAATTGAATGGACGATATGCATGCCTGTTAGACCACAAGGTGCTGAGTGACCAGATAAAAGCCTTTTTTACCCTTATCAGTAGGCCGTACCAATTGGCCAACTGAAAGACTTGGTTATCTTCACACAAACATAATAATAATAATAATATAAACAACGAAGTTTAAATTTAATGTTATGTAAGACAAAAATGCAGAAATGCTAGAGTACACAGGGGAAAAAAAAAGCTTTAAAAATAGTTTTCCTTTACTTTAGCAGTATGTACAGCATGACATATCCCAACACATTGAATACATGAATACATGTGTGCGTTAATAGATCAATACCCAGAACACACTTGCTCGTTATGCATTACAGATGGTTCTCTGCTAATTATTTACATACTGCTATATGGAGGCTATGCTGCTTACTGCTTTGATGATACTTCGAGTTACTGTTTTGATGACTCCGAATAACTTTGAAGACTTCAAGGTGATGCTGTGTTCCACTTACAAGTCTTCTCTTGTTCCTATAGATGTGCTTAGCATGCAAATTGGAAGATTTCTATTTACAGGCCAGACACTAAGTGAAAAACAATCTGTATCAGATAATCTAAAGAATATAATAACCTATGCTCCTTATTCATTGCTTACATACTTGACCAGTCAACAATTCAGAATCTAAAAATTATTTCTCTGCTTGCAATGTTTGAGTTGCTATCTTAGGTCTTTGTGAATAACTATGTTCAATATCTATTCCAAGTTTTTCAGGAATAAATCTCACACACCGATCTACCCTATTATACTGGAATGACTTAAAAAAATGCTTGAAGTATCATCCTCTGTAAATTAGTTTTCTTCATCCAAAATCATATTTTTTATAACAAAAGATACTTTGGGAGAGAAAATTATATTATTTAATGTAGTTGAAAAAAGCAACGCTATATTAATCAGTAATAATATAATTAACTGATTCATCATTCCAGACATGTAAATTTTTAATATACAATTTCCATTGTTTAGATAGAACTATGAAGTTAATTTAGATTTACATACTCTTTTCTGATCTTCCTGAAGGAAGAATTATATAAATTACAAGAGCAAAACACTTCAGAAATGGTCTTGTAGGAATGGAAGTGAAGACTTTTTTTTAGTTTAAAGGTGGAAGAAGGCTTCTGCAAAAACTTTCAAATTACTTTGTTCCTCTGAGTCACTTTAATCCCTTGGAGAGCATATCTTCTGGAGTGACCTTCTTGAACCTTTGTGACCAATGCAATAAAACACCAAAAGACCTAGAGATTAGAAAAGAGAGTCTTGAAACTAAAAAGAGTGTTCCTCAGGGCTATAAGTTACACCAACAGAGTGAGAATGAATCCCAGTGGGAAGGGAAGATCCTGTATCCCTACCATTAATTATCTGCTTCGTAATCTACTCCCATTATAATTGTAATACTTTCCAAATGCAGCTCACCTTTCTCATGCCTGCAGCAATGCTCATTGTTCCCTGCCTGACAAAACCAGTCTTTGTTTGGGAATCACAAGCTATGTAAACTGCATAACAGTCTTTAAGCAAAGAATCAGATCTTTGTTGTGTTTACACTACACATTTCTCTTCAGTGTTTTATACAAATGATTTGCCCATAGAACCCCACGGATGTTCCAATAGCATAACTTAGGAAATACTGATCTACATGTCTAAATGCTGCTTTATTCCTTGCACGGCTTTACACACCCCATTTGTCTTCATCATTTGCTTGTTCTTCTCTATTTTGCTTGTTCTTTCCTGTTGTTTAAAAATAAAGAAAACCAATTTTATTCTGGGGTACAACTGAAGACCTTGCTCAGAATAATCCACGAGAATAATTTAGACCATAGACAAATACAGTTCATGTGTTTAAGAAGAGGAATGTGTGTTTAATCCTGCAGCTCATGCAGCTCGCCTCCACGGCGCTCTCGGAGCACTGTCCGCTCGTCCAGCACGAGCTGCAGCCACACTCCTGCACAAGCCTGTCAAAGGCACCCCAGCCCGAGCACCCCGTGCCAGGCTCTCCCTGAAGCCCGACACAGGCACCGAGTGCTGGGGTCTCTACTTGTAGGAGACCACTCTGCCCTTGCCAGGGTTGCTCTGGCTCTGTTGTTGCACATGCCCTGACAACAGAGCATTTCTCCCAGACATGGTCCTGGGCCTTGAAAGACACAGGAAAGAAAGTTTTCAGAGATGGTAATAAGACACGAAATGCACGCCTGCAATTTCACAACAATGTCAAATTTAATTTTATGACAATATTCTATATGGCCATATATAGTGTAGACAAATTTTAGAGGCTTTCATAATTGGTTGCTCATGTTTTTTCCTTTTCCAAAGAGTGCTAAATTACTGGAACACAGACTCCCTCGGTTGGCAATGCTATTTTTGCTAAAGCCTAACTCCTGATTATATCAAGTATAATTCAGCAATGGCTCAGCTGTTAATGAAATATAAGAAAGAACATTAAAAAAAGAACGAGGCCTATGGTTTATGAAAGGATTTGTGGGAATTGGGGAACAATTACCATTCACTAAGACACTTGCTTTGCCAGCTGCATACATATATTCTATCTCCATGAAGACCCCTAATCCACAACGCTGAAACAGTCTTTCAGGAAAGGCGAATGTTTTGAGGGGTTCATTGTTGCAAAGGCAAGCAAGATAATCAAGAACTGATCATTTATAATGGTATATTTTAGTAATACGTGTGCTGGCTTGAATCTGGAATGTTTCTAAAATACTTTTTAGTTATTCAATATCCTTTTTTGCTTCTTTGCTTTGATTTTTTTTTCAAAAAAAAAAAAAACTTGGGACATATTTTACCTTTAAAGTTTGCTGTTTAATTTTCTAATACTTTTAAAACACAGAAGAGAGGTGGCAATAAAGTAATCATTTTACATTAAGCATCAGGAGAGGAGTAATGAAGTGGAATCACAGTGTTCAAGTCTTTCATTTACAAAACGCTCTTTTATCCCAAACACCTGCATCTTTCCCCAGGCTAAGGGAGCATTTTGACTTAGAATGTTAGAAGCTCTAGTGCATTATCGCTTCAGATCACCTACAGCCAACTGATTCTGGGTGCCAATTAATGTTATTACCACCTAATCAAATGCTACTTAATGCAAACTGTGGGCTATACCCTTGGCTTTGTATACAGCCTGAGATTCACAGTTGAAGAGAAGAAATCATTTGCAAAGGGCAGTTTACAAAACCTGCAAATATTACACTAGTTTCTAAGCCAAGACAGAGAATTAAAAAAGAATTATATGTATTTCAAGAGGGAGGTTTTATTATAATTACTTTCAAGGTATTATATGCAAAGGTCATATCATCAAGAGTATCACAGGTTTAGAGATTTCAAAAGCATAAAGCTAAGTGCGACTCACTCCCTGTTCTGTAGGAATATTCCCAAAATTGGAGTGGGGGAAGGGGGGACTAGATAATCTCCAGAGACACCTTCCAACCTCAGCTGTTGTATGAGTCTCTAATAATTAGCCTTCCAGGTGGTGGGCATGCAACTGTGATATACAACCAGCTACGGTACACAGCCTTGTGCCTTCTCACACCCACGTGAGTGGCTGCTCACATACCAAATCCAAGGTATCTTCCTTTTCACCTCCATCTTCCTGAGAAAACACCTGAATCGGCATCTTATAATCTAAGGTGGCATTTTCTGAATTTCTTCTGTCTTCTCTGTAGGTGTTACTACAGTATTAATGGTAAATGAACAGCAAGCTTGGGCTTTCTGTGCTCAGTAGAAAGCCTGGACACAAAGGATCAGCTGCAGCTCTGCTACACTCATGGTATCATATGAAACACCAGTATATGCACTGCAACGTGTTTTGGAACTCAGGAAATTTAGTATTTCTTTCCTGGATGATGCCAGAACCACTGAACCTCCTTGTTTTTTTCATCCCAGGAACTGCCAACAGCTCGCCTCCAGATCCCATAAGGTCTTCAGACACTTGCAGCTGTCTCCTGGGAGTTTGCTGGTAGAGTGTCATATTCCTGCAAAAGAACAAAGAGGAAGCTAAACCTAAGACAATCTTCCCTTGCAGTTATTCTCCAATTCCTGACACTCTGAGTAAAGAAAACAGCGGCACCAGCCCTCCTCACAAGCATAAGCACTGGTCAGCATGAGCTTTTCCACCAGATCAAAGCTCACTAAACAGAACATGCACAAACCCCCTCCTATAAATTCTGATGGGGCAAAACCTGCAGTAGTCATCTGATAAAAAGAGCTAATCAAGCTTTCACTTTCCCAGTCCAAATTCATGCAAAAGTTCTGACAAACCTTTCTGACAGCCTTAATGCCTTTGTCCTATTCTTTGTCCTGACAAGGAATGACATAACCAGCATAAAAATATGAAGTCTAAACCCTAGTGCATGGTTTGGCAAATTTATCAGAAATGTTCACATAATCGTTTTTGATCCAGATCAAATGTGGACTTAACAGACCAGATACTGTACTGTGCAGCCACCACCTTCCTGCAAACGGGAGCAAGTGCTCCTCACATTCCCAGCAAAGACCATCCTATCAACATGCTCTCAGGATTCTATGGGTCAGAGCAAACAGTACACTTCTCCACTTCTGGTTCAGTTTCAAGAAATCTTGCACACAGAAGTACCTGACTGCAGATTGAAATTTTCCAATATCTTCCAGGGATGCCATTAAATTTGCATGGGAGCTGAGCTTCAGTAGCTGGGCCTGTATAATGTGTTGGGTTAGTTGCAATCCATTCACAGAATATGTGATCATTATCTGATACATTATTTGAAACCCTGCCAAAACATACTTGAGAAATAAGTTATCTCACAAATTATTTCTGAAGAATTTCTTTTCTATTATAATTAAAAGCCCACTTTATATACACTAGGCATCTTATTTCCTTAATTATTTTCAAACAGTTCCTGAATGGTTTATGCATTCATCCCCAAATGCACCAGCCTGTTATTCCCCACTGGAATATAACATATGCTGAATAATAATTATTTGAATATCTAAATGACAAATATTCTTTTCCAATATCTGTTTGCTGACCAAACTTTTCATTATCAATTAGGCATGGCCAGGGAAGGTGCCTGTCACAGGCAGAAAAGAGCAGTGTCATCCCGGCAGATGTGTGCTGTGTGATGGTTTGAGCATGGGCACACTTTGGACAATACATCTGCATCTGAAGCTGATTCACACTGACATCATTGCTGGGGGTTCTCCAGCTGGAAGGGCAAAGTCCACCAGTAGACCACACTGGGTCCCCAGGCCCTGCAGAACCCATTCTTCAAGTTGTGTTTGATTCAAGTTCATCCTGCCCAGGCCTTAACTGCTGACACCCTCTTGGTCTATGTGATCTTCTTTGCTTGAGAAATTTCTCTCAGAGCTGGTCACAGCTGAGTTTTAATGCCTACTGCTTTTATTCTTCTCTTTAGTACTATTTTCTAGTGAAATATAGACACAATCATATGCATTTAAACAAAATGATCATTATTCTCTTTTGACCAAGTGCCAAAAAACTTTAAAATTAATGGCATTCAATCCCTTAATAACACCTTTCTGCAAACTTGAATACGGCAAAGAAACACTTTGAGTTTTCTGGTTTAGCTATTTGGATTTTATTACTGTATCACACATGACAACAATCCTAACAAACCAGAAAAACAATATTTTATTATATTATATCTTTAATTATTAACGACTCAAATTCTTTTTGGTAAAGCTTTATGCATCTATCAGAAATCCCAAGATATGCTTGAAATTGCATAGAAATATGGGAATTATAGTTTTAACAAAGAGAAAGGCAATAAAAGTCTGGGGTGTCTGTGTGTTCCAAACTCTTATCTCATTTTCAATCTCACTGCATGAGGTCAGTGCCTTGATTCTAATTTTCAAAGAAGATAACAGGTAAAGTCATTGTCATATTAATAGCTGCTTTCAACTCAGAAACCACCAAGGTAGCTCCAATTTCATGTGCTATAGTTTACTGTAAATGGTAGCAACCATAAAGAAGGCTTTTGAAATTTGGAAGTAGAATATTTGAAGTGGCGGAAGCTGTGAAACTAACTCCTAGAAACAGGTCAGAAAAATGCAAAGTGCAACTATTTTGGAATGTGACTCCATATTCAAGGTCCTTTTGACTTGAACCTGCTTTTGCTGCAATGCTTCCCAATAATTTAAGAGGTATAAGTGTAAAATATTTGTACCAGAAAAACGCAGACAGTCAAACTGAGAAAAATGTGGAAGAGTAAAAAAGGGGTTTTATCTGGCCAGTTTTTGAACAAGCAAAAAGTTAGTAATGCAAACTGTAGACTAAAGTTTAAAGCTTTCTGAAGTTTTGGCTTCTGGTTGTGGGGGCTTTTTTTTGTTTTGTTTGTTTGTTACTGAGTTTCTTTTAAGGCTCTAGTTCTAGCCTATTAAGGAAGTGTGGTCTCGCTGTAATTACAAATGAAATTTTAACTCTCACTTCGAAGAAAGAGCACAGCCAGTTCTTTTTGAAGTGATATAAAAGACAAGTCCATGTGAAAGAAAGGATTCATATTTTGATGTAAGAAAAATATTGGCTACAGAGTTTCTTCAGAGAATGCTCAAAAGCAAACAAAAGTTGCTTGGGAGTTAGATTCATTTTAATGAGCTTCCAGGAACATTTATGACATATTTGCCCCAGTGACCACAGGTGGATATCCCTGCTGGGTAACACTTGGCTGCTCCTGAATAAAGCAGCAGAGAGCAAACAAACAGAAGAGACAGAAAGAAAAAAAGGAAGATATTTATGTCAGGGTACACTTAATGAACACCTGTACTTCACAGGCATGGGTAACTGTTTACCACCTTCTTCCCTCAAGATAAATATCTACTAAGAAATTAGTCCTCTTTCTCTGTCAGTGACAATTTAAATGAAACCCTTCAAGAGTGCTTGGAGGCAAACTACGCATAGGTTAATTTTCCTTTTTTGTATGTCAGGAAAATAATCATCATGGAAGCACCTAATTAAAAAGGACTCAACCCTTTGTGCACGGTCATGCTTGCTGCTTCATAACAAAATGACTATTGATCTGGGCATGGAGAATGCAGTTAAACAGAGCTTCCAACTTCAGTGGTCCAGCTACTTGGCATCAGAGCACCCTAACAGGTATCCATCAGAAAATCACCTGTGTAAACTTCAAACCAGCCACAGCAAGAGAAACCACAAGGTATTATTACATGTGGGACAAAGGTCTCAACATCACTGCTAGTTTAGGAACTCGTCCCATTTGCCCAGGTCTGCCTCCCTTCCTCTCATTTGCAATGGTGATTTATGCATGGGGGGACTGGGCTTGTGCAAGACATTTATGAGCCCCAAACAAGTTACCCAAAGAGGGTTGTAGCCTGAATGCAAGCTATATTTGTAGTCCATGTGCCACAGCTAACAGGAGAAAACAGCTAACAAACACCAAGAGTGCCTAAAAAGCTAACTTCACAGACAGTGTAGAAGGGCAGCAAAATAAGCAGTACATACTAGATACTGCTAAATGAAAGTCCTGATCAGAGCATGGGAAACAACCATTCTCCACTGCACACTGCAAGCAAACTAGTGGCAATTCCGTGAGGGGAGGCCTGAAGTTCCTCCAGAGTCGCCCAGATCTGAAATTCTGGCATGTCCAGCACACTGTTGTTCACAGGCTGAAATCTGTCCCCAGGAGCATGTGCCATCCTGCCCATCAGAAGTACACCAGTGTACCCCTGTGGTATGACAAACACGTATGCCAAAACAGGACAACATGTTTTTCAGAGATGCTCAGGGACTGATAGAAGTCTGGAATAGATGAAATGTTAATTGTAAAGGCTAGATGCGGAAGTCATCTTAATGAAATTTACTTGGGTGTCCAATACAAATTAGCCACCTGAGCATATCCAGGAGTTTTGTTCCCACTGAGTTTGAAATCCTGCCCACCAGATGGATGTCAGTTCCTCTGGAGAGGACTATCCGTGTTCAATGAGCACAAATGGAAATTAAACATTAGTCTGGAATAGCCATGGAGGGTCAGATGGTTTAGGCTTGTTTTAGACTAAGACACTTGCATCTAGGTACCCAAGTGCGCATGTCTTAATATTAGACTGAACACTGCCCTGAACTTGTAGCCTAGCCTAGAAAAATATTGTCTTCATGGGTTGAGGAAAAGCTACACCTGCAATAATCTTCCCCAGGATCTGCAACCAAGCAGAAGCCTGTGCAGGAGTTTTTTAGCTCCTGGCTAATCCAAATGGGTAATTTTCAGACATTCAACCTTATTAGCAAAGAGCAACTCACGGCAAAATCATGGAACAGCTCTTCCTCTGGTGTTAATCCCTTATTACTTTTTGTGTTGCCTTTAAAATATTCCAGAGGAAGTAACTTTGTTCAAGTAATTTTAGTGCTTCTTTCCTTCTATTCATCTCAGTCCCCTCTTTACTTTCTGCTACACCATAAACGATAGCATTTTTGCTTCATCTTCTCTCTCTTCTTGTTTAATAGCCTCAAATGATTCTTTTTATAAGTGGTTACACAATCTTCTGCTGCACTGACCTGGATCTGAAGAAAACAGACCTTGCATTCTATATTTTAAATGCTAAACAAGGAGAAAAAGGATGAAAGTTCCATTGGCAAAAGATTTTTTCACTCAGATTCTATATTGTATCTACTGAACATGAGGGGTTTGCATTCAAAAATTTTGGATACACAGTAAGAGAAAAATACTCAGAGAAAATAGCAAAACCGGTATTATTGCGTTAATGTCAAAACAAATGTTCCATGCTCTGATGGCAAGCAAGTCAATCCATCACCAAGGGTCAATTGCTTTTGCTAAAGGTGGCTTAGTTGTCATTAAAACAAATACACTGTTGTGACAAAAGCATCATAGGAATTATGCTCTGTGCCCCTTACAAAAGGAGCCTTGACATCCTACAACAAAACTGGACCTTTGGTACAAAAGGCCAAAAGCTTCAAATACTCTGTGTATGACAGAAGAGAACAGGAGAGGTCAAAGTGCACCTCCTGGTGTCTCATGTCCTCATAATAGCCGCTAGTGAAAAAATGGATTATCCTAGGAAATTGGCCATATACTACAAAGGCAGAGAAAGGACTCTCAATGTTCTTTGCCAGCCTGTCAAGGGAAACCCTGACCTCAAGCCCTCGGTGATTGAGCAACCAGGTACCCAAACTGCTTCACAATCAACTTGGGACACCCCCTGCGCCTTGCCCAGCATCCCAGGTCTGACCGTGGCCAAACTCCAGGGCTACTGGGAAGCACATTACAGAACTTGGGACTCTGCCTCATTTGGGAAGCGTGGATTTGCAGATTCTTTCAAACATATTGCAAGATGTTTATCTCACAGTGTGTTGATACCAAAAAGATACCTGCTACACTGTAGTCTTCATAAACAAAACAATATATTGCCTCAAACTAAAATAAGACAGTAATTCAATACAGAAATTTATAGACAACATGCGACACTCAAATTAATTTTAAAGACTGCACTTACAGTCCCCCTTGGGTTAAAGCTTTTCTAACACATCAGGGAGAATCAAGCAAACAGAGTCTATGTTTTTGCATAGAGTGTTTTATGTTCAATACTTCAATATTTATATGTGGCATTATTTACCCGACACAAAAATATAGGCTTTGTGCCTTTCATTTATTCAACACTTCAGAATTGCTAATACCCATGGGTATATTACACCCACAGGTTTATTCCTCTGACAATGCTTACCTCAGGAAAATGAAATTTTTACATTTTAAATTAAAGGTAGCTCTAATTTGCAATCATAAAGTACTGTAAGAGGTTATTATATGGTGTGTGTGCCAAAGGAGCTACCTTATGCTGGTAGGGTACACTATAGTAAGGGCTGCTGTGAATGAATGTGACACACGAGAATGAGGGAAAATATACATCCAGTAACTCCAGCTTCTGACTATAACAACTCCACACTGCTAAAGTAATTTCAGATGTGGCTGATAATGTGCCAGAATCCACCAATCTCTCCAGCCTGGCAAGGAAACATCACTCACAACTCACCTGCAAAAACAAACAGTCTTTGTAACTATGCAGAAAAAGCGATGCTGCCAGGGTATTGCCCTTTTTGAATGGCTTTGGCATTAACTCTTCTGTTGTAGAACATTTTATCAAGAAATATCTCTGATTATATTGCATAAACAGAAAATCCTCAGCGCACCAGTTGAAAATATTCCTCTTTGTACTGAGCCTAGATCTATGCTGAGTGTCCATGTCAATGATCCTACTCAAAGAAGCCATTCTGAAACAAAGTTGCTAATGATCTTCCCAGATCAATAGCAACTGAAATGCTAGCCTGCTAAACTACCATTGTTAATTCTACTCCCACATCAAGGAAGCTCCTGGTTCATCACTATCCTCCTCTTTCTTCAGAGCTAGGAGCAGGATACCAGGTAAAGCTTGGCCGTACAATCTCCTGTACACACGTATATACTGCGAGTGATGCAAAAAGGCAAGGTTCATTCAGGATGATGCTGTACTATTTTATGTAATATATATCAAGCCTAAATTGCTCCCTGAATCCCAAAGATCACTCCCACAACCCTGCTACGGCACACAGTAGTTAATAAATCTTCAGAGTGCTACCATTTCTCAAGGTGTAGTTTGTTGTCCTTAATGCAGCAGGAATAACAGAGTTCATGTTCCTTGACAGCCTTAAGTGTCCTGCAGAAAAAGGCTGCCCATCCCTCATAAACAACCACAAGGGTTCATAGGATTTGTGGTCTGAAACGGGCCAGATGCTCTCACAGAACACTTCCAGCGGCCAGAGGCAGAGGTGCCAAAGGTCCTCTTACACTCGTTATGTGCACTGGCTGGTCTTATATTAGAAGAGTGTCTTAAAAAGGCCTGTATGAAAACAGACCCCTTTGCCTCCGGGCATTGTTTGGTGCCAGTGATTGCAGCATCAGAGCTACTCTCCCTGATGTGGTCTATCGAGTATTTCCTGCTTAAAACTAATAAGCTGTGAGAGTGTTATTGGTTTCCCCACCTCCCACTTTTTCTAATTTTCACTGCAAACACAGCTTATTTACACTCTGTCTCTTTTAAAAATCAAGTGTCAACCAAGTGCTAAACTGCTGCTATTTGCCAATGTTTCATTAACACCTTATTAACTTCCAACAGCTGAAGGTGACTGGACCCTCACCTCTGTTTATTTCCTCAAAGTAACAGTTAACTGAAGCATCAGGATAGAGGCACCCCTGTAAATATGACTGAAAACAAATATGCACGCAGAATATAATCAGGCACAACTTCACCCAGATCTGCTAACTGACACATCTAGTTAATTTTATGCACAGTCACATACTATCAAGTTTGGAGCTCCGATTTTTATTAGAGATGATAATAAAGATCTCTGCTTTCCCCCCCTAGTCCATATCAGAAACTGGCTAAACAGAAATACAAACCCTGGACAAATTAGGCCACCAGTAGTTTGCTATTTCAGTTTAAATACCAGGTACAAAGGTGGGATCCTCTTGTCATGTAAATCAGCACAGCTCCACTGATTCCCATAAAAACTGCAGTGGTTTACACAGCTGAGCCCTCCCATGTGTATATACATTCTTCTATATTGAATTCCAGTCTATGTAGATATAACTGTAAAAGAAAAGAGAAAAGAAAAAAAAAAAGGCAAACCCCAAGAAATAGGACTCCCAGAACAAGAGGATAGGAAATATCCTCCTTCAGAGGGATCCCTGAATTAAAGGAACTAAAACCTTTCTTCAGCTTTCCACTATTCCCCTGCCCTAACCTCCCTCTCCTCCCACCTGCTTCTGTGTTCTCATCTAATTTGAAAGGAAAGGGACAGGAGAGCTTAGATATATATGTTTGTTATAGCTCTCTCTTTCTCTGTTTTTCATTTCAAAAAAATCTTTCCTGCTGTTTTTTTTTTTCTTTTTTTGTCCCACCCTTCCAGACTATCATCTTACACACCTGGAAAAAGCAACCAATTTGGTGGAAAGCAATACACAGAGATTTTTGTTCCTCTGCCCAAATGGGCAGGGTCTTTGAGCTCCAGTAAAGCTGGAGGAGCTGGAGCTGTTATGGTTGTTCTCCAGTTCATACTTCTGTTTTTGAATGGCATATTGGTTTCTACAACTGCATCATGTATGTATTGACTCTGGGACCTCAGCCGTGAGAGTGCTGAAAAGTTATCACTTTTCATTGTCCAAACAGGAAGAGTGCAGATGTTTCCAATAAGCTAAAAAGGGGGAGGTCTCTTCTATGAATAAGCATTCAAGAACTTGAACTAATCGACAATAAAATTTTCATGCATATAGTTAAAAAAAAACCCACTTTCTGAAATAATTACTGGAAAAGCTGGTAAATCGCAAAGCAGCTAAGGTAAGAAGAGTAAAAAGAAAGGAACTGGCATGTATTTAGCCAGAAGTCTAAAGTCCAGAAGTACAAAGAATCATATGGGTGATTAATAAAACATGGATAAAATAGATGAGATGCTTGTGCCACTAACAAAAGTGGTGTCCCTAGTTGTTGCAAGGGTGGAACCTTGACTTATAGTTCCCATCTCAAAATACTGCGTTAAACTAGAACATTTAAAAATCTTTAAAAGCTCACAATTTTTTTTTTTGCATCTACCCAGGAACATTCCCAGGTTTTACTAGTTTTGGTAGAAGCTAGCGGATAACTTTTAATCTTTTATTCTCTTAGTGTTCACTCTGTTTATGCTTATTGTTACACAGAGACTTGTGTTCAAGGATTTTAAAAAGTCTGCAGGGTGGTATATATTACTTGAGGATAGAAATGAATGCTTTGCTCTCGGATCTCTGCAAGGAGATTGGACCAAATTTTGGTCTCATTATCACCAATTTAAATCTGGAATAGTTCCACTACTCTCTGTAATGTTACTCCCAATACATGCTGATTTAACCGAGTTCACAAGCTGGTCCATTGACCTAAGTGGTGTCAGTGGGAATGTACTGTGAAGAAAATTTGATCTACTAAATTCAAATCCTCGAGGTGTTGTTCTAGCAGCCAAGTTGTTTAGAAAGAAAACACTGAACTTGAATGTTGACCCTCCATCCCAGCTGGATCTCCATGTAAACTGTGCTCCTGCTGTAGCCTTTTAAATAGATCAGCAATTTACATTTTAAATAGATCAGCAATTCAAATTAGTGAAAGGCCAGAATGTAGGTAGTGTGTAGTGGGGAGATTTAGCACTACCTGAAATTTCATCAGTGTTCAGCAACATAACTCTCCATACATTTTCTGAGAGCAGGGACTGGATGGGCTGTAAGGATTTGGCTACGGCACGTCTGTACCCGGGGATGGCAGAGGTGGCTGTTAGATAAAGGACGAGCAGAGATGGACATAGTGTCCCAGATTGTCACCAGACCTTGACTGGCAATAGCAGGAGGGCTGAAGCACGAATCTTGCTGGGGAGAAACATGCCGAAGGAGCATTTTGGACAACTGCGGGAGATGCAACCACGTTCCGGCCTGGCATGGTTTGCCTATGTGGATGTGTCCCACAGGTATTCAGAGGGTGGGGAATGGAGTATATAGAGCAGGGATGTGACAAGATGATGGCTCTGCGTTCCAGTTTGTACTCCTTTAAATGCCCAAATGTTTCCAAGAATAGGAGGCATTTGCTCCTGGGAGCTCTGGGATCTACTAAAATGGATGTGGGTGCCTCTAGGCTTAAATTACAGTGGCCTGTAGGTTTTTAAATCATATTCTTGATTTTTAGTGCCAAAGTAGGTGGTCCAAATATCACCAAAGCTAAATTACTGGCAGTGAGAGCAATGTGAAAACAGAGGAAAGTGTCAATGGAAAGGCCAGTGTAAAAGTGTATGGCTGGGTGGTGTTTTCTTCTGAAGGCCCCAGGCCACGTCAGTCTGTATCACACAGTCCTGCTCATCAGGTCCTGCTAGACAGGGATCTGTCCTTCTGCCTTCCCACAGAGCCGTGCACATGGCAACAGTCACTTCTCCATGAGGGCCCAACACGTGCTCCGAACAATAAACCTGTGGGATTACTCGTAAGGTAGAAGCAGCCAGTTCTTCTGAATCAGTGGTGGGAAAAAATACAACTGACACAGAGTGAGATTTTAATCAGATGTTTTGTTTTGTTTGCTGCTTTTTGCAGTGCTTCCTCATTTATTTGCCCCTCCCTTCACATATTTAACCATTGCTGTTGGGCAGTGAAAAGACTTTGAGCTACATTACCTGCACCTTTAACCTTCAGCACTGATCTTACTCCGAATGGGCCAGACGATTTTGGGGTGATAAAATGGCTGCTGCAGATCTCAAGCCCAAATAATTTTCCCCTCAAAGAAATGGTGAAGCTTCAGTACTTATGCTCACTTACATCCCTTGCTTCACACGCACAAAGAGCCTTTAATTGGTGGCAGCAATTAAAGGCATGTAGTGCAGGCATGCACCCCTCACCCCCCGCTGTGCTGGGTCTGTCTGTCCTTGGCTGAAGGAATACCTCTGCATCCTCTCTGCCTCCCTCACGGCCTGACACGCAGTGCAGGGCAGCGTCGCGCACCTCCGCGTCTGCCTTGAAAAGCATCTGCGCCAATCACAACACAATTATTCTTAATCCCTCCAGCTCTGGCATTTGTTCACCTCACACCAGGAGGAAGAAAAGGGGACAGTTGCTCGGGATAAACACGAATGACTGTGGGAGATCCTCTCAGGAGCAGCTCTGTCAGCGAGGACATTTGCCTCATTGACAGCCCCACGCAACCTGTCGGCTTGGCTGCTGCTCTCCGCAAGAGAAATAGCAGCATTTCAGGTTCTTAAGGGTGTGATTGATGGGTGTTGTCGGTCCCTACCTGTCAGCTCATTGCACTGACAGGAGTGAGATCCCCCAGGGGAGGCAGCCTTACACAATACAGCCCACCCATCCTGTTCAGTGAGACCCTGATGTCCTGCTGCAGCGCTCCTGGCAGGTGGCAATCTGCTTGGCAGGACTGGGCAAGGGCAAATGAAGAGCTGGGAGCACAGTTTTTGCTGGCAAGGGCAGTGACATCTCTCTCAGAAGTACCTGGAGACGCTGGAGCGGGGCTGCCAGAGCAGCTGAGGCAGGCTGGCTGCTGCAGAGCGCTGGTTCAGCCTGAGGTTAGGATAGATCCTGCTGCTGCAGCTGCAGCTGAGGGGACGTCAGTGGGAGAAACTTGTGGGATGCTGGCACGACTCCATGGCTTTGCATGTGCAACATTAAACACGTGCAGAGGGTTTGCAGTATGTGCTCCTGAGCCCAAGGGATGACAGAGGTGATATAACCATTTACCCCTGCCTGGAGGAATCCCCCACAGATGCCCATGGCAGAGCTGGCACACGTAGGTGTGAATTCCTCACCCCGCAGGAGTGAGGCTGAATGTCATCTGACTGTTCCTCTGGTTTTGCATCAAACTATATAGAAGAGTCTGGTCAGAAAAATAATTCACCCTAGGAACCAGGAGCTTTTTTTTCTGTTTTGTGTTTGACAGCAGGAGGTTTAAGGCTATTTTTCAACATTGAAGTTTAAAGAGGATCTTTTTATCCACAAGAACATACAAAACCTCAGACCGTTCAGCCAGTGTTAACAGGAAGAAAGCAACAGCAAGAAAATTCAGCTGCCTTTCAGCAGTCCCTTCCCTTTCTGGCTGTCCCCTTCTCTTCCCCACCCCCTGCCCCTCCAAACCAGCAGTGGTTAATCTTTGAGCAGCTTGACCTGCCTCTCCCTGCACCTGGCTCAAATCAGCACTGATGCTCTTGGGCCAGGAAATCCCAGTGGGGCCATCCGAAGCCCAGTGAAGTCAGTGGAAATACTCCCACTGGCTTCAGGGGAGGCTGCACGAAGCCCAGTTTGAAGCAGAGCCATCTTTCCTTTAAAACCTTTGCTCGACATTTCGGAGCCCGCACTGTCTGCGCATTAATACTTTTGGGGACTTGCTACAGCGCCTGCAAGGCAAGCACTGACGTCACAGCTGGATCACTCCTTTCAGCTGGTGCCTCGGATAACAGTCTCACAGCTTCCCTTTCCCCTCCAAATCAAAGGCAGCGGCTGCAGCTGCACAGACCAGCGAGTCTGTTTAGTTTCTGTGGGCCAACAGCCACCAGCTGTAGAGGCTGCTGTGCTTTTTGCTGGATGGGAGCTTTTAATTCCAATAGACAATGTGTACAAATATTTCCCATACCAAAATTGTTCCATATCTTCCTAAGTTAATTAAATGCTAATTTTCTAATGAGGTGGCAACAATGGCAACAACCTGTTATCAGCATGCTAGCTAGTGCCCATACCCAACCGGTGAACGCAGAACCCTCGCGCTGTTATTAAACTGCATTCCTATATTAATTAATTACTTTTTCAGCTGTATTATTCTGAAGCTGGACACAAATGTGAATAGTAATTAAATGAAAAAAAAAACATTTACATCATTTGTAGATTCCAGAGTTGCTTTGTGGAATTTATTATTTCACAGTGTTGTTATAGAAACCTCTCATGTGTTTTCAGGTCTGCTGTATGCTAGTTTAGCAAAAAATGGTGGAAGGAAAACTCAGGGTGAAAATGCTATTTGTTGTGGTCTAACCCCAGCCAGCAGCCAAGTCCCACGCAGCTGCTGGCTCACTCCCCCACCAGCAGGATCAGGGACAGAATTGAAGGACAAAAGGTAGAAAACCCATGGGTTGAGATAAAGACAGTTTAACAGGGAAAGCAAAAGCCATGCACACAATTAAAGTAAAGCAAGGAATTAATTCCCCGCTTCCCATGGGCCAACAGGTGTTCAGCCATCCCTAGGAAAGCAGGGCCCCGTCACACACAATGGTTACTTAGGAAGACGAACGCCATCAATCCGAACATCCCCCCTTCCTCCTTCTTCCCACTACTTTATGTACTGAGCATGATGCCACATGGTCTGGAATATCCCTTTGGTCAATCGGGGTCACCTGTCCTGGCTGTGTCTCTTGCCAACCTCCCAGGCACCCCTAACTTCCTCACCACCATGGCAGTACAAAAAGCAGAAAAGGCCTTGGCTCTGTGCAAGACCTGCTCAGCAATAACTAAAACATCTCTGTATGGTCAGCCCTGTGTTCAGCACAAATCCAAAACACAGCCCCATACGAGCCACTGTGAAGAAAACTTTACCGCAGCCAAAACCAGCACACTGTTTAATATACATTGAGCATAAATTAAAGTTTAAAAGTTCCCTGAGTTGTGCAATAAGAATGAAATCTTGGAGTTCAGATGGAAGGGTGAGCATATATCTGTCATGGCTTTATAATCAGAAGAGGACTTAGGTGCTTAAAACCTGGCAGAGTTGGAGTTCATGTGCTTACATTCAAAAGAGAGATTCTGCTGTCTGCTTCAGGAGGTTTCCAAACTCGGAGCTCAGCTGCCAGTACGAAAGCTTCCCAGACATCTTGAATTTGGGTCATACCCAAGAGCTCTTCAGTTTTAAAAAGGTCAAGTTGCCCAGCATCTCGTTCAGGCACCACCTTAGTTCAGACACAAAAATATGCTCCTCTGTTCATCTTCCCCCAGGGCTGGTTTGAGCACTCCAAAAATTCATACCAAACAGCTCTGAAATTGGATTTTTCATAAAACACAATGGCAGCTATTGATTTCTTTTGAAATATGGCTGCTAGAGTCCTCCCCTGGTCTAAGCTATTGTAGTGTTTGAATGGGATACGAGAGATGCAGCTCAGTGCCTCACTACACTCAGTCAGGGCTCACAGAATCACAGAGTATCCTGAGTTGAAAGTGACTCACAAGGATCATCAAGTCCAACTCCTGGCCCTGCACAGGACCATCTCCAAGAGTCACACCATGTGCCTGAGAGCATTGTCCAAACACTTTTTGAACTCTGTCAGGCCTGGTGCTGTGACCACTGCCCTGGGGAGCCGGTTCCATTCCCAACCACCCTCTGGGTGAAGAACCTTTTCCTGATATCCAACCTAAATCTCCCCTGACACAAATTCAGGCCATTTGCTCAGGCCCTGTCACTGGTCACCAGAGAGAAGAGATCAGTGTTTGCCCCTCCTCTTCCCCTCATGAGGAATTTGCTGGCTGCAATGAGGTCTCCCCTCACTCTCTTCTTCTCCAGGCTGAACAGACCAAGTGACCTCAGCAGCTCCTCACATGGCTTCCCCTCAGGGCCCTTCACCATCCTCGTTGCCCTCCTTTGGACGCTCTCTAGTAGCTTTATATCCTTATATTGTGCCACTTGAAACTGCCCCCAGGACTTGAGGTGAGGCTGTCCCAGTGCAGAGCAGAGCAGGACAATCCCCTCCCTTGCCCAGCTGGCGATGCTGTGCCTGATGTCCCCCTGTCCCCCAGGCTGGCCCTCCTGGCTGCCAGGGCACTGCTGACTCACATTCAACTTGCCATTGACCAGGACCCCCAGAGGAACATATTCCTCTTGCGATATACTCTAGTTAGCAGATTTCATCTCCCTGGAAGTCAGTGTGAGATTTTCTCATCCCTTCTCATAGAAAAGGAATGGTAATTCCCATCAGGACCATGATTAAGGTGCTCCACTTTTGACAGAGCTGGCACCTACTACCATCAAGAGAGGATTCAGATGGTGGGGAAAAGGACAAGCCTTCTTGATGGCATTGAAATTAAAAAGCCTGTTATAATGCCATTCCAAAGTGGGGAAGGGCATGGGATTTCAGGCAGGCTCCTGACCTCCACATCTCCTTGTCCTGTCACCAAGTATGCTCCACCTTCCGGCATCTCCATGTGCTGTTCATGGACCCTGGTCACCCAGTTAAGGATCAGGGACTGAGAAATTGCATGCATCAGTGGTAGAGTGTTGTGATGGGTAAAACCTGCACTGGTCTTGAATCCTCCTAAATCCTGGGATTTGGATTTGGGAAACTCCAAATATTTTTCTGCCAATGGCCAGCATGCTTCAAAGGTACAAAGGACAGATTTTTCCCCACTTTTGGAGAACAGACTATGTTTATAATGAGTGACAGATTTTATTAGGAATAAATGGTATGCACTATGTTTAGATAATGAGGTAATGCACTTCCATGTAGAACATTTTACAGCCATTCTCTTAATGGTATGAATTTCATCACAATGAACAGATGAGATGCACCTGTAAAACATTTCTTTGGGGGCTTCACAGAGCCAGCGTAATGATGTCCTACGAAGGAATAATAAAGCCTGCCAGGAAAATTAAGACACAATGTGAAATTCATGTTAAATCTGTTTAAAACAACTTGTTTACTGAATTCAGACAAATATCTCCGAACTGTTTTCATTACATTTACTTCTACCTGAATTAAGGAAAAAAAATAGAAAGCTGATAGTAAACTATGAGTTCATTCACATTAAGCAATAGGTAGACAATTACCTCTGCTGTATTCCTGTGTGCTTATTTCTACTCTTAATGTGGATAGAAAAATTCTTAGTATTCTCGCCTAGTAGTTGAAGACAATGACAGTAATAATAATGATGATGATGATGATGATGATAATAGTGAAATAATTTACATTTAAATAAAATGTTTCCATTAAATAATTCTACAAACTTTGCAAAATGATGCAGTGGGACCACTTCACCCAGTTACTGAAATGCAACCACCTCTGGAGTGAATCACAACATCTGCTCAAATATGGGTAAGGTCAATCCTGTATGATAGTTTAGGATCAGGAGAAGGAAAAATTACTATTATGTAAAAATGAAAGGGAAAGTATTTGAGTTCAGGTTTGTAGGAAAACAACAGCTAAAACCCTTCGAAGCTTTGCTTCAGAGGAAAGTCCTCCACGGTGTTCAGTAATTATTAGGTTTTTGAGTTTTGCTTCAACCTAATGGCAAAATCTTAAGCTGTGCAGTGATCCAAACATCATACTGGAGGAAGGAAAAACCTGGCTGTGATATACCAGCACTGTAACTTCCCAACGGCTGTGAAACATCCTGAGCAGGTTTCAGGAGGAAGCCTGTTGGCACCATGCACTGAATGAAGTGAACCGCTTTTTGAGATGGCTCTTTTCATCCCAACCTATCACTTTCATCTTAATGAATTTGGTATTATTCGGCACAGTGGATTTAATTAAAGATATTTAAAGTATTTAAATTATTAATGATTTAATAATTAGAAATAAGTATTTTAATCCATGACTGAATAATGTATATTATTAGATTCTTTTTTTTGCAAATAATGGTCTAGGTTTATTCTTTTCCCTGTATTTTCAATTCAGCACCGTTCAGAAGTTGCAACTCTGTTATACTGGCTTGTTGCAAAATACAGTGAGTGCAAAACATCTTATTTAATGCAAGAAAACACACATGCATGTGGGAGAAAGAAAGTGACAAAGTCTCCAAAAGCTCTGCTAAAATCTCAGTGGTGATTAGATACAGTGGTGTGAAAAACCAAAACTGGAAAAAAACAAATCACAAGTCATAAACAAAAAGGTTGGAATTATGCCAGAGAAAATGTACAACTTTTATACCACTAGAGATGGGACAAGAGGTAATGGCATTAATTTGGAAACGGACAGGTTTTGATATTAGGAAAAAAATTCTGTACTGTCAGGGTGGCATTGTGAGACATTGGAACAGGTTTCCCAGGGAAGTTGTGGATGTCCCGTTCCTGGAGGTGTTCAAGGCCAGGTTGGATGGTGCTCTGAGCAACCTGATCTAGTGGAAGGTGTCCCTGCTTATGGCAGGGGGGCTGGAATTAGATGATCTTTAAGGTCCCTTCCAACCCAAACCATCCAATGATTCTACACATGTGCCCACAGAGTCTTCCTCAATACAACACCATGCATAATCACGTGTATTCGTCCTCCATACAGGCAACAAGCATGGGCTAGCCTGGGAGCAGATGGAGACAGCCCTTCAGAGACCACACACCCAAGCACACCCACAAGTAAATTTTAATATTGCCATGGCATGAAGTGGGTCAGTGCATTACCAGACAGGCTGTTGCAAAAGTCACCTGTGGTTCCACTGTGAACAGGGAGCAGACATCCTGGTGGGTGGTGGGTGGTGATGTATTCACACATCTGCAACTCCAGACTGCCTTCTGCTCTGCAGAGACTTCTGGTGTGCCCAGTTGTTCACTGTACATTCAGGATCTGTTGAGAATCAGCCCTAAACCAAACCAACCTCTAAATTCCCTTCATTTCTGACCAGAGCTGGATTTAGACACCAGCCTCCTGACAATCCAGCGAATCTAGGCTCTGTGTTCCCTGTGGCTTCTGCTCATCCTGTCACATGCATTCATGACTTGGTTTTGCCTCCAGGGTATTGCTTACTGCAGAGACCAGCCCTGTCAATACTAAAACTGCCTGGAAGGCTGATTCAGCAGCAGGGAGCACATCAGCTGCACTGGCCCTTCAGGGACTCCGGACTCCCAGAGCAGGCATACCTCTGGGAGAAGTGTGTCATGATGGCGTAACCACGAACAGACTCCTGCCTTCTCCAAAACAAGCTGCCCTGCCAGAGACACTGCACCCATCTCTGTGCCAGCCACAGTGAATCAAGCAACTATCTGCGTGGGTTTTTTCTTCCCTTTAATGCAGCTGCCCTGTATCCAAAAAACATGTCATTAGGAACACAGCAGCATTAGTCGAATCAACTTTGTTTTTCAGAAGGATGAAAGCCAGGGATACAGTTCACAAGTAGGGAGTGTCAGTGGGTGGGAGTATTACGCAGTTTTTCAAGCTCTCTTCTTCTGTGTGAGCAAGTTTTCATTCTTGCAGAGACCTCCTGCATAATTGCTGTTGAAGGTCACACAAGGTTTGTTTTTCCCAAGCTCCCAGGCAGAGTGAACTGGCCAAAGGTTTGGGATTCAGATGGAGAAGTGCTGCTCCTCCAGGCCATGGCACTGCTGTGTATTCGAGGCTCTGGAAGAAGAGCCTGCTCTGCTTGCTGGTTGCTTTCTTCATTTCAGTACCATCTATTCAGCCTTCCACATCATTGATTATTCCTCCACTGGGACATAGATGGCCCAAAGCTTTTTTCACTGTGCTTTCCAAAGAGGAACAGTGTCTTTCCCAAAATACTTTATACCAGTTCTACCTCCAAGGACAGCTGTGATATCTGCCTCCCAATAATTAAGACTAGCATAAAGTAGAGGTTTTTACAGACTGTCCTCTTTTTCCTCCTCATTAGCCTGCCAGCTTCATCTCTCAGCCCATCCTAAGGTCAAGGAACACCTTGTGAGAGGATCAACATAATACAAAATCTCTCACAGAGTCTCTATATTCCTCAAGACTTCTGAGACACTGGAGAACTTGACAGAGCACGAATATGTTGCTGGTGGATCTGTTTTTGATATTTGGCTGTGAGGGATGTAATAGTGGGGTATCCAGATAAGCTATAATTTAATGAACTGAGAGCTTTATTCCTGCAGCTCTCTAAACTGGGGCAGTTAGGTAGCCTGGTGTTTTGTAATCCTGTTTTACTTAATTAAAGTATTCCTGTTGGCTGGGTGGAAAGATGTGTTACCCTGTGGAAAGATGTGTTACCCTGTGACTACCACATGATGAAAGGAGACGTCGGTAGTGTACATGACTCTTTCCTCAGACTCCATCAGAGCTAGGGCCTCTGTAGTTCCTCTGGAAGAGAATAAGCATATTTCTTAGTGAAATGTTTTTCGGGTTTGGGATTTGGGGTTTTTTGGGGAGGCGTGTGGTTTTTTTCTCTCATATCTAGCTGCATCAATTTCCTCATTACAAGAATTAAATTGTTTAGTTACCTGTAATGTGTGTAGACTTCTGTGAAGCTTTACAAAGGAACCTTTGCTGTTAGGCTAAGAATGGTTTATCGTAGCACTTGCAGTTCCTATAACCCTGAGTTGTTAATGAACTGAACAACTTTTCCTCCTTAGCATAAGAAACACTTCTCATGATCTTACTCATGAAAAGATTGCATTGGGGTCCTCTCATAAGTTTTCTTGGGCTTCTGCCATTGGAGGAGGGAGTCCATAAGCAGCAGCATCTGGCAGAACATCTGCATCCAGTCCCTGCTGACATCCCGAGATCTGTCTGCCCAGGCTCACTCCTCCCTTCATACAGAACTTGACACATCGTGTACCCCACTGCCAGACAACCTCAGCAAATACTTCTCTCTCCAAGGGAGGCTGTGTCAGTTTTTCAGTGTGCTCATCCTGCGTCACCTCATTGCTCACCTGATGGAAGCCTGCTCACTCTTTTCAAACTGCTTAGGCTCTCTGGAAGGAACCTGATGAAGAGCCTTGATCTGAGCAAGCTGGAAAGCCTGATCTAGGTGTGAAGTTCAAATCCAGCCTTCTCCAGACCAATGACGAAGGAGTTTTAATTCTTTACAAATGACAGGAAAACTAAGTAACTAAGACAAATGCCAATGAGTGGATGTGACAAATCTGTTCCTCAAGGCTTTGCAAGGAAGCAGCAAGGAAGTGCTGAAGGTCCCCAAGCCAGCTCTGTAGCTGTTGGGTTGAAAGTCAGTTATATTTTTTTGTCTGTTGTTCTACATCACTTTGAGTTATACATTATTGCAAATACCCTCTGGTAGATCCTTTCAAAGCAACTGAGTAACTCAGTGTTTAACAAAAGATGCTTTAATTTTCTTGTTTAAGTTCTGGGAAGTACAAGATCATTTTTCATTCTGAGTTGGCAATGATGATCCCCAGACTAGTGGTGGAATAGGGGGAATAATAGCTTTGTGGAAATTATTCTAGAGATCTGTACTGCAAGGAATGGTGGATCAATGAAATCTTCCTTTCTGTATTTGTATTATCTTTTAAATGGAACGTGGTTTATGCCTATGCACAACTCCCGTGCCGCAGGAATGATTCTTGTTTCCAAACGCCCTTGCTCGTGGGGAACAATTTTTCTTTCTTCTATCTGTACAGACATATAAAACGGAATCTATCTTTTTCTGTAGATAGGAATTAATTTAGTAAGAGGCCTCTCCTCTGTGTATAGGAGCCTAATATAGTGCAGAAGAAACACTTGCCACTGTGGGTTTGAGGGTGCTACATTCACAAGCAAAGTGGGCTGAGATGCGCTGCCTCTCCATCACCCCATAACTCTGACATAGCCCAGTGGAAGCAGTGTGTACATGAGGTTGAATAATGCATGGGAACAGCCTCTCAAGCATTTATTTTAGTGCACATTTGTCCTTCAGGCATTTCCCAAGCCATCCTGATATCAACTTGAAAATTTCTTAATACAGAAGGTAAAACCCGCTGACAAGGAAAAATTTCAAAACCACTGCTCTTGTTAGAGTCATACATCTGATATTTCTGCGGAGAATTTACCAAATTTCATCATCGCAGTCTTCGGAAAAAGTAATTCTTATTTTGAGGTAACCCTTAACCAAAGGGATGTAATTATCATTCTGTAACATTTCAGATGAGAAGGTATATTTGACTGAACTGTATCACTGACAAATAAAGGCCACTCTTCTATTAATTAAAGGCAGCTGATGATCAGTTTATGAGAAAATTAAAAATTCAGATGTATTCTCATGAATAACACAGCCATGTTTATAACTTGTCTTATTTTAATGAGAACTCAGAAGCCTCCATGTATAAGTGCAAGGACTGTCAAATATAATTCACAAGAACAGGCTGCTCTTCAAAATAAAAATCTATATAGTGCGCTGGGAGGATGCCCCCACATATCTTGCCTAACTTTAAATTAATTTGTGGCTTTGGTAATGATCTAAAAAAGCCGCTCTACTCTCTCTTCTGTTTAGTGCATCCTGTTATTACCGGAGCAGCAGAGATAGAGTGGAACAAAGGCAGAGCACTGCCTGAGAAGGGCAGCTCGAGAAAGGCTATGATTAATGAACAGATAAACATAAACATGGTCACCTGCAGTCATGAGCTCTTTAGGGCACTGAAAACCCATGATACTGTTGTTAAAACAGCCCTGCCTTAAGTAGACAAGCATAGTACCTTAGCTCAACTTAAGCTGAAGGAAATCACCAAAAGGGAAGTAGGCAAAAAACCTGAGTTTCACCATGCTTGCGGCTCTAAAGTTTCCTCAGGCAGGAAAGGCTAAATAAAGCTGCCTTGAATTCACAATTTGCTGTCCTCACTAAAACAGAAAAAGTTTTACTACATTACACAGCAATAGTGACTTGAGGTCTCTTCAGCTTCAGCCAGGTGAGAGCAGGGGAGACAGCAGGTCACTCCCCAGCCACTCCTTGCAAAAGGACAAGGCAGTAGGCCTCACACTACCAAAGAGCAGCAGGCATGAGTGTGGCATCCTTTGACAGGATAGGAGTAACACAGACAGTGAGGGAAACAACTGTGCAGAAGAGTTTCAAAAGGACAACAAAAGACAATTTTTCTGGCACTTTCCTGAGAACCTAATAAATAAAAGTGAAAAGGCTGAATGTCTCAGCTTCTATTTACTTGTGTTAACAAATCAGGCACCGGTAATGGTAGGAGACTCACCCTGTAGGTTAAGCTCTGCTCTGTTCTTTTTGTAGCCTGTCCAAAGCAATCCAAGACTGCAGTCCTACTCTAAACACCAGCAGCTCCCCACTGAGCAGGAGAGATGCTTCAGGAGTGCAGAATCAGCAAAAGGGCTCCCCTGCCATTTCCCTCCACATCCCTCCTCTCTGCTAATAGTGTCACAGGAGAAGGTGCCTCTAGAGAAATGTGGACATTGCCAGTACCAGAACATTTACGTTTAACTCTGTAACAGACACACAAAGCTACTCCAGCTCGGCATAATGTGACTTTCTTTACACATGAAGGCAGCAGCAACTACTCTGACTTATGCTTTGTGTAAATCCCCAAACCCTGTTTCTTTCTTACTTAAGCAAATGACCCACTGGTCCAAGAAGAAGCTGCTTTGCTCCTGACACCTTTATCTCCTTGTGGTCCTTTCATCGTCCTATGAAAAAGAAGTTGTGGTGGCTCTGATTTGATGTCAGACTTAGCTCTTCTTGAGCAACATGGTGAGTTGTGAGGTGGTTGGCTCCTGGAAGAACTGGCCATTTTGCTTCGATTTTCTCCCAGTCTTGTTTGGAGGAAGTGCGATAGAACAACGACATCTGTTTGTCACCAAACTCCATACTCATCTCCTGTGGCTGCGCTGTTTTAAATTCCTACAGTATCTTTGTGAAATGGCAAAAGGAGCACTAAAGATCTTTATGCTGCTCAGCTTTTCCATGGTTCAGCAAAGCAAAGCTCTTTGTAGTTCACACTTGTAACTGACGTGGACACACACCTTTCAGGGAGAGTTTGGGCAAGGCATGAACTGTGGTCCAGAGTGGATAGCTTTTATATGCTGTTTGTAGCTATGGAGAATAAGACAACAGAACCAAGCCTGTTGATTAACTAGTCAGGTATTTATTTGTGGTTTTAACATGCAAAACCAGTATAACAATCACAGAAGTTAGAAAAAATGTAGCACTGAAAAAAGTATTCATGCAGAATGAGTATTGTACTTGAACTATCCTCCACAATCATCAGTTAGTCTGTCCCAATATTTATAGTTCATCATTACAACTGCCAAAACTGGCAACCACCAGGATTGTTGTCTCAATTAAGGACAGTAAACAGATTGTCCCATTTTTTTAATGAAAAAATCTAAAATGTAATACTTCACAGTTTAACATGTTTATTCATTTAAACGAGCTAAAAAATAGTGGTGTGACATCTGCTTGAGAGACACTGGTACCTAACATTTTGGCTGTCTCCCCACTAATTTGATTGTGATTAAGGGGGGATAAAAGGATGAGTAGAGGATTCTGTCAATTAAATGAATTGATGAACTGCAAAAAAATATTTTTTCACTCTTGGAAATGTGTAGAAAGAAATACATCTACAAAAATGCATTACAGCAAACTAAGAGGATGATGGGGAAAAGTACTGCAAAATATCTCCGCCGGCTCTTTCAGGGAAAAATATTGTAAGCATAAGATCACAGACAATCTCTGCCAATTTATTCATCTCATGGCTTCACTTCCCAAAGTGCAGACATAATCCACTGTAAAATCTTTTAGGATGCAGTTCCAACATCACATTTCTGCTGTCTTATTGATGTGCCATATTGTTATTTTCTTAGTCATAAGCACCACTAATTACTATGCTACTGTAAGTAGAACTTGAAATGAGATCAAGATCTGTAGTATCTTTTTTTGTTGGCACTCCAACTTGCCTACTCTGCTTTTCAAGTACAGTCCTCTACAGAGAATCGTCCTGAATGCATCTGACCTTCACCAACTGGCTCAGTTGTGCCTTACAGGCACAATCCCTTATCAGTCATCACTCTGCTGGGAGCTGCTAGCAACATTTTCCCTATGTGAATGGCAGCATTCAAAACTTGGCCCTAAGACAGAAGATAAGCCTCTTCCATGGCAGCAATTTTCATGGAAGAGGCATGAACAGTTTTGTAGGGCTTTCACTGTGCTTTCCTTTAGTAGGGTTGTTCAAAACCTATGTTTTCAAACACAACTTTTAGGTCAGCTGCTCTAGCAAACAGATGACTTTGCTTGCGTGGTAGCTATCTGCAGTCATGTGCTGCAGCACAGTCTACATGTCATCCCTGCTACAGCTGGTCTGATGCATGGAAGGAGCTATTTCTGATTCTGAATCGCATGATGTCTATATGATATGCAACAGTGAACTTTTAAAGCATTCTTCAAGAAAAGTTTAAATGTATCTCTAGGGTCTATTAGGGAAATGCTTAACATGCCTCCTAAGCTTCCAGTAAAATATGTTTATGGACTCCAGGTAGTAGAGCTAGAGCCTTTCCTTGGCAGTGTTCACTAGAAGCACTAGTAAAAATCCTAGACTGAGGCTTCTGTCCTGAGATGGTCTACATGCTGGTTCTGCTTTCGTAGGATCAAAGGGAAAAGAAAAATGGCCTAGGAAGATTTACTGAGCAAAATCACTGCTGGAAGACTGTTAAGCCTTCCTAGCCAGAGATTCTTCCAGACAGGACATCTGTTCCCATCCACAGCACATGGACTCAGTATAGGCATCTCCTCCACAACCTCTGCTAGAAAGAAATTCAGTTTACCCCAGGAGCAGAAGGCAACAACACTACTGATGTCTACCTTTTCCTACAGGTGAGTATCTTTGAAAAAACTCATTAAGCCAGGTTTGCCGTGTAAATGATTTGATCAGCAATCCTTCTTTGAAACAAGCATATGAAATTATTAATTTTATAATAAAAAAGTCTTGCAAGACTGAAGTGATAGAGCTGCATGGATCAACTGAAGAAAGAAATCTGATCTATTAGTATTGGGTAGGATGCCAAACAAAGTTCTCGTTATTGTCTTTCAAGTATTCATAGGCCACATTTAATTTTAATATGAGCTTAGGGGCTAGAACTGCCTAAAATAATCCAGATATTCTAAAACTGACATCAGTGCTCACTTTTGAACATCGTGCTGTTTAGATTGCTTTAACGTCCTTTCAAATGTATACATAATTCAGTGTGTTCAACATTAATAAGAGAACCAAAATGGAAAAAAATAATTTATTAATAAAATAGACACTGAGCAACTCATACAAAGATAGATGGTCCAAAATCCAAAAGGCATATTTCAATCTCGGATATAATTAAGGGCAAAACAAGCCACATGTCCCATTAGGAATTATTGTACTGATAAGAGAAGAAGTGTATTTGCTGCAATATTGACCATGTATTTCTAAGTACACCGAACAGGAGTCTACCCGGTCTAAGAAAAAAGAAATTTTCCTATTACATGAGACTATTCAGGCTCCTCCTGAAGGGAGCCTACAAGAAAGATGGACATTTTACAACAGCATGTAGTGACAGCACAAAAGGGAATCAATTCATACTAAAAGAGACTAAATTTAGATTAGACATTAAGAAAAAAATTCTTTATTCTGAGGGCGGTGGAGCACTGGAACAGGCTGCCCAGGAAAGCTGTGGATGCCTCATCCCTGGAGGAGTTTGAGGCCAGGCTGGATGGGACTTTGAACCACCTGGTCTAGTAGAAGGTGTCTCTGCCCATGGCAGGGGTTTTGGAACCAGATGATCTTTCAGTCCCAGTCTAACCCAAACCATTCAATGAATTCATGATTCTATGATCTTTCATGCAAACGAAAAGACCTAATTCAAACAAAGCCAACAGACAAACTGCAAACTGTGGGCAATATGGACTCACAAGCCACACATTGGGGAAGCTGATAGAATCACGTATATACGCACTTCAGATTTGGTCTGATTCATAGTTATGGGAAATGGAATTTCCCTGTTTTAGGAACTTCATAAACTTGACAGTAAGAATTGCTTGCTTTTTAACACAACCAGTTGAGAGAGCAGGTTACAAGATGACCTGCATGAAGGGAGGATATTTAGCTTAAAATGTTTCTCAGACCACACAGGGTGAAGAGAGCTATATGCTGAGATTAAGAAAGCAATCCTTCCAGCATGTTATAGAACATGAAAATTGCTAATGCAAAGTAACAGTAGAGGTCTGCAGCTTCTGTGACATGTGGTGAAGTGAAAGACATGTCACACCCCAGGAGATAGCTTGTGATAGGCTTTTCCCTCCGCTGGAAGTTGGACCATGTGTCAGATAATGCTTCACCATAAATTCAACATGTTGCGAGGCGTTTGGTCATGTGTGCGACTAGTAGCGGACTATAAGTCATATGCACGCATAAATGTTAGGATTTTGTAACAGTCATAATTAGAAAATGAGATATATTTGCATATATATGTTTCATATATTTTTTGGAAGACAGTTGTACTCTGAATTTCTAGAGGTGAGAGGTGTTGTTTTGCATTGCATAAAGTGAATGAAGACTATGACACATATGAAGCGGATCCTTAGAGACGCATAAGGTATATGGTCATAGTTACTGTATGTTTTAAAAATTAACTGTATTGATCCAAGTTTCTTAAGTGGTGATAATGGTACTGTGTCAATTTAAAAGAAATACATTTTCCATTATACTATTTGCTGTGATTTGTATCCCTTTGTCTTCAAAATCACTATAAGAAATCTTAGGTATCTCAGGCACAAGACAGTAAATACCTCAGTTGCAATTAAACTTAACATTCAGCTCTGAAACTGTTACCAAAGCCAAGCTAGTTCACTAACTCCAGAATTATGAAAACTTGTTTGGAAGTCAGTCTGCCTAAACTTCCTTGCCGCATTCAGCACCAATGGCTCTGCGTGTTTCTTGATATCAAACTGAATTGGAACTGAATCTCAGTCAGAGAAAGACTGACCACATTTTTAAGAGGATCAAAACTGAGTCTTTACATCCACATGCTCAGTTATATACCAAACTCAAAGCAGAAAAGGATAAAGCCAGAATTTTAAAGCTCCCTGCAGCTGCTCTGACACACCAAATTCTTCAGGTGGCTTCTGGCTATCAAAAGGAACAAAAATGCTATCTACAGTTCCTAATTTGAAAGGTACTTTGCAAGAACTGAAGGATGTAATGGAGCCAAGATTTACCAATTATTAGTACACCGGAAAAAAAAGTGTTTTCTTATTACTTACAACCTCTCGCATTAGTTTGATGATTAAAATGATTGTATAGCTGGAAAGAAGTGTTTTTATACAACATGCCCCTAACAGGTAGAGCAAGTTGATACCAAGACCATCAGGAAGAGCATAATTAAAATACAATTTTGACTTTATATTAATAGTAGACCAATACGCTAATTAAAACCAACATCAACTAAACTTTCTATTTACACTAGTTCAGACAGCACAGGAGGCAAAGAACTGTGTTTCAGAAGCATATGCGAATGTTAGAGCTTCTGTCATCCAGGTGCCATTTCTAACAGAACACATGTGTGCTGAACAGTTGGCAAAAGAATGAAAAAGATTACTGCAGATATATGGGCACACAGAATCTGGAATGACAGAAAATTAAGTCCATATAGAAGGTGACAGACTGCTTGTAAGAAGATGTTTTTTTCCTACAGTTTCTTCCATCTTCATGCATGTGCATGCATGCACGAGAAAGATTAAAAGAGAGAGAAAGAATGAGGGCTTTTTGATATATTTTAAACACAAATGAAGAAAAGACTTTTTATTTGGTATTTCTGCTTTCTTCTGGGAAAGGAATAGGAACCTAATTTGGTTATTAGGAAGCTCTGATTCCTAAATTTGGTCAAGGCAGACACTCCTCCTGTGAAGTCAGCATCAATACCCATGATAATAGTAGCACCTGTCTTTTGACATCAAAGTTCTCTGCCTGAGAAAAAAATAATGTAAACAATAAACTTCATGTATTGTACTGTTGCTCCTGGCTTTGGTGTCAAACAAAAACACTTGGCCAGACATAAGTGTTCTTATTTTGGAGATCTGGAATGTAAGTGACCGACGTATTGCAAAACTTTCTTCTGAATTTGGACTGCAAGAAATGGCATCGTTTACTGTCTTACAGTAGAGAGGACTGTGTGTTCCTCTGTAGTCTTGTTGAAGCTGAAGAAATCTTGATGATAGATTCATTGCATCTCCTAGTTTTCATCTGGATCCAGATCAAGGTCAACTTCATTGGAAACATTAAGATAAAAAAAAGCATAGAAAGCCAACAAAAATACCAGTATAGCTGCAAGGACAAGGGCAACTTCCTGTAGAAATAAAAGAAAACAAAAACCCGTTAGAAACAGTACCATATTTTCAGATTAATCAGGAATAAATATTACTTCCCTTCTATAATGCACATCAAAATAACATCAGACATAAATAATTGCATCAGGCATTTGATGCTGTAATGATTTCTCTATTGTGGTTACCATTTCAGATGCTGTAGAATCCATTCACTTCATAATGAAGATTTTGGTGAGTCTGCTACACCATCAGAAAGAGGATATTTAGCTTAAAAATCTTTAGTCTGACCTAGAAATAGGAGCTTTATATCTTATTATCCTATTCCTTCTTTTCTAAAGGAAAAGACAGAATTCACAAACCACAGTTTTGAACACAAATTTAAGTTATGAATTTACACTGTGAATTTTGATGTTTTCTAGCAATATGTTACTGCTTTTTGCCAACAAATTTGTAATTTTTTAATGAAGCAAACACAGTATGGTGGAAGTCAATGAAAATTGCTACCTCTACCTCCCAACCTCCTGGCATGCAGTACAATATGGAACTACAAACTCCTTCAGAATTGGATGAAACTTTTCTTTCTTCCGCTCTGCAATAAGGCAAAAAGCACAACAATTTGCACTTGCACTTGCCTCTCTTCCCATAAAATATTGCAACTTGCTGCATCTTCCTTAATTAACATAAAAGAGACTTCCAAAGTATACATGATTTATAGCAGCTTTCAGAAGCAGAAAAATGTTTTTGTACTACACGTTATACTCATTATGTGTCTGCCTATCATCTTAAGGCTGGACTCTGTAAAAATATAATAAATTAGAGTATGATCATCCTCTTTATAATTCTTTTCTTTCCTATATTTCTTTCCTTTTTATTTCTTTCAAAGACACAGTATTTCACATTTTTAAGTTTTTATTTTTCTGTAAGGCACAGCACGCTTCCTATAGTGTTGACTCTTGTTTTGCTAGACAATGAAAGATAAATTTGAGAAAAATCCGTATGTCCCTTCAGCTCACAAAAAGTGTGACTCTACAGCTAACAATATCTACTGCTTCACTCCTGATCATCATGATGCATTTTTAAAAGTGTGCACTCAAGATGCTCCAAACATTAGTTTGTACCTCCAAACCCCACTCTCCCTCTAAAGAAAGAAGCCAAACTTCCCCTCCAATTCTCAGCTTCATCTTAAGCTATAAAATAACTACATCAGAACAATCCCAATGTACATTTAAAATGAGAGAAAAAAAAAAAAGTTCAGTGATTTTATAACAACTGATCTGAATTAATACAGAAGATGTCACATCAAACCTACTCTGTCAGAGGGACTGAAAGGAGATGCCTACACTGAACCAAGACAAGACACCCTTTACTGTCCAAGGACAGAATCTGGCCCTCTTTGGTGCAAGATTCATTGTGTCCTCTAAGAGAGGCCAGGTGAATTCTTCCCAAAAATGACCATTTCTCCCCTTAGACTAGAAGGGAGTGCAGATGGCATCTCTGGTGTGCACTGTGGGATTAATCCTACCCAGCATCTCTGTGTTGGTGGTGGCTTTGTGACCAGCATTGTGTGTCCACTTACATGAAGGAGTTAAAACTGTGCATTTCATTTTTTAGCCCATAATCTGGCATTCTTCTTTGGAACAGCATTTCATTTGCATTTACATGAATGCATTATATAGTTTATCAGAATGTTGGATCAATAATTCAACATATGCCATCTAATAAATTTTGAAATACTACTGACTCGTTGGCGTATGTTCTATAGGAGCATATTCTTTATTCTATAGAAACCTTTGCTTTATATTTTATATGGATGATTGAGATGTACTTTAAATTTGTTTTACCACATTAAAATTGCTCCTGCAAATTTGCTGAGGCTGTTGGCTACAGATTTCAACTACATTTTCCTCTTAGAAGTGTACCATCCTCTGAACTTCATCCTCCTGATTTCATATGATTTGATTTTAAAAAAAAGTACATCCAATTCACTAATATATTAGAGGAAAGTGATTTTTGCTTTGTTGCAGTTGCAACACGTCAGTATCTCACAAAAGGGCACGGCAGCATCAGACAGGTTTCATTTATTTCCTTGTATCCACAGCTGTGCTCCCAGACCCATCTGGCCACACAGCTACTAATCTTAAGAGGATGTAATAAACAAGTGACATACAACTGCAGGCTCCATCTGCTCAGGAGAGTGGACAACAAAACCGTACAATGCAGGAACCATTCACACTTGACACAGAGAGCAAATTCATTCCAGTATTAAAAAGTTTTCCCCTTGCTTGGATGCCACACTTCCCACGCTTTCTGCTTTACAATAGGTTTACCTTTCCCCTCCCTTCTCCCCAGCCTCCCTTATGAAATGCTGCAGTAGCAGCAGCAAACTTTTGAGGAACCTTTGCATTAAAGATTTGCTTCGAAGGAAGTGGAACTGGGAAAATCCTGAGTTTTATTCTCAGGCTGCCCAGTAACTGCTTGAGAGAAGCAGTTCTTTAATTCCTCTGCCTAAGTTTCACAATGAGTAACACTGTGATAACAATACTATTTTCCTTGCACAACCATTAGGAACTGGGTGGCTGGATCAGTATTTATTATTCCTGGGAATGAAAAGTCTTACTGAAACTCCAGGTTTGAGAATTATGCAAGAACCTTAATTCTGAGTTACTGAAAAAGGCAGAGTAACAAAAAGCTAAAATAAATGGCCTAACAAAGGACATCTGGCTCTCAGCTAGGGATATGCAGTCTCTTAAGAACTGCATCCAGTTTATGAACTTTTATAAACATAAATTTTGCAGGGTAAATAGCAAATGAGATACTACACCACTATACTGTATTTGCAACAACAGATACATATTGTCATTTTAATTTGTTTTATACTTTTCAGGCTTTGCTATTTGTATTTTAAGTCATGCATAGAAATGAAATGTTAAAATACTCCCCACTTGGCATATATAGCTCTCTTTCTCTTGCACTTTATGGATCATCCCCGTCATCCTCTGCAAAATCCATTTACTCAAAGGATTTCACCATGAATAATTAAAGAATATAGAAAAAGTCCTATAGAAATAAACTTAAAATGATCAGAGGGGTTTTTTTCCCCTTTTTTTTTTTCTTTTATATCATGGTACAGAACACTAGGAAACAACATCCCTGCTCTCAAATCCCAAAGTACAGTCAAAGGAGCCTTTAAAAAGGAACAGAATTTTCTATTTTATTCTCTTACATTTAGAATCACATATGTAGAACCCTACTGATTTCAGTTTGGTTAAGTTTTCCAGAAACTTTTCATAAAGGAAACGCATACCATTACAGCATAATGTAGACTTAATTCTCCTATCATTTTTTGTCTGTTTTCCGTCTCTCAGGCCAAAATACTTGGATTATGTCCTCAAATTCACCCTGATGGAGCAAGTGGCAGAGCTAGGATCTAAACAAGATTAATCAGGAGATGGGGTGAGGAAAAAATGTTAGCTATGATAACACAAATCTGGACACTGTGTAAGGCAGCATCATATCCTACACATATAGAGAAATATCACACTTCCAGGAAATTTCAGGGGGATTTTACATGTTTTTTAATTGTCCTTCAAAGAGAATCACACCTTTTTTACCTGAAACCTGCTTAAAATTAAGCGAAAGAGTACCACAAATTGCTCTCGTTGAAATGCTAAACTATTCCTAGCTCTTTCTGAAAACAGAAGGAAAGAAAATCATGCTGACCAAGGACACCTGTAAAAATAAACATATATGGACTTGACTGTCTTTTTATCTCATATAGTTTTTAACCATATTATTATGGATATTCATATATATATCCAGATACATATATGAATATATTATGGATATTCACTGCTACCATTTTTTAGAGTTTCAACAAAATTGTATTTAAAAATGAACGTTTACTTCCTTAATGCAGGACATTCTACAGCTAACAGAAGGCAGCAAAAGTAATTTATGAATTTTTATCCACACTTTTTAGGTTCTAAATTTTTACTGTAAAAATTTCAGATGGAAGAAAGATCATTGTTGTCTCAAATAATGAGAACAAGGTACTATTAGAGAGGCATCGAAAACACTCGGCTATATGCCTACAAAGCAACAGGATTCATTTTAATACAGCTACATGCAAAATAATATATACAGGTATCAAAGATGCAGACGGTACTTATAAGGAGTACTCTGCCTTGAAAAACTGTGACCCTAAGAAGGTCTTTGGATTTCAGGGGTAGCTACTCCCTCAGCATGATTTCTGGATGTACAAAGGTGGAGGAATTTCCAGCAGGGAGATGACCAGTATTTATTTTATCATAGAGAAGAATGAGAGGTAGTTTGGTTACAGCATATAATGATACACACCTTATTTAAGTAAAGCATTTCACAGCGTGAGGTCCTATCCTGTTTACAAGAAACTTTCAAGGCCCAGCTGCAGTTAGATAAGTTCAGCCTTGAACTAAGATACCATTTTCTAGGAGCAAGAATGATCAGACATTCTTCAGGAAAATACACACTTCCATAGCTGTGAGTCTTTTATCATCTGATCTCTCTCAAAAAAGTGCATTTTTATTTAGCAATTGGGAAGAATACTTCAACTTGGGCTTGTGTGAAAAGAAGGACCTGGCTGCCAGCCTTGGAGTCGGCAAGCTCAGCTGTCCTAGCTGTTCCTCTCCTTCAGGGCCGTAGGAAAACTCAGATTACTTTCATGGTCAGTGTTCTATTCTGAACCCCTGAAGCATCAGGTTATTAAAAGTAATAGCACCCTATGTTTAACTGCTCAGACTTTTTTATATAGCATTAAAAGTTTCCGGATTTTGAAATTTTCCTCCAATTGTACTGATTTCATTTCTGGGATTTGAGGTTTTGCTGTTGCTGATTATTCTTTGACGTGTTCCAGACTTGTCTTAAGTAGAGACACAAGAAGGCTTGAGAAAGATGGGCTACTGCTCCAAGCTGGTACAGAAAATCCTCCTAACATTTTGCTTGGTGCATCTTCTTCACATCTCAAACCACCATGATTATGATACGTATGTGTTCAGGTGAGTCAAGGGTCTGATTTTATCCTTTTCTTTGTACGTCTTGTTTCCCCTCCCTTTCATTTCAAGGTCAGGGATCAAAGTCTGACTACTTGGATAACTGGGAACATCACACTTTATTCATTGGTGGCACATTAAGCTGCTCTGCACTTTGTGAGACACATAACTTGGTTTGAAGAGCCAGTATTTTGGCCATTAGAAAGTGCTTGGACTTTGCAGAAAGTATTTGGATGGAATTTTATGATCTGTAACATATAGAAGTGCAGATCAAATGATCTAATAGTCTCTCGTGGCCTTAATTTCTGCAAAGCTATGAAACTGTATCTTGGCAAATACAGTTGACTAATTTAGCAGATTATGAACAGCATGAAATCGGAGAATATCCTTTGCCAAAATACACTAGGAATGTCTTTTTATCTATTCATATCTAACTTGTTCCAGATGAGATAAACTCTCCATAGTGAGGTAGCTAACTACACAACCGATTAAGCAGATATGCAAAAGAATGACAGACAGTAAGCTCTCACTTTGTTTAGGAAACATTTTTTCCTTAGCTGAATCGATGTACTATGTTGCTAATAATTCTCTACGGAGTGATATTCTGCAGTCAATTATGTCTTTGCAAGTACTTTGCAAATACTACTGTTAAGATCTGTGCCTACCTTTCAAGAAGACAGAAAAATTCATCACTTGTCCCATGGACCATTGATTTATTCTTGCAGCCTGTGAAAAAAAATCTCTCCCCAAGAACTCTCATTACTTTTGGTCTCTGCATACCAAACTCCAGCTATCTGGGGGCCAAGCTTTGGCACTTCTCAAACCATCTTCTGCTTGTCACCCTCCTGCTGGCACATCTTCCTCATCCACTGAGAGCGGAGCTAGCACCAGTGGTGGAAAGGTCTTCCCGCTCTGCTTCGCAAGGAGGAGCAGCTGGGCTTCCACCAGCATGAGCCCAGTGTGGGGGGACAACAAAACGACCCAGAGAAAGTTCAGAGGCTCCCTTTTTGGTACTGCTACAAAGAATTTTGTCTTATCCAAACACCAGGAGACATACAGCATACTGCTTTCTCTTGGAGTTGTTTCTCAAGACAGGGGTCCTGCTTTTCCAAGAGACACAATGTATTTTGGCACTGTCTACATTAGTGTCACATATACAAACAGAGCCAGTACAATAGCTCTGCTAAAATATTTAATCTTAAAACATGTTTAAAGAGCAAATATGACACACCAAGTACGAGCATGGTCACCCTGCTTGAACTAACTTTTGATAGTTATTAGTGCTCAGCTGCTTCTCTGACATTATCAACACAGATAAAATCCCTCATTGGGGAAATTAAAAAGTACTAAATGCCAGTGACTGAAAGAAACTTTGTTACTTTAAACCTTGCATTAAAATGACAAGGCAATCAAAGTTTGACAAGACAAGCTAATTAGTATGCCAGCAATGAAATGTGAAGAATCTCCAGGGGATTGGTTCTGAAAAGTTTTATGTCATTTACAGGGCCCTTTTTTAAGCTAATGTTGTCAGCTCTCATGGTGAAATACACAACATTTGAATTTCATTATCCTCGTAGAAATTAAGGACTAAAATCCCCTCACTGTTTTCCAGTCCTCTTTTTTTCCGCCCTAAATACTACACTAAGTCTTAGTTTACAGCCAAACATTTAAGTTCTTCAGGACACTAATGCAAACAACCCTAGAGTTATCAGTGACATTAAAAAGCCTATTGTTTTAAGTGGCTGTATGGTGCTTAGTGTGTTAGCTTATTGTGCATAGGTATTTCACAGAACTACAAAAATATTCCCCTTTCCCAGAGAGTTTATACTTTTACATTTAACCTTCCTCTACAATATTCTTATTAACTTTAACACAGCTTTTTATAATAAAAGGTTTCTTTTGAAATGCTGCATACTGCATCATGTACTGAATAGATATGTATATAAGCAAATGAAACACATTCCAAATACACGCACGTGTCCAAGAACTTCGGACATTTCTATTTAAAGTGACTACCGATTACATTGCACGGTAGTTATATCACTTTTTTTTCCTCTCAACACAGATTGAAGTTAATCAACTGCTACGGCACAGAATAAGGGTCTACATAATAAAAACAGACTAAAATCCCAGCCTGTGGAAGGTGAATCATGTTACTTATTACTATCACTCATCATAGGGAAAAGGAGGAACTCTTAAGAGACAGAGGCGAGTGGAAATGGGTTTCTGCTTGGGGTGGCAGGCAAATTCCCTCCTGGCCTTCCTCACCTCTCCAGGTGCCCTTAAACAATAGTTATAAGGCCCTGGAATCTGAGGACCAGGGAGATGAGAATGTGGATGAAGATCCATCCAGGTTGGAGGGGTTGCCTAGGGCAGGGCAACCTACCCCCCGCATCAAAACCTCCTCCATTAAGAAAAAAAGAAGGGTAGTAGTCATCGGCGACTGCCTTTTGAGAGGAATGGAGGGCCTGATATGCCAATGGGACCCAGCCCATACGGAGGTGTGTTGCTTCCCTGGGGCCCAGGTAAGGGAAATCACCAAGAAACTTCCCAGCTTGGCATGGCCCACTGACTATTGCCCACTGGTTTTCCAAGTGGACACAGACAAAGTCCCAGCAAGACTACGGATGACCAAGAGGGACCTCAGGGCCTTGGGACAACTGGTCAAGGGATCTGAAGAACAAATATGTGTTCTCTTCTGTCCTGCCAGTTACTGTCATACCAAACAGAAGTTGTCAAGAATTATTTCAAAAATTATCCAGAAAACAACAGAGGAGTATTTAGGATAGGTGTGGAGGAGGAATGTAAAAAAGGTGGCACTTGGACAGCTGGAGGATCTTGTGACTGAGCGAAACAAGCCACGCCCGCGAGAGGGGTATAGGTTATGGGGTTTCACAACTAAGCAGCCTCTCCAGGGGTAAGGAAGGAGATTTCCCTGCAGACACTCCAGGAGCATGTACTGTCCATGGTGAAGCTCTGCTGCTGGAGGGATCGAGCAGGGTGAAGAGCTGTCACTGCGAGATGGGAAGAGGTGCACCTTTACCCCAAGACATTAAATACGCCTCGCTTCCATGCTGAGCACGGTCTGCTGCAGGGTCTGTCGGCAAAAGTGCAGAGTTTATTCTACAGAAATTGCCCATGTTCTGGTAGAAGTACTGTAACATTTAGTAAGCCTGAGGTTGTTGGCGTTCAGCAGGCTCAGTGAGAAGGATGCAGTCAAAAGCCCTGCTTCCCTTCCCCTACAAGCAAATCCCCAAAGGGAAAGGTGCCCAACTTGCCTTCCTTTTTGCTTCAGCTCTGTCAGCTTTTCTCAGCAATTTTGAAGCAAAACAAATTACTGTGATCTATTTGGGGATGATCCAGGGTGGTTTTTTTTTTTAAGGTCCAGAAGTACAAAAAAATATTACAGCCAGAAGAAAATATTTTAAAGAATTTTTTTTTTAAGGCAGAGGCAGAATTGTAAACCTGAGACATCACACAGTGCAACTAGCAGAACCCCAGAAACACACCCTCTCAGGACCTGGAGAGCACATGTGCACCTTGATGGCAAAAGTCCTTTATTCACTAATACTCAATTCTTCATTACATATATGATTACACATATGCTTTCCCATTCACCCTCATTTTTAGGAAAGAATTACTTAAGAAAGTAAGGAAATGAAACAGGTTTTGAAGGACCAAATCTCATACTCTTCTCACTTGTGAAAGACATGCAAAAAACTTGTACATTTAAAAAGAATTAGGCTGTACACTAAGTCTCCAAGTAGAACATCACTTTTAAAAGGTCACGACATTGAAAGAAAAATGAAAAGAAAAAGGAAAATTTAATAACGAAGGAAAAGGAACTCAAAAGGTTAATAATCTATCCTTTAAACAAAAAAGGCAATCTACTTTTTCTCATTAAAACCTGACACACAGCACTAACTGAGGAGATTATGTTGTGAAAACATACTGCATCGCACGGTAATGCTTGATCGAGATCAGCAATCAGGAGCAAAAAGAAAGCACTGTTTCGTGATTATAATAGCAAATTCTGGAAGACAACCAAATACATCATCTGGCAGCCTAACAGCTGTTACAGCTTGGTAGTAATACCTTGGCATTTGCTATAAGCTATAACTTGAAAAAATTGATTTCTCATCTGCCAGAAACAAGAAAATGTTCTCCTTTTAACATTTCTGAAGTTTCTTTCACTAGAATACCCAGGTAATGGATCCACTTTTTTATTTTGCTCAGGTTTTACTCTTGCTGCTAAGTTAATAGTGTATCAGTTAGATGAAAAAAATAAGTTTGAGGAAAAAATACTGGAGGCAACATAAATAATGTGTGTTCAGATAGATCCTGTTTTGAAGACACGCTGGGTAGTAGATAACAGAAAATATTTCTAATTGTCCTCCTTGCTCATATTCACAGCTGTGATCAAAAGTAATTGTTATACTTCATATCTGCCTGAAAAGGGTACCTTTTCAAAATAAAGTTCAGTACCTTTCCATATGTTTTGCTGTTAGTTAAGCCTTCTTTTTCCAAGTCAGAGGCAATACACAAGGATGCAGACTGAGACAATAAGGCTGAGAATTAACAATACTTAAACCTAGTCTTTAAATTACTACTGGTATAGGATCAGAAGAGGAACTTGGGAGATGTCTATTGTAATTTGCCTAACTGTATGAAATAGTTAAAGAACTTGTTCTGTGTGTAGACAGGCTCCCCAAAAACACCAATTTTCTAAGCACAGTACTTTAAACCTTAAAGTAAGCATGCATCATAACAAGGACATAGACTACGTAAAATCTTTGAGCATTTCAAATATTTGAGTCATTTTAGGGTTAAGTAAAAGCAATTCATCATAAATATTTTAGATTCTAGAATTCTACTTAGATTTTGAAGTGTCATAAACAATATCTCTCAGAAGTCAATATTCACACAGTACATCTATGGGGAAAAGAAACAAACACAAAGGTGGTTTGAGCTATCAAAGAGGTCTCTACCTTTACGCCTAGTGCAGTTTTCTTGGCCTCTGCTTTTAATCTTGTAGCTCTTAACATAGGCCTGGTTTTCTTATAATCTTGTTTCCCTAGAGAAAAAAAGCATATTTAATGAAAACAATGCAAAAAAGAATATAAAGAACGTGAGCATTTATTTCAGTTTAAAAATCAGATTTAACATATTCAAAACATCCCACAGTCCAGCATTTTAAACAACAGCTACTCTGTAACACAGGGACTCAATCTGTGGAACAAGCATCCTTAACACAGACAGTGATAGCAACAAGATCCGACAAATCAGTGTAGAACCTGTTACTCCAGAGTGACATCAAAATACAACTATGGACAGATATCCACTAGTACAATGTTTAATAAACTGCCCCGTAGGAATCAGCCAGCAAATACGTAGATTAAAGGTGGATGATGTTTTTCCCTCTCATTGAAATCAAAACAAAAATTTTCATTAGAGTTTTTCTTGGTTAGTCATCTCTAATGCATACATAATGTGCAATACAAGACATTCTGGTGAACGTAAATGTTCATAATTCTGAACTGGAACATTATTTGCAGGTATCAGAACTCAGAGATATGGAGATCAGTTTACGTAAACGCTAATAAAACCATTGCTTGGCAACATCTGCTTGTAGAAACACGTTACGCAAAATCTTCTAGATGAACTTCCTACAAGTTACAGGGACTATCTCTTGCAGCCACAGAGTGCAGCCCAGGTCTTGATTACTGTGAGTTCATATGAACTGAGCTCAGAGGAGGACATGTAAGTATTCAAAAATGGTAGAAATGGCATAAATCATTTCTCTTAATTTAATAACGGAGCATAAAACACTTGATATCTCTCAGGGATATTTCTGCTGTCTGACAAGGCCTGTTAGTGTTGTATTATGAACTATTAACCACAGCTTCTTTAAGTTAACAGATGTCAAGGTACAGACACAGTCACAAAAGGAGAAGAAAAAGAGGAATCATTGAAGAAACTGCTCAGAGGGATAGAGCCTCAGTACAACTGCTTGGGCTTTTTTCCCCCCTCCTAATGCGTACATATCTTTTTTGTTCTTTATGCCTAATTCCAAAGCTAAACTATAATGCTTAAAGCGGAGTGTCTGGCCTCTTTCAAATCACTAAGTTTACCTATTTGTACATTAGCTTTCATTACTGTTACAGTCAAATAATTTAACCTTTCCCCTAAAACTTTGTCCAGTGGTTTTGTATACGAAAATCCCATTTGTCCAAGCAGATGTGATTTTACATTCATAATCGATAATGCAAACTTCTCATTTTATGGCTACCCTCAAAACTAGGATATTATAGTGTAGTGATGAAATTCTGAAAGATGAATGTCTTCTCCAGTGATATACTGGATTCATGGAAACACACTTCTGACTTTGTCTACTGTTTGTATCAGCCTGCTCATACTCAATACAAAGATCGTCAGTGTAGCATACTGTGAATGCTGATTACAAATTTGCTTTCATTATATAATCTCTCCTCAATCCTATGGATTATACCTTGTGAAGGTCTCCATACTATTCTTTGGTCAGATATTATTCATAAAAGACTTGAAATAACTTAAAATACTCAATGACAAATGGAAAAATAACTGAAACCATGTGTATTAGGAACAACAAAAAAAGGCAGCGTATATCCAAGGAAACTTAGAGGATAGAGTGAAGAAAGGATGACAGAAAGATGATTTATGTCAGATGCTCCAATACATTCATCCAGTCAATACATCTTATTAGCAGGACAGGACCACTGCAGCATTATTTTTCAGAAGTCAGTAATATCTGATAATAGGATGCATCAGGAGCACAGTAATTTTTTAGAACATTTAAGGAAAGAATTGCAGAAACCACAAAAATGGCTTAGTCATGAGATGAAGCCAGCCAGAGAGAGAATGTGTTTCTTCTCCCTAAATCCCGCACTCATACTTTTGCCATGAAATAGTTAAAAGATCTTTCATAATTTCCATTACAAATGGCAGAAGTTTATTACTCATAAAAATACACTCCAGGCTGAAATTTGGCATAGACACGCCCCAGCCTTGAATTTTTTTGTTTGTTTGTTGGGAGCCAACTTTCATAAGTGATGCAGCTGTTCTTACTTATTTGTGAACAAACTATAGAAATGTATCAATCTGAAATGTTTTAAGCATGAAAAATATCTTCGTTTAGAACTATATAACTGACAAGCACTAAGTTCAATCTCAGTTCTCATAACTCAGGTTTGCTGCTCTTCGATCAGGGGTAAATGAAACAAGATGGTCAGAGATTTCCCTCCCAGTGATGCAACAGCATTAGAAAATGAAAACTAGAAAGCTTGGTAGGGTCCATTAGGAATGGGACACAAGTCAGCTAGTAAAATCTACCTCCCTTTCCTCCCACTGCCCATTCTCCCTCCTCTTCTCCACAGCTCAAGTGTGAAGGTGATATGAGCAGGGGTAAATATTGCATAGAAGACCCAGCCTGTGAAATACATCTATGGGCAGGACCATGTTTATTCATCCAAATGAGAAAGCTTATTGGTGCTCTTTCCCTCGGTTTCAGGCACTCTGCTACTCTTTATTCCAGTATCATGGCTACAGCTAAGACTGGATTCTACTTATCTAGAGAATACTTCCAGATTTATATTAAGTCTGATATGAACAACTAACCCTCCTATAACAAACAGGCTATTTCAATGATGACTCTAGAGCTGGTAGTTCTCCAAATCCATGCACCTGCCATTGATTTACCACTCTCCTGGCTAAAAGTAATAGCCAAAAGGAAAAAAATATGTTAGGGAAATAGTCCCTACCATAGTGCACCAAGTGCAAAAGTTTAAAAAGGGCATCTGTGGACTTTGTAATGAAAACCAGATTCAGCAATCGTACTAAAAGACTCTTAAAACACGTGAACTTTCTGAGGCCTTGGGAAAGACATCTGAACTACAGGACTATAAAGAACAATGAAATGCAAAGCTCCTGCCACGTGAATACTGATCATTACCACCTGGAAAACAAGCAGAAAAAAATAATACAGGCTCCCTACAGCCTCCCTTCTTTTGGGCTTGCAAATTCAACCAGTTGGGATAAGTATATTCACACTCTCAACGTCTTCTAGTTTTATCTCACTTATCCTGCAAGCTGTCTTGTACATTTATCTGTCAGAGTCATCAGTTTAAGCTATTTCTTCTTCTCAGGAAGTGATCATCAAAGCCAGTTGAGACAGACTCATCAGACAAAGCCCCATTTGTCTGCTTTATCCAATGCCTATCTGAGACACCAAGTTTTCCTGATGGAATATATGAAGGCAAGAAGAAGCCAAAAAGACAGAACTGGAAGATTTCCAGACCAAATCTTACTTTTCATATTATTTAAACAAAATCCTTACCTCTTTGACTAGTCATTAGTGTTACCAATTTGTCATCTCTTCTCTTGAACTCTAAACTTTAGTGCCAGTTTTCCTTAACTTTTTTTTAAAACTACCCCAATTTATTTATTTATTTTTGAACAAATGTACCACTTCTTTCCTTTTTCAGGTCCATCACTTCCTTTCCATTTTTAAGGCCAAAGAAGTACTCCATGATAAGACAACTATTTATACTGACTACAGCTCTCTGCTTGTCCTGCTTCCTGACGGTCCCTCCAAAGATTATTTTACCAGCTGTAGGATTAGAAAAGGGGGAACATAAGGGTGACATACAGGGAGCCTTTTAGCTACTAAAACAGCTATATTGTGAAAAATGACAAAGGGTGCCTCCTTCAGAGTGAATATTAGGGATTCATGCAATATGCAACATGAGTTTGTTTTTCTTCATGTAACTAGGAAAAAAAATCTATGAATTTTGCAAGATTTTTTTTTTAAAATTTAACTCTGCTTACAAGGGAAATTGAGATCCCATACATCTTCTATTCAATAATTTTAATAACATATTAGAGACGACCTGATCTTGTATATTCAGTATTCTTTTTAATTAAACTTCCAGTGACATGATGATAAATGCAAAACTTAAACTAAATAATATGTATGAGCTAGACAAGTTCATTAAGTTCTGGGTTAATTTTTTTTAGTCTACAGAAATACTGTGACACTGCCAGGAAGTATGCACAGCACTGTATTTCTGCACACATACCAAGCTCCTTTATACATGTGACTGAGAATGCAGCATGTTGATGCGCAGCGTATTTCAGAAAACTGACTACATTTAAGATTGTGTTTTAAAGATGCTGCTGTTTAAGACACAACCTGAAAAAATCTACAGAATAACTTCACGAGAAAAAAAAAAAATCGTATTTCCAACCCTTCTAGATATTTACTCTTTCATTCTAACAATGGCTCATTACTGGAATTGAATAACAGACTAAAGACTGCCTCTCTGCTTTTCAATTCATCAGGCTTAAGCAGAAACAGGACTGCATCTTTGGCCTTTGTTGATGCTGCTGTCCAAGCTTATTATCATATGAATATCTAGTTATTGTTTTATAAATGTTCACATTTCAGGAGCTCCCTGCTTTCTTTTCTCTCAGCAGACTTTACAATATCCACCTTCATTATCATCATGTGGCAGCATTGCTCTTCGCCTGCATTTGCTACTTTAAAAATTAATGCACTGCTATTTTCTGAATACTGTACTGCGTAAGCTGCTTATGAGTACATTATGCTATCAAGCAAGCACATGCAGAAAAGCTTCCTAAACTGTTATTCTTTCAATGAAAATACAGCTGGTTCTGCTTCAAAGGCACTTCTTTTCACCTGCAAATGGACTTGCTTCTACACTTATTCCTCAATTCATTGTCTTTTATTTGTGTCTGCAAATCTTTAATTGCCTTTAATTAGAAAGAAGTAAATTCAGCGCTTTAATCTTGCAAATACATTCAATCATAATTCTGTCTGGGATGAATACCAAGTTCTATTCACTGACTGATCTTTATAACAAAGGTATATAAATTTATTGTCCGTTTATATAGACCACACCAATTAAGCCACAATGGAAAACCAAATAGATAAGAGTCAAAATATTTGAAATGAGAAATGTGCAATCTAAATGTAATTACTCAGACAAATAATTTGAAGATGAGTTATTTACAGCATGCCAAAAAACCTGACAGATAGTAAAATTTTTTAATCAACACTACAGATTTAAAATTCCTTTCAACACTTTCACTATAATTCGTAACAACCAACAAACTGCTGTCCTGAATCTTTCTGCGCTAGTATTGTAGTCATACTCAAAACATTAGTAAGACGTTTTCCATACATTAGCAATCCATTTCATATGTTAAAGTACTGTTTAAGGTGCAATAAAACTACAACTGGAGGGTAAATTTTAGTTACCACTAGTAGTTTAACTAAAGTACCTTACTGTAACTGATACTGAAAACCATATTAAAATATATACATAGCTAATTAGAAACTAGAGACAGATTGTGGAAAGATTTACTGACAAACTGCATGTGTGAAATCACACACCTAGTTAAGCTGAAATCAATTTGTATATTATGATTACTGATATGAATTAGTGAAGGTTCCAGGAACTCTCCACAAAACCCCACAGAACAAACATAGAACAAGAAAATGGACCTCTGGTCTTCTCAGGGTTTCCACAATCTGACTTCAAGCATCCCATCCTTTTCCCTAGAGTAACAGGGGTAAGGGAGAATTAGATCTCACTGGCAGAGACAAAGGCTCAAGATGGCAGACAGTTCAGTCATGGTGTCCTCCATAACCTCCTTATTTGCAAGACACAGAAGATCACACCCATTACACCTGATTTCAGTTTTAGGTGATTGCTAGTTTAGGTCTCTCTTTACTTCCCATAGAGAGACTTCTCCAGAGAGTGAGTGACAGCAGTCTAGCAGAGACTAAAGTGCTCCCTGCTGCTGCCCATTTTACTGTCAACAACAACTAGAGATGTTCAGAACCCAAGTCAGTTGAAGCATTGGCTTCAACATCTGACCATCCCTCTGGTAAAAATATTTTTCACCTAGCTACTGAGAATTTTCATGTTCTAACTTGCCTTTCCTACCACTGTGCACCTTTGAGAAAAGTTAGGCTTCACCCTGCCAGTAGCCTCCTATTAAGTATTTGTAGATGGCAGTAACAGCTGAGCTTTCTCTTCTTAAAGCTGAAAAGACAGCTCTCCCAGCCTCCTCTTGTACATCCTGTGCTCCAGATGGACATCCTGACCCTTCACTGGACCCACTCTAGTATGTCCATGTCCTCCTTGCTTTCTTGTGGATGAGCATGGCACTTGCTTTTTTCAACCATCAGGGAACCACTTCCATGGAACCAACTAAACGGCTGACAACTGAGGGAGAACCACCTCCATGGAACCAACTAAACGGCTGACAACTGAGGGAGAATTTAGCCACAAAATCACATTGCCTGAAATACCTTAATGTCACTGTTGCAATGGAACTAAAGTGCACCAAAGGAAGTCAGCAGGGTCTGTAAACAGCTAGTCAATGGACTAAAAGGTTCAAATCAGTTTGCACTACCACCAATTCCCTAACTTTTGAGTAGTTTGTTTTTTAGTAGGAGGGAAGACAAGCATTTTTCTTACATGCCCCGGGACTCCAACACCGAGCTCTATCCTATCATACATAGTAGTACAACTTTTCTTTAAGTGCCTTTCTAAATGCCAGCAAGTTAGGTGTCTGGCATGGGGAAGAAGTGTTTTCTAAAGTGATTTGTAACGATGTCGAAAAACACAGAAGTACCAACTCACCTGCCTCCTAAGGTGCACGAACAAGTACTTAATTCTGTGATATTTTAGAAATTTTAAACCGGTCATTGTATATTCACTGAATAACAGAACTTCAACCCAGTGAAACTCTGTGAAACTCTACTCTCACACAACCCATCTTCAACATGCCTGCTTCATTCTGGAAATAACTATTTATTTAGGATGTTGAGGAACCTCAGAAAAACAAAATTCCATACGAATTTCAGGCCTAACATCAGTAAAAATCAGTTGGTAAACCACACATCAGTAACGGTTTTATAACTTGTGTCTGAGAATTGGCAACACAGCCCTAGCTCTGGAAACAAGACCAAGCTCTCAAGTATTTATTATTGGGTTTTGTGTTATTAGTGTCACACAGATAAATTCAATGACCATTCTCTTCCTGAGAAGCAGAAGTGAGATTTTCTTATTTTTAACTGCTGTGATTCCAAAGGGAGTTTTTGGAGTCTTAGGTTAACAGAAAGATTTTTGTATGTCTTATACCTACACAAGAGTGTGTCTGTACTCAGAAAAGGCATGAAAACCCCCCACAGCCTCTCTATTTTATTCAGGTTTAATGGCAGCTCAAATCACTGACCATTTTTCAATCTTGAGAGACGGAACAGCTTGACACTAATAATACATTTGCAAAGGACACATCATCATTTAACACAACATTAAGTGCTCAGGGACAACTTTTTACTGTAGACACAATGTGCTCTGAGCTCAGGGTTGACATTTAATGCTACGAAGATAATCCAACCAGTCATTCATGAGGGGTAAATTAATTTTCAAGCAACTATATCTCAGCTTTAAGCCAACAAGAAGGATGCATTAAAATGAATAACTTCATTTTATGCTGCACGCAAGATTTAAAAACCCCAAAATATAATGCATTCTTAAGTACACCAAAATATACCCATTTAATTATTGCTATCTTTCTCTGATTCCAAACCAGAAGTCTGGTAATATTTGTTAAATATAATATTCTGACTGGAAGCAAAAAATCCCTCAGAATTTTCTCTGAGTTGCCATGAAAAGCAGCATTTCATTAAAAAAAGGTTTACATTTAAAATTTGTATTAGACATACTTTGACTGTAACAAGTAATTAAGAACATATTTAAATTAGCACCTTTTCTGATACTTCTTTTAAGGAATACTTAAAAAATCTATACAAGCACTAAAGAAAATAAATTCAGGACACCAGTTATCGATAATGTACAGAACAAAGAATAACAACGATACTTTAAATCAGCTAATTATTCAGGTACTTTGTTTTCAATACCTGTACAATATACTCAATTGCAAGACTATAACAAAAGATCTGAAGAACAGCACTAAAAATATTGATGCTTACCAGTGCTATTTGATAGGCAGTCCTTTTCCATGCCTTTCAGTGCTAAACTATCTGTTGCAATCCCGTGCTTGCTTAAGTCCAACAGGTGCATGCCTACAGCCATTAAAAATTACTGGCTCCATGTAAAAGGAGCTTCCACACACACGATGGCAGCTCTTCAATTAACCTTTCCAACAATCTTGTTAACATTTCCTACTCAAACAGACAACTGCGAAAACCTTAAATACCTTTCTTAAAAATAAATTAACACAATTAATTTGAAACAGATCACTGGGTGGGTGTTTCGCTTCTTTCTTCTCCACCTACATAATACATACATACATTACTTTGTACATGTTGTTTTTAGTGCATTTTTACTACTTTGCTATGGAACAACTGCTCGCAGTTACACTTTCATATAAACAACCATATTTTAGTATAAATTCTGAAAATGAAAACAACCAAACTAAAACTACTACTGCAGAGAGAGACTATTTACAAGAGCATGTAGTAACAGGACAAGAGAGGCTCCAAATTGAAAGAGAGTAGGTTTAGATTAACTATTAGAAAAAAAATTCCCTACTGTGAGGGTGCTGAGGCACTGGCACAAGTTGCCCAGAGAAGTTGTGGATGCCCCATCCCTGGAAGTGTTTAAGGTCAGGTTGGATTGAGCACTGAGTCTGGTGAGAGGTGTCCCTGCCCACGGCAAGGGTTGCAACAAGATGAGGTCCCTTCCAACATAAAGCATTCTATTATTCTGTGAAGTATTCACTATTAACACCATTAAAAGTCATATTTTTATCAAACATTTGATGAGATGATTTTTGGGCAACAGAAACTATCATACTATTTCTTTGATGATAAAAGGTGTGAAAAAGGCAGCATAAGGTGTGGTAAGAGAGACACACACAACACAAAGAGTCTTTCTGCCTCTGACTCAGGCTGCACCTAGCTGCAAGTTGGCTTACACTCATTTTATCAATGGTTGCTGCAAATAGAGGAAATGTGATACATCTCCCCAAAACATGGAAACAGATCTTATTGGTATCTTTTATGTACATACTTTTCTTACACATTCAATCAGTCTGCCTGTGATTCTATTCACTGTTACAAACCCTTTCTTTAAGATTATTGCATAAGCATTTCTTACACTTATTCAGTTTGTAGGTTGAATAGTTACGCCACAGTTAAGAAACCTGCCCTTTTTCTGTTGGATTATATTCTATTTTTCCAAGCCATTTCACTGATTTCTCAAATTTAGTTTGAATTTGCCTCTCATATTGGTATAATTTTCAGACTAAATTAATCATCCCACTGGCAATTGAAATACTGGGTCCAGGACAGGCCACTGTGGATCCACTAGTAACTACTGAGAATAGCTTTCGTATCGGTTTGGTACCCATCTTGCAGTACCTTCATATTCATACATCTCAAGTTTGTTTACCAGAATACACTGACAAGGTCAAGGTGAATGGCACCTCTTCCTCTTCCCCATCAATGGAAAGTTTGCTACTCTGTCAGAGATGAAAATTGAACTGATTTGACAAAACACATTGGTCTGCTGCTTATCTCCTTGTTGGAATGTGGGTCCTTACAAGAAACTGTCCCTATCCTGAAGAGCTTACTGTGAAGGATGAGGAAGCTGAATTCAATAATTTATGAATATTATACATTCCATCTGTTTGCTTGTTATTGTGATGTTGGCTTTATAATTACCAGAGGTTAGCTCCAACAAACGCTGGCCTGTGCTTATGCAGGAAGGTAGGAAAATACTACTAATAGTTCTCCACTGAGAGCACTTAAAGACAACAAAGGAAAATATAGAGACTGATGACCAGGTCATCGCATTCAGCTGCCCACAATAAAGCATATCCATGTAACAGATGTTCCACAAAATATCTTCTCTGCTCTTCTTATCTCTGCAACTACATAGCCAGAAATGTCTCCCATTGTCTTACGTTAATTACTGTCTTTTGACCTTGAACAGAACAGGAGCAACTGAAATCACAGGAGAAGTCAGATACCCATTGGGTTCTGTTTTTAGGAAAAAATTCAACACACATGTATATGATTCTAGTATTAGAATCAAAAGGATCCTGGTCAAAAGGATGCCACCTTCCTTCTTCCCTCACTGAAGAAAACCTGTTCAGCAGCCCTAGCCCATCTGAACTATCAAGAAATTCTTCCAGACCACCTCTCTAGCATTAAGCAGGACAAAACCAACTACTGCCAGAAAAATGTCTTCAATATCAGTAACTTGAAATTTATTCCTAATTACTCTGGTGTGTATCATGCTACTGCCAGACAACACTACTAACTTGTTCCCAAAATTGGTTGCTGTATAAGCACCATAATATCACCAAATACTGTAGCAACACTATTAAACCTTCTGGATAAAGAGTGACTGCTGTTTCAGGAGAGGAGGATGTCTGTCTCTCTGCTGCAGTTCACATCACACTACCTGACATGTCCAACCTCATTAGGTGACTGGGGCCAGTCCCCGGGGGATGACACAGTGGGAGTGTGGCACCACATGAATCTGGAGTCATCCCTTCTCCCATGTCTAATGCTTCTCCACAAGCACCCTCCAAGGAGCCAGAGATGTCCCCAACCTTTCTGCTGCGGGGCTTTGCTTAAAGGAGGGATGGTGACAACTAGTCCAGGAAGGGAATGACACAATCTGTCACCCACAGCTTCTTCTTCCCCAACAGGAACAGAAAGGCCTCGAAGGTGGCATGGAAAACCTGAGCAACCTGGGGAACAGATGGGGCCATATGAAACATAGTACAGGACCTTCACCACAAATACCACATCACATCTGTTTCTATCAGTTTCAGTTTTCTGTTCTCACACACAATAGGATGGCACTATTTGAACAGTATTAAAGCATATATCTGATTTTATGAAAAACAAACAAAGCCTTGCAGTAAACAAAGAACATCAACAAAGTCACATGATGAACCAGGGACAGAGCCTCAGAGACAGTACAGCTCAGGAGAAGCCAGGGTCACTTTCTGTAACACCTGCTTTTGTTGAGCTGAAATCTCTTTTAATGTTAACCTGAGACTTTGCTGCCAAATTTATGTTAATTCACCACTGGTAACAACTTCCTAAAGAAAAGCTTCCCAGGTCTGAACCAAACAAAGTCTGGACTGGAGCTAGAACTTGTGGGGAACAGACGAAATTTATGGATTTAGTTCAAGTATGGGATTCATGTTGTTCACCTAGGAGCAGAAGACCTGCAAGAGCTGAGGGGGATATCCTATGAATAATCACAACCGCGTTTGGCAAGTCAAAGGAAGAAAATATCTGAGTGAGGAGACCTGCAATAAGTCAGGCACCGTAAGAATGGCACAACTGTGATCCTGAATGCCTTAACTTCTGATCCAGTGTCTTATCCAGTGGATAATGCTTTTCTCAGAATTGAAAATAGAATGCTGTCTGCCAAGATGCAGTAATTTCTTACTAGTAAGTCATATCATTCTGGACCAGCTGTATATAACAAGGCCATCCCAAAATACAAGTTGTAATTTATTAATTCTGCCTAAGTAAAAGGTTTCCAGTAATACTGACAGCATTTGCAGTTCTCACTTCAATGAAGCACATTGCAAAAGGATGCTTCGTCAGACCTACATATCACTGTCACTCCAGAAGTCAATGCACTGACAGTCATAGCAGAGGTGGATGTTGCAGGATACTGTGAAAGTGATTATGTAAGATAGAAAAGCAGATTTTTGGAGTCTCACTCCAGCAATGCAGAAATCAGAAGCTTTTAATGGAATTAGCCAAGAAGGGAACATCTCTTGTACACATCACCATTATCCCTTGGGATCCTAAAATTACTTGTGAGGAATAATCTCTCCAACTCACTCATAATTTTAGCATGCCTAAGAACTACATATCTTCAGTTCGCCCGTAATTTAAACTTCTTTCCTTCAACAGAAACACCACCTGACAGGTCTTAACTAAAAGTGAATGACAGCAATAGCAGCTTACTTAAAAGTGCAAAGGAAATGCATATTTATGAGCACCCAGAGTAATGGTTTATGGACCTGAGAACTAAAGGTGTAATAATGTCTTGAAGGCATATTAGGAGACACAATTTTACCTTCAAGAGCCAAACCGGGCTTCTGTCAGTGATGAGATGGGTGTTAAGATAATAGGATAGAGGAGCCTGGCTAACTTTTAAATTTATCTTTAATTTTTCAGATCTACTACTCCATCCTTTTCCCTTCCTGAAGGCTCACATAAAAGGAACTACATATGTGTGCATAGTAAAATAATGGCATCTTACTCCTAACTTTGGGACTGGACTTACTGCCTGACAGGTGAATGTCTGGAATCCTTCACAAATACTGCAATCTAAAATACATAGTGAAGAATAGCTAGGCTTTACTTCAAACCTTCTCTTTGGAAATATAAATTTGTCAAGTAACTTATATGCTGCATTTTTTCGAATAACTGACATCAGAGTGATGGTAATGATTTTATCTGAGACCTTTTGATTTTATTTCACCATTTGCATTAGCATTGTTGATATTTTAATGAATAAAATCAGTTGGTTTCAGTAATAGCCTTACTTTGAACATCACTACATTATAAATGAATTAAACAGTGACAGGCATGTATTAGGGCAATCTATTCAAAGAATCAAGGGTCGCTCCCAGTATCCTTTTTTCCAAATCTTTATCCCACAGGATGATCTTTTAAGTATAATGTCTCTTGTAGGAAACATACAAAAGATGGAGAGACTGTTGAGGAAAAAATTCTACCATCTGGAAAACTATTTGATTAGATCAGATAAAGCATGGAGCTGTCTCCTATTCCTGAATCTTCCATAAAATTACTGTATGACCTTGGGAAATCTCTTTTCCTTGCAAGACTTTGGTACTCATCAAAAAACTCTTGAGATCCTGGTCTAATGGTATAATAGAAGTAAAAACCACTCATGAATGTTATCTATTAGAGATGATTCTCTGATGGCCTATATTAATTTCTTTCAAAAGATTTTAAAATTACATTTACAAATATAATGAGAAATAATTAAACAAGTACCTGAAAAAGTAACTGAATCTGCTACTGACCCTTAAATTCAATTTCTTATTCATTAAAAATGTGTGTTAAATATTTATAAACCCATGGACAAAGCAATTTCAGTTTCTGGAATTATAAGCATATAAAATTAAACAGAATTAAAGAGAAAACTAACTTTTAGCTATGCTTTGTTCCTCACAAACTGTATGTGGACATTGCTCTGATCACAAAGGTCCTATGTGCCACCCCCTGCCTTCCCTTGACGAAGTCCCTCTGTGTAGAGTCACCTAGACACCTAGTCACCATGTGACACAGGACACAGAACATCACTCATGCACCATTAGGTAACCAGTGGTCTTAGTTCAACTCCATCTCCTGTGAGAGAGTCCCAATGCAAACCATCAGCACAGAGAACCGCCCGTCTCCCAGCTGGGCTCCCAGCAGACAGGACAGGCATTGATCTGCACGGATGAGAGTTCATTTGTAAACTCTCTGAATGGTCCTCGACTGACATTTCTCAATCTGATGGATTCTATTCTTTAAACACACCAGAAAGGACACTTGCATTATACATAACATGCAGAGTGAAAAATTGTCAATACATTTCTTTTTCACAGTAGTTTTTCAGTTCATTGCAACCTAGAGGTTTGTCTCACATTTGGAGAGAAATGTTTTCCTGAATGTCTCATTTCATAGATAGATAGATAGATGGATAGATGGATAGATAGACAGATGTACGTAAGAACACAGAACAACAACAAAAAAAGCCACACACCCTCCCTATGGCCTGTTTTTCAACAGCTCCATTCCTCAGAAGAAAAGAGACACAACATCACTTTCAGTAACAACACAGTCCTTGTGACAGACATGCTTCTCCCAGAGCCAAAAAAAAGCCAGCGAATCTCACTATGCCAAGTTCTAAGAATTTAGCAAAGGGTTTTTGCAAATGCAGGATAAAGGACACTAAATTATTAAAACAGTATTACTACATTTGAGTTCAAACATTGTTCAAATGGCAGCTTTAGGTGACACATCAGTGTGATCTGTTAGCGACCAACGGCCCACAGACATACATGTGCCTTCATCACTTTCCACTCCAGGTGTTTGTTTACTCTGCTATAACCCACTCTAGGCAATATATCAACCTGTTCCAAGATTTACTGAGAACGGAGCTCTTCCAATGTCTCCCAGACTGGCGTACACTTCTAAGGTCTGAGCAATTCTGCAGAGAAGATTTCAGTAACTGCTGCACATCTGCAAGAATTTCTTTCAAAATGTGATAAGCTAGGTTAAAATAATACTTGGCAAATGACTGATTTTGCATAAGCTGTGTAATAAATAAATAGGCGGACAAGGAAAACTCCACCTAAAGAAAGCACCTCAGTCAGTGATGTATGCAGTGGAGACAGAACACATCACCACGCCCTTATGCCACCACCTTTGGTACCTGCTGTAAACTGTTTCCAAATCTTCCTTTTTACTGACTAAATAAAATATGTTCCCAGGTTCCTTGTCAACCTACAGACACTATGTGTTTTTCTGTTCTGTCTCTCCCTGGAGATGAGCTAATTGCTAGAAGTATGTGGTATGAACTCCTTTTAGTTTCCTATTGAGATTTTTTGATGACAAAATGCCTGTGTCACATCCTATTCCTACCAGTGGGACATGCTGTAACAGCTAGGGCCAATGGGTAAAATAGGTAAGTCCTGTCAAAGATGTACAACGGGGGATCCCCTGATAAATTGCACACTATACGTACTACTAGACTGTTAAGTACTGCACTTCTGTAATACAAAGAACAAGAAGTGCAGCAACACCAAATGTACACTCAACATTTATTATAAAGTCCCCAAAACAAACAGAAAAAAATGATGCTGTGGAAATATTGTGAGAGCTTCACCACACTGTGTTGAGAGCACGAGCACTGAAAAACAAAGTTCAATGTTATGATCAAAATGTGTCCCTTTTCCCTTATCTCTCTCCTTTCAGCATAAATTTCATGTTCTCTCCAAAAAAAAAAGGAAAAAGCCTATGAAATTTAAGATTATGTTGTCAGTTCTCCTGAAATCTTGATTTTGGTAAAAATATTCAGTATTAATTTTTCCACAAGTAAAACTTCAGTCAGAAAGTTATGGTAATCCTTCCAAATGCATCCTCTAGCTATAAATATCTCAGAAAGCTGCTCCACTTCACAGTGAAACTTTGTCCATATGGAACATATGACTAGGAAGGACTCGGTGAACTACTGAAATCCAGTGCTTTGCAAGAGAAGGCACATGTATCATTCTGTTTTCTTTAAAACTGATCATAGAACACGATCAGTTGGAAAACAAGTTAGAGCTTTCAGTTTGGGTTTTTTGGGTTTTTTTCTTTAGCCTACCAGTAGGACATTACCCAAGAAGCTTAATCTCCTACTGGTAAGAAACTGCCTTCTATTTCCTGTTATGTTTCTTTATGGACAGTTATGGACTGGATATATATGGACTGTTTCTTTCCCATGTGTTTACTCAGGAAGTTCCAAAAGGAACCATATTTGTCTTCATTCGTGTTCAGCTGTGCTAAACAAGGCTTTTCTTGGCCTTCCCTAGTAGTCCTTTCAGCAGTTCTTTCACTTTCAATTCATCTTTCTTAAACATAGATGAACAAAACAGTACTCAGTACTTCAAACTCACTGTCCCCAGTGCCCTATTTAATGGCTTCAATATTTTTTATCATTACTTTAAATACAGACAAGAATAAAGTACACTTTTTTCATGACCATGAGTAATCACTAGAAACAAGGGAACCTTTCCACTAAGATTTCCAGCTGATGATATCACTGGTTGTGAATTAGCTGGTCATCAAGGTGCACAGTTCTTTGATACCACTTTGACCATAAACAAAAAATGGTGAAGAAACATAATTAGCTCACTCAGCATCTAAATGTTATTCCTTTTATCTTCAGACGTACGGATTGGATTTTGCTCCCAGTTACAAGGATGAGTATCTGAAACAACTGCTAAATTCGGTAGTGTGATACCTGTCCCAAATTTCCACCATGAGAAAATCCAACCTTCCTACTCATGGTCTCTTGACTGTAGGAAGTGTTTCTCTTCAGACTAAAAATTACCTGAAAGACAGCTGAACAAAGCAAAAAACTTAACACTAACGCTTTTAATTTCTCTTTTTTCATCAGTGACAGAAATAAGATGAGGAAGACAATCCTCTGTGGGATACATTTTTTCTGCTTTTGTAACAGTCAAAATGTTTTATTCTTCCTCTCTGAGGAATGCATGAAAGCACTTCCCTCTTTGTCCTTTTCACGATGATTACTCACTAGAATCTGGTAATTTTCTCTACACAAACACGAGTTATATTTCCTTCCTCCATTAAACCATTTGGATAGAAGCTCTTTCATGGAATCTATATGCTATGAGGTCTGTGGTTTTCCAAGCTGCCTATCAAGACACACAGAGCCTCCTGTATTACAGACATGAGTCTGACTTTCTTGTAACTCTACCAATCATTTCCATCTGGTATTGTACTTAACAGGTGGATTTTCTGAGACACTTCACACTATGAAGTATGTTAAGGATTGTACCTTCAGTTCTATTTGATTTGCAATTTATTCAATGTTTCTCTCTGTGCATTCTAGTTTGCACAGTCCTCATCTATTCCAGAAAAGACAGAGAGGACTGCAGCCTATCTTTTCTGTAAAAGTATTTCTTCAGAGACAACCCCGCTAGTCATTTCACTCCACTTCTTTCCACCGTTCAGCAGGCAAAACACCACTGTACGGTACCTGAACATTATGGAAAAGGCTGTGCCAAAAAAAGAACAGCATTCAGGTTTTGTTGTGCCTTCCACACATATGAAAGGCAACCTCATTGATCACTGAAGACAGCGTAAAATACCTCTAAAAATACATGAATTTAAACAACTGTAGTTATTATTCATAAAGTAACTCAGCCTGCAGGCCTGATCAGACCTACAGAGGCCACTGGACTGAAATCAAAACTGATTCTGAGAAGCTGAGGGAAACGTACACAGGGCACAAAGCCTTTTTATGCTTCCTAATCTGTTCGATCTGCATGTTGTATGGAATAAAGACTCTTCCTAAACTTAGTTGACGTGTGGCTTGGCTTTGCAAAGTGTTCAACAACAATCCTGGCTTATGGCACTTGCTGGCCTGAGTTTTGCCACACACTTCAGTGTCTGCAGTGTGCTGTCCTGGCTTTGATGTATATTAGCTTAGTTTGTGCATGCAGCCAGATGATGAAGCAGATCAGGGAGTTCATTCGACTCACAAACTGCTCAGCACATCTTTTACTTCAAGCTGGATCAAAATGGCATTCAAACAGCTGTGCCATCCCAGAGGACGGTGTACTATACACTGTGACATGGTGGCAGGAACAAGGAAAGAGAGGTACGTGTTGCTAAAGGTCACTTTGTAATGTTGAACTGTACCCTCTGCCTATCTGGTTGCAGGTGCACCAATATATTAGACAACGTGAATAGGAACCGTAATTCAAGGGTATCCTCACTCCAGTTGTTCCAACAGTCCCTGACACAGTTTATGACCACTGTCGCTCTCTCCCAAGTAATTCCTCTACACGGCTCAAGAGGGAACTGAAAGTTGCCCGGAGCAATCTTCCATAAGCAGCGTACAAGTAGCCGCTCTGTTTTAGGGACAAAAGAGTTTAACAGCACCATCAGGGTTATTCAGTGCCAGTTGCCCTATGTGCCAGAAAGCAGTACAACGCTTGCTTAACCTACAAGTGCAGACGTGAATCACCAGCCCAAACTCTCACCCTTTACCTGTTGGAACAGAAGCCTGTAAAGATTATTCTTACACATCTCCACTCAATGCCTGAAAAGGCCCCACTTACATTCTACTTTCACTTCTCCCTGCTCTTCAGTTCATAGTGACTGCAGGTCCCCCAGGCCAGGTCTAAACTGACAGCTGCAGACTCATTCTGCCTGTGATGTGAACTGGTAAGGTGCAAGCAGGAGATGCATTGCCATAGAACAAAGCATCATGGCCAAGTTAATTAGCGCTGGTAAGAGACAGGTCAACACAAGCACCGTGCTCAAGAGGCCCAAAGCTGAAGGGTTTAACGCACACTGTGAGCTCAGACTTACTCAAAATGAATTCAGTAAATCTGGGCCACGCTCTTATCAGCATGCTGTAACCTTGAGCTGAAGGGACCATGTCTAATGCTGAGACACTGTTTCATTCCATATGCTAGTTCATTATCCAGCTCCTCTGTTTTGACTGCCAACAAATAATGATGTTTTTCAACACTTCTCCACTAGGAACTGAATGCACAAACATCGCATCATAAATGCCACCCAACATCTGCCAGGCAGTTACCATCTTCCCATGACTATCACCTAGGCTGAACCTGAGCAAGTGATTTACTGACAATCTGTGTCACATCCTCTTACCTATCACACCCTAGATCATCCAAACACCAATGCTTATGAACGGCCCACAGGTATTCAGTTAAAATACCACAGGAAAATTACTTCTAACAAAAAAAACCCCCATGCATTCTAAAATTACTGTTACTTAGGTAATGAAAAATCAAATATTGCAACGGAGGATATCAGTTTTGCTACAAATCTTACAGCACCAATGCAAATATGTTGACAATGATGAGATATTCACAGAAAATAAATGATGGAAAAGCCAGGCTTTTCCACCTTTCCTATTTAGCAGGCAGTCAAAATTCTTGAAAATACTATTGTTTACTATGGGAGTTATTCTAGAACGGTATCAGTAGCTTAGCTGAGCAAAATTCCCTCAGTTGGTCCCATAGTAAATAGGGTATCTATGTAACTGAGATAATGACAAGGACCAGATTTTAAGTAAAGTATTTCAGAAATTAAGCAATAGACTAGTGACTTGCCTTATATTATCTGTAAATTTATTAAATGAAACCAGAGTGCTCAATCAGGGCAAATTGTTTGTTTTCCCACAGTCCACTTCCTGTAGAGCTCTTTGTTCACTTCATGGTGCTTTTCTGTACTGATTCAACTACTACAGGAATGAAAAATCTCAAAATAACTTTGAATGTGTGAATACTTTCAATAGCGCTTATTTTAATCGGCCTTTACCATCAAGTAGGAGCAAAAGTTAGTCACATGATGTTTGAGGTTTCTGTAACTGTAATTCAAATCAAGCAACTGCCTTTTCTTATTTTCATTCTAGCAGTTTGAGCTTCCTAAGACCATTCTCCTTCTGCCCTGTAAGTTCTTTTCTTATCCAACACTTAAAGCCTGCAAGCAATATGTAGAGCCGAGCAGACAACCCCATAAATAGTTCAAGACCTTGAAAAGCACGATGTAGCCAGTTCCTAGCTTTCTTCCAAAATAAGGCATAATACAAGCAAAAGCTTCCACTGAAAAGAAAAATATTTTTAATACAATCCAGTTACAGAAATCCATGACAACATGTAATTAATAGACTGCATGATAGCAATCACCAGTGTGACTCGTTACATTCAATTCATTACAAAATCCAGATGACTATTCTATGGTCACGCTTACACTGAACATGGACATCTAACGCATTCTTTTAAGGCCATAAATAGGTGCAACACCTGATGAACTACATCATGCACATGGTCACATCCTAAAGCATGAAACACAAAAATCCCTTCAGTTAAACCTCTCGAATTGATCCAAGGTGACTCTTACGTCTTTCTTCTTAAACCACTGCCCCTGCAATGCTTGCCAGACTCCTTGCTGCCTTCATTCCTGCAAGCCCAGACAGGGGAGGAGCAGCAGAGGTTTAACAGACCACCACTTTCCATGGTAGGCCAATGGCTGGACAAAACTTAACTGCACCCAAAAACCCCAGTGCTACTTCTCATAACATTGTAGCTAAAGAAATGCAGTTACAAATATGAACTATGTTCACCTTAAATATCTATCAAGCACATCTTGAGAGACGCATCTGCGCTGGGCATTTCATTCTTATGCCTGCTCCACTGCTTTGTTAGGATAAAATGAGAGGAAATCAGATTTGTAGTTCACTGCCCAACTCTCACTGCATTCATGTTGATGTAATATTACCTACAAATACAAGCACATGCACCCCGTGTAGAGAATGTGTATATATGAACACTGTATACATAGAAAAATTATGTCTGAGATTTTTTAGAAATGGGTGTCTAAAATTAGATTTACAAATTTGCATTGAGATGAGAGTACTTTGAAGTCCAGCTTTCACACATGAGCTAAGATTTTCAAAGCCTGGTGAAAGAATTCTAAAAATGTTAAACTGCTCCGCCTCTGAATGTAATATATACATGCTTATATGTCTCTAAAGTGAAACTTTTATATATTTTGTAAAGGATTGTAAGAGTTTTTTCTCAGTTGATTTTGACTGCAGAAATGAATTCATTGAAGAATTTATCAGAAGCTGAGAGTAAGTACAAACACAAATATGTAACATTGCAACAGCCCTGTAGACAACAGATACCTTACAGGAATTGCAAGTGCTTGAAATAACACCATGCTGAAAGGCAGTTCAGCAACTGGAAACATGACAAGTTTCACTCTCATTTACACCTATAAGAAATTTGTAGCAACTCCACTGAGTGAAATGGCGATATTGTTGATGAGATTAAATTAACAGCAGACTATGAGCCTCCATCTGTATGAAAGTACTAAACAAGTGTAGTATGAATGTATAGTAAAAGTCGTATAATCAAACAAGCTCAAAGAAACTTTTACTGGGGAGAGGGGATGGGAGCCAAGGGTTTAGATACACAACCTTTCTCCTTAGCTTCTCTTTGAGGTGTGTGAACACATTCCCGCAGTCCTCTGGATCTGCAGCCACCCCTCCCATTCTTGCTCAGACTGAGTCTACGTCTGCCCAACAAATGAAAACTAAATAATATCCACACAAACGTAAGTACATATCCAGATCTACCATCACCTTTTATGCTCTAAGCCAAGGCAATAAAACAAGGCAATAGCTCTGCTGCTTTGGACTTAAAAAATATGCGACCACAAACTGCATGTGCTTAAAATCCATCACCAGTCTTCACAGAACATATTTAAAAACATCCCAATCATCACAAAATGTGGATTAAATTAGTATAGCCAGACTAGGCTTTACTTCACAGCAGTGTTTTCCTCAGCTGCTCCCGCTTTAGTTTCCAAAAAGTGATTCCACTGGCATAAAATTAAAATCAAAACAGCACTAACTGACCAAAGGATGTAGTTCATTTTTTTGTGACACCAAAATTCATTCTTCAGAAAACCTCCTCCCACGAAAAGGGAGTACACTTGGTATCAGTGGCCTATCACTGTGAAGTATGAAACTCAGATTCCAAAACTTGCCAACAGTCACACATAACAGCAAAAGGAGGGCTTTTTTTTTCCCTACATCTCTTTATTATGTGCTTAATAGTAGATTTTTATTAGAAAAATTAAAGTGAGGAAATGTAATGTTCCATATGCAAAAAAAAAGGGTACACTAGAATTGCCTATTTCTTGGGGTTTTTTTCACTATAAATAAACAGTAGAAGAAGACTTTCCTTTTTGTCTCAACTTAGTCAGTATTTGTTTCTGTACTTTTCCCCTCCCTTCCTTCCCCACAGTAAATAGGTGATTGACATAAAAATGGGGGAAAAAAAATAACACTAGTTAAAAAAACAGACTGGAGCATTTTTTTATTCCATTGACATCTGTCCTGCTACATCTTTGCTTATGGCAGAGAAGAGAAATCTCAATGATGTAGATGTTGCCTTCTGGTTCCATGCCTTCTCTTAACAGACAAAAGATAGAGGAATTGCTGTTTTGTGACAAATAGTGAAATTTTGAAATTTTCAGTACAAATTCAGTCCAAACATTTTTTGCTGTTGTTGTAATCTCAGAAATTATATCTAAAATTTTCATGCTGATAACAAGCGTTTCCTGATCCAAAAAAACCCAACCACATTTCACTTCAAAGTATGCAATGTATTTCAAAGAAAAGTATCGAAATGTAACATTTTCCCTTTTTTAAGCTGAAAAGGAAGGCTGATAGTGGCCAGTGTTTTTTTGAGTATGCAATAGCACTACTCAGGACCAGGAAGCCGGAGGCACACTAACTCCATAAAAACACAGAGAAGGTAAACAGTAACAGAAAACATAGAAAAGGTGAGGTGGTAGAGAGTAAAGACAACTCCTTTAGCAGTAGGGCAGGTGGAAGTGGCAATCTGCCACAAAAAGGGCTTCTCTCTGGAGACAAGAAGGCAACAGGTCCATGTTCCAGCTGGTAGCCGGAGGTGGGAACCCCAGAGATGTTCGTGCTGCCACTGGACCCCAAGCTTTTCTCCATCTCAGGGTTACAGTGAGAGCAGAATCTTGGCCCCAGGATGAAGCACCTTTCTTCTGGACAAATCACCAGTCTCCACACCAAGGAATTTTTAAAAGGCCCAACTTTACCCACAAAGTTTTATCTTTATCTTTCATGTTAGTTCATGTGGGCAGTGCTCTCTCCACTCCCGCCCTGCCACAGCAGGACTCAGGACTCCTACCCAGTCCCTGTCCCTGCCCCATTGCTCCACATGCGCGATGTCAACGAGAACCACCTCCATCACCACATCACCGTGCTCATTCTACCACCTTGTGCTTTCCAAAACAAAAAGAGGATGCATTTTCATTCATAACTTTCACTCCTTCCCAGGGGATGTGAGGAGCCTTATTTGCTCCAGAGAACCCCATGGCTATGCCTATATAAGCTCCAGCTCCTAAAAGATCAAGCTGGCAAGTCAGGAGATATAGAGCAGACAATAGGCAGACCTTTGAGTCTACAAATTGAAGGTTGAATGATTGGCAAACAACCTCTCCTCATGAAAAATTATGCTACAGCAACACAATAGTAATGGGAGCCAAAAGTATGTCTATTCCTGATTTGTAGACCAGGTTTTAGTTATGCTATAATCCTCTCAGTATGCCTGCTTAGGATCCCACAATCACACAAGTCATGAACACTACCCACAAATCCTGCGGCTTCCATGCCGAGCAAGCGACACACCAGATGAAGAAGGATGGAAAATATACATGTGGAATTGTTCTGGGAACTTAAAGCGCACATAACAGTAAACAAAGCAAATATGGTACAAAACCTGTTGCTATTTTCACAGCATTTGTGGAGCAAAGCTGCATAAATGCAGAAGGATGCATACTGCCTCACACCTTTCCTCAGATTCCAGCAAATTAAGCACAGCAGCACAAACAGCAGCAGGGAGAAGGAAACGCTCTGCAGAAGAGCTGCCCTGTTTGCTGCTGCACGTCAGGTATATATTTGGGTTCGTGAGCCAGAGATGAATAAGAACTGTTCACATTATTTTTCCTCGTGTCTCTTCCACAGCCTTGGCTGCTCATGGAGATTTGAACAGGGAGAGATTCCCTCGGTGCCATCCTCCCTCCTCCAGGCACAGCTGAAGCCAGTTTGAAAAGGCTGCTGTGGTTGTCCCCTGTCCACTTGGGGATAGGCTTCACAAAGCTACCGCCAGTTTGGTCTGATAACTAAAAGACTGCCTCTGCTCCCCACTGAGAAGGCAGTGCCACTGTCAGATACTGGAGCACTAGCTTAAGTGGCACTACAGACAAATTTTGGCTGGTGGCAGGAGAGATGGCTGAAAGCCAGCTGACAGAGAAGAGCAGTATCAAGCTCTGTGCTGGGGGAATCCCCTGAAAATGCTACTGAAGCAAACAGCAACCGCTAGCGGCACAGAGGCAAACAAGACACAAATGATCCTGTTCTCACGGAGAAGAGAAAAAGGCAAACGGCTGAACTGAAGTAATCAACATGAACTTGAACCATGGCACAGGGCAAACATGTGGCATGCCGTATGGAAACTCAGCACAAAACAGAAAGCTTGGAACAAAACGAAATTAAAAATCTGCTTTTATTTCAAATTACTCCACTAAACATCTAACTTAAAATCGTGTTGAAGTTGATATGACTTTGTGACATGTTGTTCCTTGAAGGCTGCCATTTTCCATAAAAAAAAAAGGTATGAAAAACGTTTCAATCTGGTTACCTTCTATCCAGCAAGGCTAGAAAACATTAAGTTGTAAGCTAAAAAATAACATCACACCATTAGTCAGCAGGAGATAGCTGTTCAGCCAGCATCGATCATGTTTTCAACAATCCACAGATACCAAATGCCCGGAAAAGGCCGGCAATCACTCCAAGCATGGATTTTGAGCTTTAAATGCATGTGATAAATTAATTTTTTTAAAGACAGGCCCTGTGCAGCCTCACTTTGTGTACTGTTTCTAGATACAATCTACCTCAAAAAGGGTCATCAAACGTCCACCTCCAAAACAAAAGAGTCTGGAGCATTAGGGCATTCTGTATTCTGAGGGATCATCTGTTGAACAGCTTCACACTAAAACATCCCTGCAAAAGTACCTAAGCTGTCAAATCTAAGTTTTAATGGATGAATGTGTTTAAACAAAAATAAAATTCTTTCTGTATAATTTCTAATAAGTATCTGAATGAAATCAGGTCAAGAAGAATCAAGAGGAGTTAAAATGAAGGATCTAGAGCATCTCTCCTATGAGGAAAGACTGAGAGATCCGAGAGTGTTTACCTAGGAGAAGACAAGTAGGCTCAAGGACTTCATCAGTGTCTCTAAATACTTGAAGGGAGGGTGCAAAGAGTACATAGCCAGGCTCTTCTCAGAGGTGCCCTGTCACAGGACTAGAAGCAACGGGCACACACAGAAACATATAAGAAAAAAACTTTTTACTTTTGAGGATAGTCAAACACAGGAAGAGAAGTTGTGGAGTTCCTGTCCTTGGAGATACAAAAGCCATCTGAACATTGTTCTGGGCAACCAGCTCTAGGTGGCCCTGCTTGAGCAAGGCAGATGGATGAGATGACATCCACTGGTCCCTGTCAACCTTAACCATCCTGTGACAAATGGATGAATTATTACCAGTCATGCAAAACTATATAAGAACAAAAAAAATCAAGAAGTAATGACAAAAAACCCCTTTCATATTCATGAGGGCTATATTGGACAATATTTGTCAATAATACACTTATTTGTCCGATAATACACCTAAAGGGCATGAGACTAGAGGGCTCACTCCACCAAGCTCAGCTACCAGGCCTAAAGATAGCCCAAAATGCTTACACATAAAACTCAAACGCACCTGCAACACTTAAGTATAAAACCGTATCCATAAATTTTCAAACTCCCCCTCTGACATTCATTAAGTTCAGAGAACTAATTTCCATTGGCAAACTCTACAGCTCTATCAGTGAATGACCAGAGTGGGAGCTGGAACAACCACCATCAGAGCAAAAGGCAGAGCACAGTCTATTTTATTTCTTGCTCTCCATCCTCTAAGGAATATTACAATCACAGAAACACCTCCTAGGTTATACAGTTTATTTGCCTGCCAGCATGAGATTCTTCCCTACAATAATTTTTAACACTTGCTTTTGCCAAGTTAAGAGCAATGTGTCACATCTAAAGAAAATGAGGTTATTATGAACCCCCTCCATATTTTGCAGCACCCAATGGATGCTGCTGCTGCAGTGCATAACAGGGAAGGTGCCAAATTGTTCAGACAACACACCACACCAAAACTGCTGAGTCAGCAACATTACAGGATCCCTCTGAGTGCTGGGCCCCAGTACAAATACTCCTAGTGCCTTGCTACAGCACAGTGTCCTCTCCACTGCTCAAGGCACAGCTGATCAGTCCTGGCATCTCACAGCTTTGAGAAGTGCAACTGTTCCACGCAGTAGTCATGTGCAAGAAACAGCACAAGCTGTGAAAGAGTGGGTGGTAATTATTTGAGACTCCTACTTAAATAAAGCTTTACACCTGCCCCGGTCTTTCCAGGGATCCTGCTGATCACCCCTCTTTCACCCTGCAGAGGATTTCAAAACACAACTCCAACCACGGTCACCTGAAAGTGTTCACAAAAAAACAACAAACCAACCCTAAAGGTGGTAGTTGAAAAATAAGTGACCATGATGAAAAACGAGTGGAGAAAATGTCAAAAAGCTGCTACAAACATCCTCTATCCAAGCACTCAGCTACATAGGATAAGTTGTCCCAAAAACAAGCTGCAGGGCTCCCATTTCTCACCAAACACATTTGGGTGAAATATTTGTGGTGTCATCTCCTACTGGGCAACGGTTTCCTTGCAAGGTTTTCTACTCAATACCTAAACAAACCCAAAAGCAGAGAGTTCATATTTTTAACCATTTTTCTATTGTATCTGCTTCTCATCCACAAAGGCACTCACAAGCTTTCAGCCATGTTTCTATGAGCCAAGGAAATCAGCCACACAAACTACCCAAGATTAGGAAATATAGACCACTCCATAGCTATCTAAAGCAAATAAAATACAAAATAATCCCTTACTTACGACTTGATGAGAAGCTGAAAAGACTACTAAAACAGTTATATTAAAATAATCAAGCAGCACGAAAAAAATTAAGACATGAGAAAAATAAGACTGCTCACATAACCCTAGCCCTTTCATCATGAGAATGCACATTGCAAGCAACTTTTTTTTCCCAGACACTTGTTGTTTCCTGTATATTTAAACAGATGTGTGTGCTTAGCAACTGTAAAACAAAGTAATTTACTTAAATAACTGAGTATAGATTAAGGTACTTCATTTTATATATAAACTTCTAAAATACTGTGACTTTTATATTATTTAACATACAGAGACGGAATCCACATATACGGATTTCAAAAATAACTCACCTTTGCATTTAAGCAAAGAAAGGGGGATTTGAGTTTGCTGTGTAAGTATCTATGGGAAGGTACATGTGTGCATGTACATATTTTGTATACATGTTACCTACATATGTAGTAGGCAAGGACAGAAAAAGTCCTAAGAAAAGAAATTAACATGTTTAAAATATCCATTAGTGTGAGAATAAATGCAATTATACAATACAAAAAAAGTTATACAAAAAAAGTCTGTAACATTCAGTGCATCAAAAATTGTTATGAATGAGGAAAGTATCTTGTTAGAAATGCCCATATATGAAATTAGAGACAAGCAGGAAAATCAGGAAAGTTCCAACAGTTCAGAAACACCGTGAAGCCACTTCACTGCAGTATTTCACTAGTGTTCCCAAACACAGAGCATATACTTTATCTAAAGTCACTCAAAATACTGTCTTCATGTAGCTGAATTAATTACTCAACAGCATATACAAAATGAAATTTTTGAAGAGGAATGCTACATTTTGTTACACTAGTGGGCCTTGCTGGAAAAAAAAAAAAGTTGTTGTTTTTTTTTTTTAAGCACACAAACTTTTCTTTCAAACTCTTACCTATTTGTTTCCTGTATTGGTCAACAGGAGTCCTTGATGTAGAGGCATCTTTTCTACCCATTGTTTTCAATCCAAAAATCACTGTCGGTATCAGAAAAAAAAAAACCAAAACAAAAACCACAACATTATTCCTAAATAAATTACTAACTAAATCAATTGCTTATAACATCAGAAAAATGGTAACAAGCAACATTTACATGATTATACACAAAGACATAAGCCTTCCCAGAGTACAATGAGACACTGGAGTTAATCATCGCTATTCTGAAGACTATTAGATACATTCTAAACATACCTTTTTCTCCATTGCATGGGTTATTAACATTACAGAATGCCTGTTAGTTTGAATAAAAATAAAGAAAAAAGAAAGGATTTAAACTGATTGCACTTTAATTCAGCATTTGGTATCACTGAATTACATTCCTATATAATTTATTTCTTTAGTAAACCAGGGAATGAATGTCGTACTGTGAGCTGCTTCCATTATTGGCAAATATATTTACACCACACACAGGAGTCGGAGGCAGGACTAGGAATGTGTGCATCCACAGGTGAAATTGCTCAGGAAACCCACCTGCAGACACAGCCCTCCAGACACCTTGAGAAAAGAAGAGGAGAAAATACCTAAAACACTGCAACCCCACACTCTCCTACCTTCATGCCATGGCCTCTAGATACCTGTGGATGAAAAGGAAGTGGAGAACAAAAACTGAGAGCTGGGGCTGTGTGCATTTTACACCTCTCAGCCACGGTATTGATAGTTTAAATTACCTTCATTGCATTTAAGTAACAACCATCCTAACTCTTGAATGGGCTTCTCACGTTGCACAGTCATGTTGCACACCTCCTCACAAGGAGGTGACACGAGGATTGCACAGGGAACTGCACTATCATCGTACAAAGATGTTCTTTCTGTTATACTGGTGCTCCCACACCATTCATGCAAGTGAACAAGCATCATCTGAATAGTGCTCTAGCAAATTCCTGATGTATCTTTTAACATGCAAAACCTTATGGTTTCATATTCATCCCCTCACAGGGCTGCCACTCAAGTGGCAGATTCTACAAACATGCTCATTTCACCTCTTTTTCCCTAGTTAAGAAATAACTGGCTGTTACAGTCACACTCAAAACACTGGGATCGAACCATTTTGGCTGGGCTGAAGACATTACTCACCACAGCGATGATAAGCCCCACCATCTGACTGCCTCTACGACACAAGAGGCCCAACATCAACACCCACACTCATGAGAGGACTGACGTTTTCAAGAAGTGTCAGATTTACTGTTCAAGCACAGAAGACACACAGCAGCCAACTCCTGCCTTTTTCCAACTGGCCCTGGTGAGCACCGTGCCAAGGGCAAACTTTGGCTGAATCATCCTGGGTAGCCACAAACTATGTGCAGATTGTGCACATATGGCCGTGGAGTATCTGCAAGAGTTGTACTTTTCTGTTAGGCATAACCAGCTGTGCTACAGCAAGACAAGCTTCTCTGGTCGCTGCCAAGGCACGCTTTCTGGGAAGTGCAGCCCTGGAAGACACTGAGATGCCAAATCACGACCCAAAGAGCATGCCACGGCACTGCTGAACACTACTGCCAGCATCCCAAACTTAAAGCATTCACCATTTTCTCCATAGCTTCAAACACGGTTTAAAATACAGTTTACAGGAATGACGCCCGCCAGTTATTTGTGCATTTTAAAACCACAAAATTTATTATTTTATATTTATCTGTTTTATACGCATTACTGGTATTTAATGTCAAGTGACAAATCCAGGTTCCTTAATTTCACGTGTGGGACACGGGGCATAAAATGAACTTGGATTCTCCAAAGTCAGCAACCTTTGTTAAAATGTATTCAGGAATAATAGCAAGGTACAGAAGAGTGCCACTAATTTTTAATCTGAACTGAAAATTCAATTATAGCGTTCCAATTTTTCCACACATTACTTTGGTTGAATTCAGAGAATAGTCCCTGTTTTATGTAAAACACATCAGCAGCAGTGGACTGTAATCCACTGGATTGCATTTCTTTCCCCCTCTACTATGCTTCACAGAAATTCTCTAGGCTGGGTTGTATTTCATAACATTCACATCATAATAATTAGAATGGAAAATAAAAGTATTGTTTGAACTTTCAGCTAACTGAGGAAGTAACAGATACAGTTTTACACTGCAAAACTAGCTCTTGACTTTTTTACGCCACCGTTAGGAGACTGTTTTGACTTGCCTTTTGCAATTTCCATAGCCTACTAATGGTTTATAACAAAACATCAGCTGTGAAAGATGTTTGCAGTTTTAGCAATGTCAATAAAACACAAGAAGAAAACACAGGCAAAAATTATTTCCTGACTTAATATGAGCCACAGAGATACTCGCGTTTGCCCGCGTGGCTCAGCGTCACCGACTCTCGCATCTAGAACCTCGAGTCCGCTTTGTTCTTCAAAGGGATGCAGTAATCACCATTCATTTCCACTGCTTTGATGGTTAGATAGCAAGTGCCTGAGAAACCCACGGAGACATTGGCACACAGAGCCAGTGACTAATAAGACAGCTATTTGCATAGAAGATCAGCCACAATTTAGAGCGTGTTGTGATAGATGTGGAAAGGGAATAACAGAACTATATTAGCATGTACGAAACTGAGACTGTTTTCACAATTTAATTCCTTGGGGACTATGGCTCATCACCTTCTCTTGTAAAGAATCCCAAATTCCCCAAGGAGGCAACTTGCCATGAGCCAGATTTAAACTAAAATATGGATTAATAAGAGGTAATATTTATTATTTATGAACCTTGCTGTAGGTTTCTAACCATTTCTCGATAAAGAAAAAGCCTGAAACCTTTGTGAGTCACAAAACTAATTTTCCCCATTTAAAATAGCAGCGGTCATCCTACAATAATTGGTCATCTTTACTGTAAAAGAAATTTATACTCAGGTGTCTGACTATTTTGCTGCTTCTGACATCAGCAAACGGAGGATCTGGCTTCTCCTATATTTCTTTGCCAAACCAAAGAGATAGGCAGCACACCATGCTGCGTGCATCCCAAGCAGCCTTCAAGTCCCTGGAGTTTTAATGACTACATAACCATTTAAAAAAACATGTAAAGGAGCTTGTTACTGCTCCTTTTACTGGCTATTCAAAATACTTGAAAAGTAATTTCAGATAATATGAAAGCAATGTGAGCCATCTTCTACTTTCAAGCTTTTATAAAAGATAGTTTCAAGAAAACAAAGCGAGGCCCCCAAGAATGATTTTTTGTTTATTTCTGCTTCAGAGATACTACAAGATTAAAAGACGTATTTGTTTTTGTGGTACCCTTCGCTGTTTTTTCACCCCCTTTGGTTTCCCCTCTAGTAATTCACCTTTGAAAGTTTACACACTCAGAAAAACACAAGATTTTATTTTTCTCTTCTTTTACTCCTAAGCAGCGGCTGATAATAATTAAAACATGTAATAAATTGCCTATTATCACCTCTAAATGTCAACAGCATTTTGTGAGATTAAAACCAGTCCCAAATGTCCATTCAAGGTCTGTCTACACTTTAAATCCCAATTCATTGTTCTTGATGTACACATAGCATTTTCTACACCAATTAAAAAATAAATTCCAGCAATTACTTTAATGAAATAGAAACTTACTATGAATGACCTTAGAAATACTAATAAAAAATAAGAATAGGATCTATGTATACAGAGATTGCATTATTGTACATTATTGGTGCAATACAAATGATTAATAACAGTGGTAAGTCGTAAAATGTAAACCAGTGAACACTCAAAAGACAAGCCTATCTGCATGTGAACAAGCTTTCTCAGCAGTGATATTTGATAGCATGTCTGCACTCTTCAACAGTAGGTTGCCTAAGTATTAACAGTGGGCACATTAAAGAAATAATCAATGAAATGACTGGTTTTGTAGCTGAAATACAGTTAGTCAGCTGAGAGAAAAGCAAGTAAAACTTCAGGACAGAAAAGAACCACTACAAAATGTAAAGCTACTGGACCAACTCTTCAGCATCTGTATATATGCAGAAGTTCCTCATCTTTAATTGCAAACAGATATCTACCCTAAAAATAACTCATTTTTTGTTTGTTTTGTTGGCTGTAATGCAGGTTGATCATTTGAACTCACAAACTAAGTAGTTTTTCATATGATTCAAAGATTCTATGAAAACTTAGTGGTATCACCGAAATAAATGGTCTTCTCCTAGTTAGCTCCATACCTGATAGTTTAATAACTAATGGATATTAAAATATTTACAGGTTACAAGAGAGCAAAAATAGTCTTTTATCCACCTCAGGTCAAAGTCAAGGAGAACATCAGATCCTCTGCAAACATCAAGTTATCCCAAAGAACTGGTAGCACTACATTTAAAATGGGAAGCCGTCTGCATGTAGGTATTTTGGAAATCGTTGCTGCTGGTAATTTTAATTGGCTTTTTTTGTTGTACTGCTGAAGTACAATAACTAAGGTCTGTCTACACAGCAGTGGATGTAGCCTGCAGCCAAAACTAGTAAAATAATGTAGATTAATTATTTACCCATACTGTATCCAAGAGAAAGAATTTAAAAATCTTTACTACTAGTAGTACCTTAAAAAAAGCTTCTACAAACAAAAAAATGGAAAACAAAATACATTCATGTCCTTTTGGTAAGTCTTACAGTAGTCTTCCATTCCTCTGGAAAGTCTCGCTCAAAGAACGAGACTATTATTTCAAAGGAAAGAGCACCCTGCCCATGGTGCTTCTTGCAGAATCTCTCTCTGCTTTATTTGGGGATTTATTTATTTTTCTGTTAATAAAAGGAATGTAATACTTCTTTACTTAATTTAGCCTTGAAAGCAGCAGAGGTGATTTAAATTTAATTAAATTTAGGAAAATTAATCAAAAACACAGGATCCATAACTCCAGTCAGAAGAGATATTAAAATAATTTCAACTTTCTACACAAGGACAACAAACACTGTACCACATCCCAAGATTCAAACCACATAGGAACGACAACTTTTACTCAGACATATATCAGGCTGTTTCACAGCTTCATGTAAACACTAGGAACAAAACACACATTGTTATTACCAATTAATACCCTCTGCACTCTAGGGAAAGGAGCTGCTCTATTGTTTGTTAGCTATACAGTACCTACAAAACTCACGAAATTAGCTCTGCATTTATTTAACAAAAGTAAAAAACAGGTAATAGTTCATAGCACATTCTCATGGATGTTTCAAAATCCTAAGGCAATGTATTCTGAAAAACTGATTTCATCAACAACCCAGCAGATTAGTTCCACTAAATTTCAGGAACATAACTGAGACACACAAGCTACACAGGAGGCCATCTCCACTCCCTTTGCAATGGGTGAAGAAACAAATGTAGTGGTAAGGAATCCGAATCACCTCTGGCAATCTTGCTTTCTTGTTATGCTCCTAAACTACCTCAGAGCGCCTAAAATTTGGTGGGATTATTTACACCCAAATATTTGCATTTTCTCCTCCAGTGAAGAGTCTACATACTTTTGCTAAACATAAAATGTTTTTAAATATCTGAAGAGTTGAAAAGATTATCCTTAATGTACTCACAGCTAGGAAAACAGTGAAAATTTCAAGGGTGGCAAAACCTGAAAGAGATTTTTTAAAAAGAACTGCATAGTTATGCAAAATTGCTTTCTTAAGCAAAAATAGGCTATTAAAAATGTTAAAAGGTTCCTTCCATTCCCAGAAGAGTAGAGTTTGTCTCTGCTTCTACAGGATGAAAATGTATTAGGCCAAAACACGCTTATAAAAGCACTACTTACACAGAAGAGATCAATTTAGCAATTGGTGTTATTCTTGTATAAAAAAGTATGAAATTTTGCAGAAGAATATTCCTAACTGTAGTGATTCTATGCACCTTACATTTAATTTTCATTATTAGGATGTTATGTCTTCAGAACAAGATTCCCTACTTACTTCAGAGATGAGCAGAGCTACAGCATGTGTGAAACACATATTCAATTTAATATGAAGACAGATCTTTATCTGAACAAATTTAAAATTCCAAACATTCAAAGAGGAACTTTTTTTCCCTATTTTTATGAAACTATGATGGCCCTGATGTGTCAAGAAAATATCCTTAAAGAAGTTCATGAAGGACAGAAGCACACACGTGGTTCATTTCTGCCTTGCCAGACAGTTCAAAACGTAGTACTTGACAGAGGGAAGAGTAATCTCTGCGAAAGGGAAAATTACACAATAAATGACACCATATGCAGTATTTCAGAATAACATTCTTCAAAATACCAGAATCTGTCTAAACATTTTTGAGGGGAGTGGGAAGGACATGGGACTATGGTAGAAATCAGAGCTAAAAAAGGTAGAAAGAGAACTGACATCCAGGCCACCCCAATGCCCAGAGGCACATCCGCCAAGGATGGATACAGCTTTCATGGCAGCACCTGCAGTTGCTGTACAGACATCTCTGGAGCACGAGGTGTAGGGAGGACACCACCACCACCACACAAAACAGAGTGAAGCACATGCTCTCTGCCTCAAGAGTTAAAAGTGCATCGAGTCAAGAGCAACAATAAGAAACAATTATTTGCTCTGTCCCAGTAACTGAAGCATCAGCAGTGGACGCTTTTGCTGTTCGGTTAAATCCCAGTAATTTTACTCCCTCTTTGATCCCCACCACATACCCCTTCAGCACTCAATTCCTTTGATAAAGTAGGGACTAATTTAAATAACAGGTAAAAAGCTAGAGGTCATAGACCTTAAATTTCAAAATCAGCTAAGTCTGCCTAAGCACTTCACGTTCTTAAATTTAATAGAGTCCCATGTGGTTTTACTGAAGTCTTACTCCAAAACCTCAGAGACTCTGTTTTGCCCTCCTAGGTGTTACAGCAAGGGAAGAGTGGCCTCTTTCCCTTCTTTACATGAGAAATTAGGCCCTCTATTCTCCCCTCTTTAGTTTTGGGAATGGACAAAAATTCTATTTTTCCTAAATGTTACTTCTTTCCTGGGACTGCCACAAGCCATATCTTGCTATAAGCCTGAATGCTTTAATTATATACACTTGTTAATTTCTCATGTGTAGATTTTTAAGCTTAGGCTCATTTTTGATGGAAATGAAATTCTGATTTCTTCCTCAAGTGAGAAGAAGTATTTAGGGATTATCCTTCCCTTTAGTATATCCATCTTAAACTACAATTTCCAACCATCCGGAGGACAGTGTTTCACAAAGTTTTCAATATTGCAAAATGGGATAATGACCTTCATGAAAATAAATCTTGTCACTTCTAAAGTTATTCACATACAAAAATTGGAACAAGTGATAATTTCATATTGATCATGCTATCATGCTTTTGTATATGTATTGTATCATGCTTTTGTTTTTATGGTGCCTTTCTTTCCTCTTGCCTTAAGACTGCTAAAAACACAAGCCTTCTGAGTGAATTATTTAAAAACTGAAATAGTTTTTTTGAACTAATATATCAAAATAAGACAGTTTGAAACTGCTGGGTTTTTCCTTTC
>VZTA01022476.1:102229-112319 GCA_013398855.1 Mohoua ochrocephala
CCCCCTTTTTAAAGTATATGAGGCTAAGTCTCAGCTTAATTTTTCTCCATTAATTCTAATATTGATATCCATTTTCCTTGAATATGTCTATCATCCAAGCAGAAACCCAACTCTCGGCAAACAAAATTAACCTAATAACTGAAAACCAGAAGAGAAAAGAGCCACAAATAAGCCATGCAGGCACAAAGCTGGGAGGCAGACAAATGTGCCCTTCTGTAACATATTTCACTGTAGTATAACACAATGTCCCATCACATGACTTCAAGTCATAGTAATTGCTAAAACTGGTCACCATGTTTATAGCCTAATGATCGCTTCCCTTCTTACCCCGAGCAAGCTTGCAAAAGTTGAAAGCAGCCTACAAATGACAGCAGCAAATAATACTTCAGTCATCATAAACCCAACTGTAACACTTCAGCAAAACTGAATTATTAGTTCTATTACTAAACCTGGTGTTCAAAAGGACTTAAAGGGTAATCTTTCCATCCAGCATTCGAAACAAATGCGCATTTTCTTCCATTCTCTGAAGCTATTGCAGCTCAGTAACTATTAAATAGGCTGATCTATGAATGAAGAAAAATAGTTTTATGCCATTTTTTTTGTTTCACATGCTGTATTAGGCATTCAGGAAAGCAACTCAGCTTTAAAAAAAAAAATCACCTATTCTAGTCACCAGGCAAAAGAAACATGAAGCGTAAAGAGTTTTAATTTGATGAGTTTGGTATTTATGTTTTCCCCCATTATTCAACAGCTGACCAAAGACAGAGTAATCACAGAATCAGACAGGTTGAAAGAGACCATTGCGGGTCATCTGGTCCAACCATCCCTGATCAAGCAGGGTCTTCCTAGAACACATGGCACAGGACTGCATCCACACGCAGATTTTCCCCATAAAGATCAGAACAAAAAGCTAGCATGGATTTCAGTCTTAACACAATATATCTTTTTTTGTACTTTTTTTCTTTAAAATTGAGACCAAAACCAGTAGATAATCAGCAGCTAACTTAGTGTTAACAGATAAAATGTAAAGTTCAGCCCTACAACACTTAATAATGAGCTTAATAGTCAGGTTTAGTGAACACAGACCCATAGATGGTAGCAGCAGCATTTTCAAAACCGAGTCCTGCTCTGTTGGCTTTGAAGGATTAGGCCATAACTGGGTGAAAAGTTTAATACGGCGTAAATAACATCAGCTCAGTAGCTTCCAAAGTAGTTCAAAACAATAGGCTAAGCACACTCTCTGCAGATTTTATCTAAATTGCTCAAGACTTGGCTCTCCTGAAAACTACCTAGAGATCCCATTAAAGGCAATGATTTATAAGATAAAGAATAAAGTAATAGCTTACATGATACCATCTCTTTGGAAACTTTATGTTATATTTGGGCAAAAAGGGGAATATAAGATCATTGATATCTATCCACAGTCTGAACCTTGAACAAAGATTGAATTAAAGGAATGGATTGAAATCAGGCTAAAACCTCTATATGCACCAAATGAAAAAATAAGCTTTGATAACCATCAGAAAATCTGGTAAACTGTTTCCTTGCCTCATTTTAGGGCAGAAAAAATTGTGGAGCGCAGCTGGGAAGAAAGGCAGCAAAATGAAAAATCATCAACCAGTAGAAAAGTATCAGTTGAAACAGCAGAGTATCATGTGAACATCTGAAGATTTTGGATGCAACCATTTGTGCAAGTGTCTGTTTGGGCTCTTTTCGTGGCTCTTCCCACTAATGGGAATGGGGTGGGAGGAGACTGCATCCCCATCTCTTCCCTCTGCTCCTGAATAGCATGCAGGCATGTCATAATGAAGAGATTTTGCTTCCAGCTTCATTGCCCAGGAGAATGCCAAAAGAAAGGATGACACTGAGACAAACACATTAAAGAAAAGTATTCCTTTGGATGTTTCCAGTTATTCAGGATGAGTGAAATTCTAGTTACTATAAAAATACTGGTGAAATACAAAATTGAACACATTTTGATGGATGGCTGCTTTAGGAGATGGCACATTTTTTTAAGATCCAGGATTCTGATGTGTTAAAGGTTGGCCTTTTCTGGCCTAAAAGATACTTCTGATGAGACATTCCTATACCACAAACGAGTTACAAATAGAATAGTTACAAGTCTGCTAAAAGACATAATTTGAAAAGCAGTTTGCAAGCTTTTCTTCAGGAACCTAGCCTGAGATGAAACAGCAGATGACAATCCACTCCATTTGCTCAAATTTCCTGAGTGCATCTCTCTAAGCACTACGGGTTTGCACTATGGGTTTGCCTTTGGCTACAGTCAAGCAGAACGTGTGCTTCTGCCATAAAGCTTTATTAGGAGAAGGCGGATGCACTGCCTGAAATCCGGCCTTGTAGAGGACATACAACAACAACAAACCTTCTAGAGCATACAGTAAAATGAGTTCAGATTGGTTTTCTTAAGAATACACCAACATCACAAGAAACTGCAGGTCTGTTCTCTTCCTGCTACAATTGCCAGTCTGGCCACTACTGTACCAACAGCTGTACAGCTCTGCAGCTAAATTTAAAAGTTTAAGGAGAGCTGGGTCAACTCTGAAAATGAAGCTAACTTGCTTCCTCTTTTACCTTTCAAAAGATTTTATCCCACGCAATCAGCTTTACAGCTGTCCCAGTTGTTTCCACACTGATCTATATATTTATTTTAATAAGGTGAGTAAATAAAAATGTGTAACAGTGTATTACAGGGGAAACATCTTTCCAGCTCTTCACTATTTCCAGCAATGACAGTGTTTAAGTGTGAAGGCTCAAAACCAGAAAAGAGACAAGTTTGGTCAGAGAATCATTGCCCTGAGCTTTTTCCTACACACATTATTCCCTCCCCTCCAAGGTCCCCTCAAGGTACAGTACATATTCTATAGTGTCCTTCTATGGTCAGGACACAGAATTGAACCAAGCCTATACAATATACATAACTTGTGTGCAATAAATGACAGAATACAAGTGCTTTGAATTCCTTACTCTGCATATATGGCTATGTTTTAATACAGCATCCACATTTACATCATAATTTCCACAGCCCTATATAAACATGCATGAAGATAAACAGGCACTCTTCCCATGCAGAACTGGAAGAATTCACCCAGAAGCTTTGCTTTGTAAATTATTTCAGATGTATTTTAATGAAGCCATAAAAGATATTAGCAAGTGTGCTGGGAACTTTAGTTTTAAATTATTATGATCTGTTACTCTAGCAGAAGTTATTAATATTATTTAACCCCACTGGTGTACTTAAAATGAAAACAGTTTCAAGTTTTTTTCAATAGGTTTTGTCTCTGTAATAATTTTTCCAGAATACTCTTCCTGTTTAGCCTGTTGGTCTCCAGCTTTGTATACACAGAAAGATACCAAAATAACCCAGGCTTTAAAATTATCCTATTTTTCAGAATAAAAAGTAAGCAGCAATCTAAGAATGCTTTATTAATCTTTTCACTCCAAATTACAGAAAGATTCATTCATAAATTAAATAACATGTCAAAAAATTCCAAGGAAAGCAACATCCACCCTTGCTTTTACCATTTTAAGATTTCAGAACAAAAAAAAAATCCCAGGAAACTATTAGTTGCTGCAATTCTTGGCAGTTCCATTAAAATAATACTCAAATTTGTTGAAAAAACATATTCTAGAAAGCTTTCCATGCTGCATATATATACAAAAAAAAATAGAAACAATGCTTTTCATGTCCTCTGCAAAGTGAAGAGATGACAAATTCAGACAGATTCAGCATAGCCTTGCCTAGGACACTAAACAGTACATATGCAGGAGGGCCTCTGCAGCAACAGGTGGGAGGGAGAGCTAACAGAGGTTGCTGAGGTAAGGCAGACGTGTGGTCAGAAACACCACAGCAAGCTTGAACCTAATCTCAAACCCACCCACCAAGGCCAGTTCTACTAACAGAACTAAGTCTGTGTCTTTCAGGACCTTCATCATGCTTCCAATTTTTTCAGGACATGTTTTCCATAGAAATAAAACTAGATGCAACATTCCAGCACTGGTCTTAACATGCTCCTGCCTCTCCCGTCCTAGGCAGCACCAGCCACCAGCCCTTCTTGACACTGCCCTGCATTTGAGTCCCCTTTGTCTACAGGACCTTCCTCACAAACCTCTAAGTCTTCCCTCAGCCACAGCTTTACAAGATAAAAATTTTCCATTCTGTACACACATCCAGCATTCCTTGTTCCTCAACACATGCACACAAACTGAATTCTAACAGACTCGTGTTACCATGACCTCAGCCATGCTTTAAACTTCATCCTTTCTTCATCAATCCAGCAATCACTCACCTATGCATCGTTTGCCACTATTGCTTGTATGTTTACACACAGACTACTGACTGAAATGGCAAGCATATCACACCTGATGCAAATGCTGGGGGAAGTCCCCACAAGCTCTCAACCATTGACAGTTGCCTCTAGCCACTACTTCTGAGTGCTGGCACCTCACCAGCTCTTTATCCATTTTATTGTTACTGTACAGTCCTAATTTTAAAATTAATTTTAGTTGAGTAACAGCAAATCAAGGACCTAACCAAATTTAAATGTTACCTAGATAAATAGTGTGCTTTCAGTTTAACAGCCAAGACGCAGAAACAAAACAAGTAATACACTGCTTCAGGTTAACTGTTTCCTTTTGGCAAGAGCACAAGTAACACAAAACTGGTCTAGCAGTAAAGTAAGTGATGCAATCTTAATTGGAGGCAGTGTAACCAACTCCACACACGAGGAGAGCAACACAGCCTACTGAACAATTTCTATGTATTTCTAACACATATTACATGAAAGAAAGATCTATGGTTATTAATATGAGCTTTTAGGCTTGATCATTTTTTAAAATAGACAAAACCATGGGGTCAGAGTTTAAGTTGAGATGGTGATATGGTAGAGCCAAGTACAGAAATCTTCTCCACACTGACTTGGTATAGTGACAAATTGCAAATACAGGTAATTTAAAAAAGAAAGTTTTAAACATGTTCAACTTAAAACTACAGAGGAGTCTCATTAGCAAGCTCTGAGTGTCTGAGAGGCTTTGAGATGTTGGTGACCCAGGTGCTTAATCTCCTGCCAAGGTCAAGGAGGCTGTAAGAAAGGACAACAAAAGGGGCTACGTTCTGTGCTCAGGACCCAATCTCCAGCCTCTGCATCAGCACAAGGCACCCTAAAACGAATGTGAGTTCAGGTGAGGGAAGTGAACTGAAGTGCAGGTACTGCCAGCTCTGCCAGCTCTGCAATCTGAGGGGTGGGGAGAAGCAACCAGCTGGCAGCATCTTAAACTACAGCATTTAAGGCTTCCAGAGTACATCTGTCAGAGCCATTTGTGAATGAATTTCAGCATAAGAGTTTGTAGAATTGAGAACTTCATATGTAAAGATTACAATGAAAACACAATAGATAAAAGCACAAAAAGCTACAAAGGCTGATTGATAATGTAAATGTGAGAGGGAATTATCATGGGTAAACTTAACCTTTTCTTCATTTACACCACACAGCACAGCCGGAGAGAAAACAATTGAGACTTTGAAATCTACTACATTTTCAACCCAATCTGTTTCCCCAATATGAAAAACAGTTCATGACATAAAAGGTTATTCTTTTTTCCACTATTTATTTTATTTCAATAGAAATAGATGAGGATTAATTCAGCTTTCTGGCTAGAAGCAACCAACTACAGATGATGCAACCCCATTTTTATTTTGTTGTCTTACCTAAGACTAGAAATAACAGCAATAACAAGTGACAACAAACTTGTGCAGAAAATGGTGTGCTTCAGCTTGCCCTCTGAATTTTAACTTTCCACTGCCATGCCCAACACTAACCTACTGCCAACATTTGCTCTTTTCCCCTCTCTACTGTAAGTGACTTCTCCACTCTTAAGTTTCTGCTGTCAGAACACTCTTTCCCCATTTATCCAGCTCAACATCTAGTCCTGGATTTCTACTGTATCCTTCCTTTCCTATCTCCCGTGCTTCTTTACAAACACTATTGGATTTACATTGGCTAATTCATCAGCCTTTCTTCCCAATTCTGCCTCGTTTTTGATTGTAAAACATACTGGGTGAAGGATAATGACAAGAACAATCACAACACATGAATGAACAACATTTTGATGATGTATGAATTATCATACTTAAAACTGCAAAAAATCTCGGGACACAATAAAATGTACTGTGCAAAGCTCCGCTGTCACTGCAGTGTGTGTTTAGAGGCGGAATCAAACTCAATGCTGATTTTTAGCTCTGTGGCTAAAAAAACCACAAAACAAATGAGAAACAAAGGAATTCGCACTGTCCATGTCAGGAATGCCTCAAGTATTTACTCAACCCACTGAATTACAGGGGTATCTATGCACAGCTAGTGATACAAAATCACCTGGGATTCCACGACATTTTCCCATGACCTTCAAACGTAATTCTAAAGAATAAAAATGTATCAGGAATCACACACTGTTGCAGATAATTCTGCCATATTAAAGCTGAGTTAATGCAAGTCCTACATGGAAACACATACACAAGAACTTTTTATTCTTCTGCAGCCATACCAGTGACCATCTATGTTTGTCATTAAATGAAACAAGAGCTCCTTCCTCTACAGCAAATACCACAGTTTTTCTGGAACTATCTTTCCTTCTTATTTTCTTTCCAAAAGGAAAAAAAATTGTTACCTGTTCATTTTGTGTGCCAAAAAATACTTCAAGAATAAACCTCATTATTAAAGGTCTATAAGATACACTGTGTTTGTTCATCTCCTCTACCAACCATGCCATGAGGTTTATGTTGTACATAATACTGCAATGATATATTGGATCATCAGCTTTGTTAACTAAAAGTAGTTTCTCTGTGCCTGTGATTGATAAACTATGGGAGTATTAAAACATTAAAAATGTTAATCTTTGTAATAATCTCCTGAAAAATTTTTTTATTAATTTAAACCATGGATCATTTTAATATTTAATCATTGCAGACTTCACTTGGAATGAGGATAGCCATTCACTGAAAAGCACTTCATTTTTTATTTTGAAAAATGATCAGCTAGTATTTATTCTGTAAATCTCTTCACATTTTTTCCTCAAGCAAAAAAACCTGCAAGCAAATGAAAAAATCCACAAGAGCAGAAAAATTTAAGGCAGAGTTTGTGTCAGAAAACATTGACTTTCGCACTCCTGTTTCCCAGGAGTAACTGCATTACAAGAGTAGTATTGTATGAGAGTCAGAGGATTGAGGGAGGCTTCTACTGCGAATGGAAATCACTGGCTTCTTTGTCTACACCTTACAACCATCTATGTTGCATTCTCTTTACGTATTTCATAACACATAAACATAATAATTCACTTATTCTTCACAAGTACTTAACAAAGTGACTTGGCTTCCCACAATGATATTAAGCTGGTTTAGGTTTTCTAACAGGCAACCCAATTTTGTAACACTAGCCCGCTCCTATCCTCTCCTGTAAGTCATAGCTTGCCTTGCTTAATGCAAAATTTAGATTAATACGGAAATATCCCAAAGAAAAAACACCAACTTCCTAGTTACGATAAAAATCTCACAGAAACTCTAAAATTCTAACTGTGATTAACAATAACTAATCTTGATGGTATCGATTCATTTTGAAAAGTATTTAAAATTATCTAACCAAAACTAATTCATGGTGTAGAGAAATGAATTTCACAGAAAAATGCAAGGACAATATCTTCACTGCGCTGCAAAAAAAAAATTCCAAAGAAAACAACCCTTGTCTCGTTTTCCACATGGCGTCTACTAAAACTGGATGTTTCCTGGAGCTACTGCCATAAAGTACACTGAGCTTCAGTTGCCCTTTAGACTGGGCTGCAGGAATTTGGCTGAAATATTTGAATTAAGTAAATCCCAAAGATACCCTGGGCAGTACCACAGGTTAATATTTTAGCTCACATGACTAGACTTCATTCTGTATTTTTGACCAATAGTGAGGGAGAAGATTTTCAAACTGACACACAAACCAGCTTCCTTATCCGAACAGTCTAACAGCATGAGCTACAAAATCACAGAACTGGCAGAAGTGAGCGTGGCATCTTTCAATGTATATAAACTTACTCTGCATAGCTCAAATTCATGGGAAAAAACCACAACCGACCAAAGAGCAGCAATAAAGGTGCTGCCTTTACTGCTAATTTTATGAAGAAAGTATGTATCTCCTTGCGTATTACCTTTTAGTAAAATATGTTCTTAAGGAAAGACGTATGGAAAAATCCCAGTCATTTAACGTGATGCAGTAATAAACTCTGGAACTCAGTTGCTTGTATCTGAAATGGAAGGCATAGTCCTGTTTAAATGACCTCACAAAAACCACATCTATGTCTTTGTATGAAATCCAATACAAGACTTAAAGCTAATTACATAAGGAATTTTACCACTGTTAATAGGCATCTCTGCTTTAGAAACATGATCTGAAGTAATCTTTCAAAAGCTAGATGTCTAAAGAGCTCCCACATTTGCACTGAAAGAGTATTTTCTATATTGTTTTTGCAGATACAAAATACTATTTTAAGCACAATAAGAAGTCAGTTATAGAACACTGTGGTAATCTTTTCTCGGCTACGTAAATCAAACTCACAGAATTCCCAGGATTGTTGATGGACCTCTTGAGCTCGTCTACTCGTGCTCATCTACTCTTGGTCAACTAGGTTTGGCTAGAAGACGATGCATAAATTGTAACTGAAGTAGACTTACATCTTTCCAACTTCCATGAAGACAGAAAAGAACTCCTAGCGAGTAAATTGTACTAACTCATGATGAAAGATAATAATGTCAACAAAAAAACTGTCCAAATTTTTCTTTAAGTGAGCAGACAAGCTATTTTCTGAACAATCAAGTTTGTTCCCAGCCCACTTTGCACCAAAAAGTGATTCAGCCAAGGACGACATGCCAAGAAATGGTTCCATTTCCCCCATACTCGTAGTATTTTGTGTATCTCTTAAATATCACTTCATACAGTTTTCCACTAGAGACATCACGTATCCGTGGCAAAGGCTGGATTAGAACTCAATTTATCTTTAATAGCAGGTGCATTTCCATTCTGATTAGCTCTTCAGTAATGAGCCTGGGCCCCAACAGGAAAGAACTCTAAACCTAAGACATGTAATTGAATTACTGAGTGTGAAGGTGTGTGCTGTACATACAGCCCAAGCACACCATAAGCTCTTTCAGAAGGGGTTTCTGGTACTACTATGAACTGTCCTTGTAACTGTGTGGGCTGATGAGAGGTGGAGCAGCTTGCAAGCCACATGAACGGAGTAGCAGAGAATCCCCTGCCAACACTTCACATTTAGAAGTTTTGCAGCTCACATATTCTCACATATTTCTGTCCAGGATTTTCTGAGTACAGGCATGACCAGAGCACTCTGCAGAGAACACAAAGGAGTCCAATGTACCCGGAACACATCACGCCTGGAAGGCAAACATAGCCAGCTCAACAACTCCGGGCTGGATGAGATTTACTGCACACCCACAGCCGGCCGAACACATCCAGCAGCTCTACACGGCCCGCTCTCACTGCGCGTGGGGGGTCAGCACACGCAGAGCCGCGGACTGTCCAGCTCCAGACATCCTAACACCCCACACAAGACGGGGTTTCACACACACACACCCAACCACACCGCACGGGCCGGCAGCATATGAGCAGTCGTGCTCACGAAGGAAAGCCGTGAGCTGTCCTCGCATGAAGGCATCACAGGCTTCGACCAGTTCGGCCTCGCTGGCGTGCCCGGGCCAGGCCTCGAACACGGCCCCATAGAGGACACCTTGGTGAGGGGTACGTTTCCCTCCAGTTTGGCTGCTTGGTGAGGGTCGTACTTCTCCGAGCACGGAAAAGCAGCCCCGGCAGCCGAGGGGTCTCGGTGCGGTGAAACGGAACACAAGCCCCGGCCGCAGGACAACGCATCCACGGCGGCTTTTCCCGCCCACGCCCAAGATGGCGGCAGCGGCGCCGACCCCCGCCCACCCCCAGCCCCTCAGCCCGCGGTCCGGGGGCGGGGCCACCCGGATTGACAGCGCGCTCCGACCAATCGCGGGGAGGCGCGCTTCCCGCCGGCCAAT
>VZTA01022476.1:112398-135414 GCA_013398855.1 Mohoua ochrocephala
GGGGCCGGGGCAGCGCCCGCTCGGGCCCGGCGGCCGCGGCCTCTCGCCCACCCCGGGACGCGGCGCGGTACCTCGGGCCGAGCGGCAGAGCTCCGCCTCCTCCCTCCTCTCTCGGCGGGGCGACTTCCTGTGCTAGCGGGGCTCCCGCCACCTCCTGCCCGAGCGTCCCCGCCTCCCGGTCCCGCCCGCTCTGCCCCAGCCCCGCGGTACTTGCGGTGGCGAGGTGGCTCCCTTGCGTCTATGGCACTCGAGTTTATTCCAGGGTTTTCCAGGGAAGATGCTTTGGGGGAGGCTGAAAGCCACGGAGTGTTTCAACGTACCTCACTGGCACCCTCCGCTCACTTTTTACCAGTCTGTTTCCTGCCTGTTTCTGAAATGTAGGTCCAGACTTGTAGAACGAAAAGCAATCAGCCACCTTCACATCGTAGAATCACAGGATGGTTTGGGTTGGAAGGGACCGTAAAGATCATCTAGTTCCAGCACCCCATCATCCTCACGCATCACAAGATCACTCCAGTGGGAACTTACATTCAAAGTCCTGAACACACAACACATGGCAAATTACAAACAGGTAATTTTTTGGCTACCTTGAGAGGGTGCTGGGCCTTCTGCAACAGATAATTCGTTTACTTCTGTGCGAGAAGCAAGCCACTGACTCTCGGAACAGCTTACTGATTAGTATTGCAAGTGCATGCCTTGGTTCCTGCAAAATGGCACTTGATAACCAAGTGTAACACTCCCCTGTAAAGAAGGATACACAGAAAAAGAAATATTTGCATTTGTTTACCTCTGCAACTTTGGAAGTGAAAGCCATACCCAGCTGAACTTTCCCATCTTTCTAGATGACATGCATATAGAATAGAGAATGAGCCTGTGGAAAAGTTGATTAATCAGAGTTTGTGTCTTGCATGCATACCAAACCAGGGTTTTCTCCAGTCATTTCTATAGCAAGCTTAATAGATGCTTCAAATGATACAGAAGGATAGCCTGTCCTGATTTTGAGTGATGAGACAAAATACTTTTTTTGTGCCTTTCTATTTTGCCAAGAAAACTCACACTGAGGGTATTTAGCTGCTTTGAATGTGGCAGGTCACTAGACACAACCTTACATTTTCTTCCTGAGAAATCTTGTGCCCCTGTGGGACTGGAGTTACCACAACCACTGTGGGCACATCCTCTGATTTTTCAACAATAATTTTATTTCATTTGTACTCCTAATGGTAGGGCAGGAATCATATACATGTGAAATACTTTAATAGTTCATTTTGATTCTTTGACTGTTTTAATATGATTCAGTTAAGCCCAAGTCATGATTATGCTCATGGATATTTAAATATAGTGTTATGTAAAAAACAGCAATCACATTCAAATAGACGTTACATGTGATTTTTGACTGTGGAATCCCAGCCAAAAAAATCCCATGAAGAAATATCAGAATCAGTGTTCTTGGCTACATTATTTTGTATTATCTGAACCACTGCTACGGAGTTTGTCCGTGTGAGCCCTACTAGCAAAATACATCTGGTTCTAGTTCAGTTTCACCTAATTTGACCTAATCACAGTATTCCTTTTGCTACTGAGTTGTTCTTCTAAGTGATAAACCAGTGTATGCGCAGCAGCCTCGATATTCAATCTGTAAAGAAGACATAAGGAATTTTGACTTCGTGAAGAAGAGCTCTATAAGCACTGAGATGTTTTCACCATTTTAGTTGCACTGTCTCATGTTTTCATTCTTAATCCTCGTTTAATGGGAAAATTGTTTGTTTCCCGCTGCAATTTTTTTTCTGCAAGAAGGGATTCACACTGGTGAGAATGGAATGGTCAGAAAGGCAGTTGGCATTCAGATGATGAAGTGCTACTGACAAGCTTGCTGTGTTTTGTGGGATACGAAGCAGCCTGGGCGGAGTATATGTGTCCTAGGATATTTGTAACGTGTTTCTTACAGGTGTAAATAGAGGAGGGGTACCATTACTATTACGTGACTGTAACTGAAAGGTGTGTCAGTCAGAGAGGGGTTTTTGTTGATCTTGCCACGCCCATCAATTTGCTGTCATATCCCTGGATCAGATTAGTGTAAAACTCTAAATGTATTTTTAAATTACGTAGTTTTATCTCACCATTTTTTAAAGGAAATGTATCGGCCATTGTTTTCAGTGACTGTCTTTTCCTACTTTTCCTCCTGTTTTCATTCTTTCACAAGATCTTCATCTTCTGACAATTTGACAAGAATCTGTCCCTTTTTGTTTTCATCATATGCAATGATTTTTAAGTTTATGATTAGTGAAACTTTTTTTAACAGAAGCCTAGTTAAGCTCATTGAAAATAGGTTTCCTTTTTTATTTATCTTTTGCAAAGCTCCGAGAAGCAGTTCCTGAGCTTTTAGAGTTTAGTTAGTTTAGGTAAGAGGTTGGGAAATGATGTTCAACATCGTTGTTCCAAGTTGACAACACAGATTAAATTAACATACAGAAAACTATCTCCCCAAAGTGCAGCAACTTATCTACTGCCTAACCTGATGTCTCTTCATGTATGTCTAACCACCAAGTTAAGCTCAAAGATGTGAAACAATTTAATTATTTTTGTTCTATTAATTTTGCTATTCTGTCCCATCTCTTAACCTGAACTGCAGCCTGAATATTGCAAATAAAACAGCTATTTGATTGGGGCTACTATTCAGGCTAGCACTGAAACTTTCAGGTAATACCTTATTTCCAAACTTCTAAAAGGTACAATATTCCCCATCTAACCACAAAGCTAAAACTCTCTTCATGCTCCTGTCACTTCCTAACAATGTACTTTCTGGTGGCTTTGACAGATAGAGTCTTGCTCTTCTCGTATCCAACCAGAACTGCTACTGAAAGAAATAATCGCCTTAGCTCATCCCTTTATCCATGTAATTCCTCACTTTGCATCTCTCCAATGTCTCCCATCTCTATGCTGGCTCTGTACACACTTTGCCTTCATTTTCAAATCCTTTATTCCTGTCCTGTCTTGTTTTCACTTAGCTTTTATATGTCATTTCTCGCCCCTGCCTAATAAAGAATTCTGGTTCCACTCTTTTTTTTTTACAAACCCTGTTTTGCTTTCCCCTTGTGTCAGTGTTTCTCTCAAATCCATCCAAAAGAGAGGTACAGCAGGAGAGCTACTGTAACTTCATGCTGCTGGTGTTCTGTGCCTACTCCTATCATGCTTCTCCTGTACTTAGTATTTCTGCCTGTTAGTTCATATCTAGTCTTACATTTCAGTTCCAATTTCTTCAGCACAGATACCTTCCCCTTGCTAGGTTAGTGGTTGACACCACTATCCCTAAAATCAGGCATTCCTAAAATCCCTGCAGCATAGCCCCCAACAACTGTCCTTACCCATGCTTCTTGCGGGGATAGAAGGGTTGCGGAGCCCATTCTCTCTCCTTGCAGCCTTCCAGCTGAAAATCTCAACGTGATGTCAGTCATGATAGATGGTGCATTTTGTGACACAGACAGCCTGCCATTAGGACAAACTCATTTTACTGAACCGTCTGATGGTAATGACTTTCAGTGACAGGCTGACCTAGGCTGGCTCAAGTCAGCGTGCTGGAGGTGAAAGGCTTCATATTCCATTACCAGGACTCTGAGCCATCGAGTCTGCTCCATCCCACCCCTCCTTAATCTGTATTGATAGACTTGGTAACGTTTTCCTAACTGCCCTCATCCATACAGACGTCTGCCGTTGTTTTGTTGATGCGGTCAATCAATACTACATTAAAGGTTACCTTCAGTTTACCCTTAATTGTCTAAAGTAGATGTGATATTTTCATTATTTATACAACTATGCCATTAAATTATGCATTCCAGATTAAAAGAATAAAAGACTTGTTTACATTATTATTATTATTGCTCTGGCATCAACTTTTGGATTTCTGTGTAAAGAAATTAATCTCCTATCGGAGGGGGAAATGGGGACTGACAAGCTCTAGCTCCTGTTGCCTCTGGGACGTAATTATGCTTGCAAATACAAAACCAGAAAAAATCATAAGCTTAACACAGTAGACACTCTTGAAAGTTTCATCTCAGCATGAAGCTATGTTTTAATTATTATTTTTGTCTGCATTGTTCAGATCGACAGTGCACCAACTAGAGTAAGTGCTTATCCTAGTTAATTCTTCATGAGACTTATGTCGCTAGAAGATGTATTTAATTTATTTCCTTTTGCTTTCCTTAAGCTGGCATGGACTAAGTGGTTATCTATAAACATTCCACAAAGGTTTTACTACCTTAGGGCCAGATCCAAAGCCTGTTGAGTCAATTGGAAGCGTCAAAGGTCTTTGGAACAGGCCCTATTACAAGACAGAAGTAAGCTGTGATTTGTTTGGGGACCTTGAAGAGTAAAAAAGGAAAACCTCCATATTTATATTCTACAATATTAACAGATTTCCTATATGATAGAGATTTTCCATTCTTATGAAGCATATTTGGACGCTTAGACATCCTCACTCACATGATAATTATATATGTGTGTGTGTGTATATATATATATATATACACACACATCCATACATATCTATATGTGCATGTCATGATTCCAACTGAAGAGCGATAGCATTACAATAAAATCTTTTTGTGCTACAACTTCTGCTTGCAAATATTAATCTATGTAACACATATAGTTGTTATACCTGAACAGCTGTCATCTCTGTTGCAGGAGATTTTCTTATTTACTGATTTAAATGGGTAATTGCAATGATGTATTTAATATTGGGGAAAATAGCATATTTTGAAAATTACTGTGACATTAGTTTGGCTCATTTTATTTAAAAAAGCTAACCTGCTAAGTATCTGCATAATAGTTACCTATTACAGGATCAAACAAAAAGCTCAGCTTCCAAGAATGAATGTAGGTTTTGCAATGACTAAATAAACCTAAGAAATGCTGTGCCTCCAAATATTAGTGTGGCCATCCAGGAAACAAAAACCTATTTACAATTTTATAAATTTTTTGTAATATAATTTGGGATCCGTATTTTCTACATTGCATTATAGTGCCCTAAATTACTAGACTGATACAGTTCTCCTCAGTTTCCCACAGAAATCTCCTCCAATTTGTATGAATAATAAAGTATTCTATTACCTCTGGACTTCAACTTAATTTTCTCCCATCCCAGATGTGTGCCTTAAGTGAAATATGCACCATCCCCCTTTCTACACTACTGTCCCCGCAGCTAATAGGAAGTTGAACACATCAGCAGGATAAACAGAGAGCTTTTTGTCCCACACCAGTTATCCAACAGCAGAATCCTTAGCATCCTGTCCTAGCAAGGGTGGGTCCTGAAATCTCATCTTTGTTTCTAATGGAGTAGAAAGTGGGGAAGTGCTCCAACCTTTCATTTCTCTTTTCCCCTGGTCTCTGGGACCTGTGAATAGGAAGGCCCATTTTGCTAGTGCAGACTGAGGCAAAGGTATCCCTTCAGTACCTCAACCTTTACCATGTCCTGTGTAACGAGGACCCCTCTCTCACTGAGCAATGAGCTCACATTTTCCCTGTCTTCCTTTTGTCACCTAAACATTCTTGCAAGTTGTGTTCGGGATGTGCTTTGACACTGAGGTCATGGCACATGCCCTCTAACCATCTAGAACAGCGTGTCCACAGGCCAGCAACCTGTCAGTAATTGTTCCTAGTGGGTGATGACTCGTGCTTCAGGAAGCTTGAACCATGTTTGGGAATAGTTTGGCAGAGAGCTAGCCCAACCAACACTGTGTAGGTGACTTGGCAGCTACTTAGTAGCACAGGTGATCAAATGCAAGTGCCCAGGATCAGCCTTTGGCAGAGTTCATTGTGCTTCTGTCTCTGTGTTACCAGTCAAGAAGGAAATCCTGAAGTCACTGTAGCTCTGAAAACTTCAGCTCAGAGCCTGGCACAGATTAAAAGATCAAAGCAGAATAGTCGTAGTTGCTTAGAATGGAACCGAAGACAGAACGAAACAGAAGTCCTTATTATACCACAGTATGTATCACTATATCTTGTCACCCTGTCTCAGGAAAGACACCTAAAAACTAAAAGCATTACAGAGGTGGGTAACAAGAATTATCAGATTTGGCTGCTGAAAAAGAGATTAAACAGATGAACACTCTTCATCCTGCAAAAAAGATCACTTGAAAAAGTAATTGCTTGCAGAGTGTGTAAATAAGGAGCAATTGTTTGCTGCTTCCCAAATCTAACAAAGAAGAGGACAGCAAGTGAAAAAAATCAAACCCAGGCAGCAGGTTAAAAGCAGAGGTCTTTGCTGGACTGTGGGCCTGCTTTCTTGCTTTGCCTTCTCCGTGGTTATCAGTGGACCCAGTTATCTCCCACGCTGTGCCCATCATGACCAGTGCCGTGGGTTTGGGTCCTGCTGGTGAGGGCAATTCCTGCCCTGCTCCTGGCCAATGTGCCTTGTAGATGAGCCCTGCTTTTGTTCCTTTCTGACAGTAAATTCTTAATTTAGCCAAAAATTCCATACCTCAGTGTATGGTAAAACTCTGTATATGTATAGATTTGCATCTTGAGTGGATAAATGTGACATTCTTTTTACAAATCTTTTTTACAAAAGATTTTCTGTTAAAGTTACTGCCACCAGAGTAGCATTTATATTATAGTTAGTGGTTAAGGCTACTTGGAAATAGTTCTTCTCACTTAATGTTTGTTTAATGTGGACAGCGTTAAACTTTTACATAATTAATAAATTTTATGAACAGTTGGCAAAATGATTCAATTAAATGATTACATGATACAGACTGAAGTATGGCTCTTACAGAGGTTTATCTCACTCCTCATGACATGTATTTCAGAGAAAGTTTAGTTTGTCACAGACAGCAGTACAATGTTGTCTGCATTCCCCAGATTCATAGTTTACAGTCGGAAGTGAATGTTAGATCATTTGATCAGCTCTGTATATGTTGTGGTATGAAAACTTGTTGACTCACTGTTGTGCTGAGCTTTGCTGAGCACGGGGACACAAGTCAGAACAAAATGTGTTCTACACTCTCCAAAGGAGCTGTGGAAATCCAGAGATGGAGAATTAGATGTTTTTCTGCTGCGGTTTTTTCCTATGGTTAATCTAATTTGTAGTTAAGATCAAAAAAAACCCCAATAAATACTAGTGAAAAAAAGCTCTTCTTAATATCTCATCTGAATCTGTTTCATTCCCTCTTTTAGCCATTGGCTCTTCTTCTCTCTTTATCTATCAGAGAAGTTTTCAGCATCTTTTCACTGAGAAGGTGCTTATATATTGTAATCAGACCACAGTCTAACCCTACTTTTAATAAACCGAGATTTGGGAAGTTTTGCTAAGATTTCTTACCACTAGGCATTTCCTTCAGCTCTCACATAATTTTTACAGCTGTCTTCTGCGGTCTGCCTAATTTATTAAAATGCTTTCCAAAATACAGATGATAGAAGTGCATGATTTATTCCAAAAATGATCCCATCAGTGACAAATTCAGAATTAAAGCATGTCATTAACCCTGGAAGTTACTTCATTACATGATTTTATATCCAACAACTAAGCATGTACTTTGTCAAAGCTTTACTTTGGCAAACTGCTTTGAATCATTTGGAAGCAGTGACCATAATAGTTTCAAAACATTAGTTTTCAGAATAAAACTTTCCACCTTTCTAAGTATCATTTGTAATTCTTTGTTTGGCTTCATTTAAAATGGTTTAACGGTTCCAGAGCAGCAATGGATTCTTATCACTCTTTTAATTCCATCCTCAATGTTATTTGCTATTGGCCAACCTTTTTGTTCTCATTTTTTATCAAAAATGAGTTTATATTCCTAACTGGAGCTTTGGCGAAAAAGTTTAAAGCATCCGTGGCTCACTGTCATTCCCAGAAAAACCTTATTAGAAGCGTATCTTCAATAATAGCTATTTTTTGTGTTTACTTTCTGTTTCCTAATATCTTTAATGTGTGCTCTATTGATTTGTTACCAGGAAAGTCACACCTCGCCATTTCTTCCCACGAACACCAGTGGACTGCCAAAATTCTCTAAGAAGTTTAATAACAAATGAGCAATTAGAAAGCAAGTCTTTTAGCTTGACAGCCTCTGCCTACTTGATGGGGTGCGCTGTGACTACAGGCCGCTGGAGTGCGAGAGCAACTTCCAGACTGCCCCCTTGGCCGTGTTTGCTGCTGGTCCTGTCCCGCTGTTGGGAGGGATGGCAGCAGGAGTGGTGGCAAGTGCTCTGCAGCCACGCGGGCACCAGCTCACTCGCCGTGTGTCTGGCATGCTCTTCCTGGCAAGGCTGCCTGCCCGTCCCAACACCTTTTCCCTTTGGTAATGATTGACACAAGACAGAAGGATCCTTCCTAGAAAGATCCTGGCATCACCTGTGAGGGAAAACAGATGGGATTTTTACACAGCCTGAATTCAAGAATAATGTGGATGCTTTTTCTGTCAGCACTTCAAACCACTGAAGTAAGTGCAGACATAGCCCATGTTTCCTGGCTGGCCATGAGTCCAAAGACGTAAGGTAATTAGGTCCTGAATTCTCCTTTACTGAGATACGGCTTTGTGGGTTTTGTCCTCGCCTGTGTCTAAATGGTGTCAAACCCAGAGTCTGGACACTGAATCTTAAGAGCGTGGTGGTAGACAGCATTCATGGAGAGCATCCCTGTTCTCCTCCTTGTTTTGCAGCGGTAGAATAAGATTAGAGCAGTAAGAAGCTGGAACTTCTCAAACCTTGCAAATAATTGCCAAGCACCGTTCCAGTTAACTGAGACAATACTGAACCAAAATGATGCAGCTTCGCGCTGTAATGTTTTATCGTGTCTGCTGTATATTGAGGCTCTTCTAGATGCTGTCTTGCTTTAAAGGCTGCATGGATTTTAATTTTTTTAAAAAATTAGATTTGTATCAGAGTGATCTAAATATAAGCTAAAATTACCTCAAAAGGATATTCAAGATTAGTATAGCCGAAGTGAGCCATCTTCTCAATATCTTTATTGAAATAAAACATGTACCAAAATGAATGGCAGCCAGATCTGACTGGAATTGTTTCAAGACATTTTGTAAATATATCATTACTAATACTGATAGTAATAATGATATGTTGAACTATGCATCATATAAATATACGACAAGAAAGATATTCTTTGCCTGAAAATATCTGAAAATGAGCTTCATGTAACACTATGAGCTAGCTTCCAACAACTAAAAAGTGGACACAGTTTCAGAGGGGGTCATTAGCTTCCAAGGAGTTAATGTTTAAAGATGTCAACATCAGTTGAGGATAAAAGATTAAAAAATGCCCCGTTACATAATAAGAAGCTATTTCTTCAACATCAGGTGTAAAAAAAGTCTTGAGTAGCTCGAAATAACTGGAACATTCGTGCTTCAAGACCAGTCTGTATTTATAAATAAAAAACTGCTTTCTCAAAAGATCAGGAGTTAGGATTAACTTTCTACTGGGAAATCTTTTCCAGGATAGTTAAATTCTGTAGTGACAAAGAGAAAGTACGTGCAAGTAATTAGTTAGCAACAATTCGGCATGGAGAATTATTACTTACTCTGCATAATACGGCGAAAGGTAGTATAGCTGAAAACACTATTATTCTTAGTTATGAGTATTTCGGTGCATGTTATTCTTTCATCCAGTACCTAATATTTTCATTCTTATTGAAATATTATTAATTCCAGAGTTATATGCAAAAATTCTCATCCTGCAAACATTTATGTATATGCTTTATATTATACAATCTAGTGCTAAGTTAAGAAAAGTTCTAGCTTCTAGGGACTTCAGTTCTCAAACTCTTCTTTTAAAAATCAGCTTAAAATAAAACCATTTTTTCCTTCTTAACAGACTGAACATTTTCATGTTAGCAGAATAAATAATAAATTAATATGACAGGAGGTAGGATAAGTATGAAGACTGAAATGCTGCATTTACAGCTCTAACATGTTTTGAGAAAAATCTGATCAAAGGCATTTTATGAACAGAAATTTTCTATTTCCCTTTTGGGGTAAATTGTCTTTACTGTGCAAAGAGGAGTACTACTGGGAGCAGAGAATCTTTTTTTGAAATCTGTTTTTCTAGAATGACTGCTTTACTTTTTCAGTTTCAGAGCCGTTAGTCTTTTTCTAGCACTAATCACGCAAGTGATGTCATAAAAAGTAACTTTTTATATAAGTTCTAATCACATATATTTCAAATCTCAAGTAGGCTGTTCAGACAAAACACTGCTTAGAAGACCCTATTATACCATGCGGTAGTGTGTGATGAGGAGATGCTACATTTATTTTAGGAGAGAAAGAAATCTGTATTTCATTTGTTACACTGCTAACTTCACTTTAGGTAATTGCGTTCAGCTTTATTATTGCCCAGAGCAATAACTGATTGTTAGTTATTGAAGTCTGAAATGATTTTTCTCATTTCCCAGGGGAATCTGGAGATTTACATGGTGCACAGCAGTAACTAATAGATATAATCTGGTCATAATGTAGCCCTATAATGTGTTATTTACTTGTTGAGAACATGGATGTTGAACATTTTAACATTTCCTCAAGAAGTGTTGCAGATTTTACTCATGATATGTGAGCTTTAAGTGTGTACTGTTATTTTCACAATGGTTGCAATGCCAGCAACCATTAGAAGGTATATAAAACACTGGGAGCACACACCTGTACTTACCCAGCTGCACAGGAACTTGAACACATTTTATCCTCAATTTCTAAAATGTACAGACATGAGTCAAAAATAACCTATGATGAGTAAATTTCATCAACAAAAGGCACTCATGAGTTTGACTTGGAATACTGTGGAAAGGTGCTTACATTGGGACAGAGAAAGGTTTTTAGGGAGCGGAGCTTGGTTTCCTTGCTCTCCTCGGAATTATTTGTATCTATTTCGGTACCAGTGCAACCCGGAGTGTTTTAAGTAGCTGTGTGCATTGTTTTATGAATGCCTCGTGCTACTCTGTAGCCAAAGGACATTGAGGGTGTGCCTTGACAAGCAGAATGTCCCTGGATGTATTCTGGAAGTATCAAATGTTTTAAAGATGGGATAAAGGTGCCTGAATTTAGGCATCTAATGCTATTTTGCATGCTGTGGTGGTGTGTTAAGACCCACACCCCCCTCCCCTCCCCCCCACCAGGACCAGCAATATAAGGCACAGAGCCTGCAGGATATTTTGCCTTCAGAAGCCGCCAAGTGAAGTACCTTAAAGCACACCAGGTGTTTTGTGACACACCTTTGTAGTCAACAAACTAGCCTTCTGAAAATCTCCTGCATTTATTCAGTGCCCAGAACGAGGGACCCCAGCCCAACTCCGACTTTCTTTAAGGCAGTAAAATAAACCTTAGACAGCAATTGCTTCAAACTCATCAGTTCTGTGGCACATATGTCTGCCCTTGAAGCCACGTTCAGAAATGGAGTCTTAGAGGAAGAAGAAGAAACTGTTCCGTAAACTTGGGTTCATTCTGGCCGTCTTAGTTAAAATGCTCAGTTTTGAGGTTACAGTAAAATGAACTGTTAATGTTAGATAAACAAACCAGTAACATGAAGTAAAGCAATCTTAACCTAATATATATATAATAACAATGCAAGTATGTTATACTTTATACTCAAGTAGATAAAATACCAACTGCTGATTGTACAATAGTGGTAAACATGTTTTATTAAAGTAGGTTTTCCTTTCCATTAAATATGAATGTTTTATGAAGGTTTCAAAGTATTCCTCATGGAAACATTAAGGAATCTGTTCTTCTCTCAGTCCTCAGGGGATTTGTGACTGTTATTCACATTAAATCTAATGAGAATTACTGACATAAATACCTGGTGCATCAAGAGGCATCCAGGCTCTTAATCCTTAGGATCTTCATCATCCTTTCTACACAGGCTCCACCTCTTCCCAAGCTGCTGCTGCTTCCATTCCTAGTGCTCATTTCCTCATACAAAAACATTCCTGCTAATGTGGGAGCGAGCACCTTCTTTAGTGAGGAAGATTGCTCGAGGAAAATCCCCCTCCCTGACTAATTGTGTGGGCTTTCTTTTGTGCTAGAGACAGACCCTATTCCACATAGCCAAGATCTGGATGCAGTTTTAAAGTTTTATTGGGATCTGTGTTGGATGGGGAGGGAATCAGAGCTATTTCTGCTCTCTGGATTCAACTCCAGACTGTTTATTGTCAGGGTGGAAGATGAAAGGCAAGAGAGAAGGAAGAAAGCAGTAAAGTGAGGACTGCAGGAGAAAAGGAGGGGGAGTGAGAAAGGACAGGATAGGTCTGTGCTCTGATAAAAACAAAATATACAATTAAGAGTTCAAAGCCATTCCTTCCCAAACGGCAATGAGAAAGAGCGAAATAAATTAAATACAAGCAATACCGTCCTCCCTTGAAACACCAGCACTTACTATACTCCCTCCCTCTCAGAACACAGAGCAAACAGCCAGATCTGTGCCCTGGAGTTAAGTGTCGCTTTAAAGCCTACAATAGCTGTTCAACGTGAGATGTTCAACTGACAGTACCCCCTCTATCTAAAAGCACAATCCAGAAGGAAGGTGCTTCATTTGTTCAAGTCTTCCAGTGCTAGCCTAGATTCACTGCTTCATCTGCATCTGCACAAACTATAAATAAAATCACTTGAAGCAAAACGACTGGATTCCAGTGGGTAATCTTACATATTATGCTGTGATGGATCACTGCTGATAACATGTACTAAAAATGTCACATTTCACGCTAAAGCCATATATCAGGTAACTCCTGCACTGGACCATCAGCCAAGGCCACATACATAATCACTAACAGATTATGGCTTGAATTTTTTTTTAAGGATTTTAGTCAAAATTAAAATGACTTAATCTCTCCAAATCTTGTGGTGCCATTCATTTTTCTGTATCTTTATTCTGGTCTGTTTCATCGTTGTGCTATGTTCTCTGCTAGTACTTTTTCTTCTCCCCAGTCACCTCCATGAAGTTCTTCCCTCCATGCTGTCCCTGCACTTGTGTATTATAGAAAGGTCTTGTATTAAAGAACCTCTCAAACTTCTAATGCTGGCTGTTAACAGCATTACTTCTGTCCTCGCTAATCCCAACTCTCACACATTGTCCCTTTTAAATTATATCAGGGGTTTTTAATAGGGTTTTTTTCTCATGAGTAAAAAGTCTATACAGAACTAGAAGATAAGTTTTTGAGAACCTGTCATACAATAGCGTACCTCGTGAATTTACTTTCTCTAATTGTTGTCCTCATACAGTTTCTCCTATAGCCACACATATGTGCATCTGGCTAGTTCAGAACAGCAGCTCTCAGTCTCTAATCAAAGTCTTCTTTTCTGTACTGATTACAAATCCACCATGATGTGTTTGTCATAGCCCTCTGCACACCAGTATTGGGTTCTCTTCTGATGAGACCCTTCTGCAAGATTCATCAGCCATGTTCCAGAAGAATTAGGTGAATATGGAACAGACAAGGAAAAGCTTATGTAAATAAGATATATTTTGCATGGCAGTGGAATAGAAGACTTGGAGTTTGGTGGGATATATGCCCAGGGAATGGGAATGCCTGGTAAAAAAAACATTTAAGCTAGATAGTAAAGCTAGTCAAATAGCAAAAGGAATATGGTAATACTTTTATGGAAGAGTAATACAATGATAAAACTCAGCATGGATGACTTTTATTTTATTACCAAGAAGATTTCTAACCATTTGAGAGCAGAAGGACTGGAGTACCTTTCAATGGAAGCATTTATAGCAAGACATTTGAACCTTTTTAAGACAGGCATTAAGGAAAGGGCTGGTGTAGTGCTTGGACAACCTGGGTGCTTGGATAGTGAGCCAGAGATTTTTACTGTTCCTTGCTTGTTTTCACTGACTTTGAAAACATACCTGTGAATTGCTGCATCCCTTTCTCGGGTGCTGTATAAACAATTACTTCTGCTGTATGGCTTTATGTTGCTGCCTTCCAGTTTATTCAAAGTGCTGCTAACATTTCCTCCTCTGAACACATCTACCTGATAGATCAAAGTAATATTTTTCTATTTCAAGTGCATTTGAAAAATAGACTTAATTTAGTAGTCTTTGTTAACTTCATCACTAAGCAAAGAAGGAATCAAAATGCGTGATTCTTGCTAATGTCTTAAAGAACTGACACTCTAACCTGGTAAAACCAATTTTATTGAAGCCCCAACAAACTGTTGGATAAATATGTCAATACTGTACATACCCTCTTTGGCTTGCAACCATGTACCTGTTTTGGACAGATTACCTCAGCGAATAAGGCAAGTACACATTAATCGTGTTGACTGTCAAGTGAATAACTTATCAAGTTTATATACAAAAAATAGATTACATTATCAATAAAGAAACCAGGACTTATTAAAATCAGCTTCTAAAATTAACTGTTTCAGTGCTTACTACTGTTTGATACTCTAAGACTGTAAGAGTTAAGAGCAATTATTGGCTTCTGCATTTCCGGAAGGGACTTCATTAGGAAAACTGTTTTCTTTCAGAGGCAATGGAAGTTTCCACCATTCTGCTTGTCAGTCAAAGGCTGAAAAACTGGTCATCAGCTGCTAAACCTGCTTGTGCAACTAGAATGGGAAAAAGTCCTCCTGAATTGAGTTTACAGTTCTTTATGATACTAGTAATTTTTGCTGCTGTCCTAATTTCTCGGAAATTGTTTTAATATCTTCTCACATCCTTTCCCCAGGCCTTTCTTCAGGATTTGCACTGAAATATCTCTGTGTGTTTCCTAACATATTCCATAAGGACACCTGCAGTCAAGACCTTTATAAGAACAGTCATAAAAATTTCCCTAGACCTTGGGACGCAAATTCTAACACCCCATGTGATGCAAAGCCTTTGGTATGGTCTTCCATTAAACAACTCAGGACAGCAAGATATTTCGATGGTGATGGTAGGGAAGCCACTGCACTGTTCCGGTAATATCGTACAGATTGGTAAGCTTTATTGGCAATTAGTGGTGTATTTGGCAAGGTGAGAGCCACCACAGTGGGATACAAGTGCTTTCAGGGAGGAAACATCACTGTCCCTGGGTACATGTGGTAGACGTTCTGAACCATTTGTACACAGGCTGTTACACAGTCTTCCTCCCATGTTTTACCTCTTAGGCGGTACTATTTGTTTATAGCATGAGATTGCAGTTCCTATAATTTTTAATTGACCGCTTTACAAATAAAAATGAACTACACAAAAATGATGGTTTTTTCCAAGCTTTCAGGGATTATTAAATGACCTTGTCATCTCCTGGAGGATAACAAAACCCAATGTTTTGCAGTTAAAGTGAGAGTTTTTCCCTGTTGAAAATTGCCTGTTGTTTTTATTATTGTAAGAACTGGTCCACTGAACTTAGTACAGCCTCTGAGGTCTCAGTGAGAATCCTATGATTAATGAGGTAGCCATTAATGTCAGTAGATTGAACAACTGAAATCTGATTATATTAAAGTGCTTCCCAAACATTAGGGTCACATTAACAGTTTATTGAAACAAGCTGATAAAATTTAAAATGGTCATCTAATTCCCTAGGGTTCCTAATTGTTGCATGATAAATCACTCTGTAGAGAAATCTATTACAATGTTCCAAATGTGAAAATGTAATTTACTGTACCATTAGTGGGGTGTTTGAAGCACATCAGTTCTTTCATGGGGGAGTTTTGCCAGAATAAGACAAAACTCTGTATATGGAAGGTTTTTTTTCTTTTAGATTGAGATAATGCACAGGCCTTGAGCTGCCGAAATTATATAAGAAAAATGAGACATCTTATGGAAACAAATCATCTGACAGTGACTTGCAAGTCTATTGCAAAAAATACAGCATGAATAAGCATTCATCTATGTTTATGGTATTATTCTACTTACAAGCATATTTTTGCAAAGATTAAAAAGTTTTCATGACTCAGTTATGGTGGCTTCTCACAGAGAAAGAATCAGCTGAAAATTCACACATTTCTGGTTTCAGAACCTCAGATGCTGAAACAAATTTTTGCGCAGAGGGCCTGAGTTACTCAAGCCAATATCTGCAGGATCTGGATCTGTCTTGATAGTGTTTTCTCCTTTCAGTGTCAAAAATTCCCACACACTCACCTGTATTTACATCTTTCTTTCCCCAGTTTATTTATTGTGTAATTTTATTACTCTCATTCTGTGCTTAGGTAGAATTTGAGCTTCTGAGATTAATACGTGTATTTCACTGTGTGCATGTAAATAAGTAGCTGAATGACGAGCATCTCAGCATGCCCTAATTCAGTCTCTAGTTTGGTGGTAACCCCAGTCAAGCAGTCACAATGACCTTAGCTTCCATCGAGAAAAAAAAGTGCTTCAGTACTCACCAGAACTGTTTTTAAAGGAGGAAAAGTATCTCAGCTTCATCCCTTTCATGAAAAGAGGGCTAAAATATTGCAAAAATGAGCGATAGAATGGGAGAAAATCATAGAGTCATAGAATGGTTTGGGCTGGAAGGGACCTTAAAGATCATCCAGTTCCCACCCCTCTGCCATGGGCAGAGATCCCTTCCACTAGGTCAAGTTGTTCAGAGCCCCATCCAACCTGGTCTTAAACGCTTCCAAGGATGGGGCATCCACAGCTTCTCTGGGCAACCTGTTCCAATGCCTCACCACCCTCACAGTAAGGAAGCTTTTCCTAATACCTAATCTAAACCCTACTCTGTTCCTCTTTCCTTTGAAGCCCATTCCCCCTTGTCCTGTCATGCTCTTGTAAAATGTCCCTGTCCATCTTCCTTGTAAGCTCCCTTCAGGTACTGAAAGGCTGCAATTAGGTCACCCCAAAGCCTTGTCTTTTCTAGGCTGAACAATCCCAATTCTCCCAAACTTTCCTCATAGGAGAGGTGCTCCATCCCTCTCGTCATCTTGGTGGCCTCCCCTGGACTCGCTCCAACAGGTCCATGTCTTTCCTGTGCTGGGGATCCCAGAGCTGGATGCAGCACTGCAGGTGGGGTCTCACCAGAGCGGATCAGAGGGGCAGAATCCCTTCCCTGTCCCTGCTGCCCACGCTGCTTTGGATGCAGCCCAGGACACGTTTGGCTTTCTGGGCTTCAAGTGCACATTGCTGGGTCATGTCCAGCCTCTCAGTCACCAGCACCCCCAAGTCCTTCTGGGCGGGGCTGCTCTCAACATCCTCAGCCTGAGCTGATACCGGGGGTTGCCCCAACCCGAGTGCAGCACCAACCCTTGGTTAAAAATGATGGCATTTGTACTTAACATCCTCCCAATAGGCACCTGGCTTTTTTAAAGTGTGGCATTCTACCTGTGACAAAATTTGATTCGCGTTGCTTATGAAGAGGAAATTTGTACATATTCCACATTCAAAAAACTGATTGCAGGATGTGAAGTTATTAGTACTGCTTGCAGCTTGGTAGCATCTGGGAGTCTCAGCTGCACAGCAGAGTTCTGTGTATGAGGAGAGGCACAAGCACAGGACAAAAAAAACCATGTTTCAGTAAGTTTCAGAGGATGAAAAAATATATGGCAGATGGATGTGAGGAAGTGAAATGGAACATTAAAACAAGCTGCAGTCTTAGCATTGTTTGCTGTAGGTTTCACACACACACACACAAAAAAAGGAGAATTCTAGGCTGGCTGTGCAGAGAATAATAAGGTGCGGCTTTGTGAAAATTTGCTGTTCCCAGAGAAAGCACATCTGGAAGAGGAATTAATGCCACTGCTTCTTTTTTGTGCAGTGCCTCAATGGTCACAATAGTCTCATGGGAAATTGAAGTGCAATTTTCCAGCCTTAGTGGTGTGGAAGTCAGATTAAAGAGGATGCAGAAAAAAACTTTGAACAGGAAAAACTCAAGATTTTTGAAATGGAAGAGCCAAGAAAGAAATACAGTGACAGTTGAAGAGCAGTCTCTTTTAAAATGGGAAAACCATTTGTGTTTATATTCAGATGAAAGAGGAAGATGAGATTAACCAAAAGCAGAGAGTAAGAGTGACTCTCAGTTCACTACCTTAGGGGGGCTTAGGGGAGATCAAGCAGTGGAATTAAAACAAAATATAGAGTTAAATTGTGGAACTCTTTGCTACAAGACTGTGAAGACTAAAAAGTGGTGCATTTCTGTTTGGATTTTTTGTTGGGTTTTTTTTCAAAAGAGATTTGACTTTTATGTAAGATTGGTTCATTCGTACCTATTAAACATGACTGACCCAAAGGAACCTTCATCTTAAGTCAGTAAACAATGGTGGGTTTAATTTTTTTTTTCTTGTCACCTACTTATTACTTTGATTCCAGATAGAAGTCCCGTGCAAAAAGAGTCGCTAAAGACGATGAACATACCAGTCGTTCTAGGATGCTGATGAAAATACCAGGGTTTCAAGGGCCCTTTTGAAAGCAGTGGAATGGGTCTGCCTGATCTTTCTGAGAGACTGAGGCCTGCCCAGACTTTGAGCTGGGTCTGACAGGACAAAACACATTTCCTTTTCAAGCTCTCAGATCTTCCTGTGGCTTGATGGAGCTCAGGCCTCCAGCTGCCCTTCCCCAGTCACTAAGCCCAGGACTGAAATTGTGTGAGATTCAGGTCACTGTATTAGATCTGCTTTCTCTTCTCTGGGCTGTGCTAGGTTGCCATGCTGGTTGCCTAAAAAGGTCTGCCTCTCAGGCCAAAGGGATACTGCTGGGATTTGCCTTATACTCACTGTGTTACCGGGCATCCTGAAGAACTGGCAAGAAATAAATAAATAAGAAAATAGAGTAATAGCAAACTAATAAATGAGCAGACTGTTTCCACGACAGTGACTGATTTCCTAGACTATATGATATTAATTCACTGCATAGCTGTTAGTTTGGGAGGCATAAAGGCTGAACATCACTCACATGCTTTCTCTCTCCCCTTTTTTATTCTTTAGGAGTTGGCTGACTTTGAATTGAAGACTGCAGAGTCACAGTGGCTGTGGATGTGCCCCCACAGAGTTTTTTTAATACACCATTTTATTGGGGAAAGGTTCTTCAGATGTAACTTGTCTGTCAATTTTTCTCTAATTATTATTATTATTACTGCAATCTATGAATGATATCTATGAATTTCTGTGGATTTATGACAACTATGGATTTCTGGGTTTTGGCATGAGCAACGTGAGTGTTGCCTAATGTGCAATTCAGCTCCTCTGAAGTTGCTGAAGGGTTGCATGCTGGTTTGGAAGAACTGCTTGCACACATCACATTGCAAATTGGTCCTTTGAATGGTTGGCGGTAGAGGTTTTTTGTGATACCCTTTGTGTGAAATTGCCTTCCTGATTTTGGTAAACTCAACTGAAGTCAATAGAACTACTGCGGAGATGAATTTGGACTTCTGTATTTTGTTTATTCTGAAAAAGAAAAAAGAAAATATATTGCCTTTATGGAATAAGAAAACATACATAGTATTTACCCAAAAGCTCTCAAAAGCTTTTTTATAAATACATGTTGTATTTTCATTCATATAAATGTGTATTTGTATTTTTACAAAAAACCTACTTATTAGTAGCACAGTTAAATAAGTGTTTTGGATGTACAGTAGGAGTTTCTTAGCTCAAACGTGATTTACCTTATCAGCTATAATGGCTACCAGAATAAATGCATATTTTGCTGTAAGTAAAAATGCATATTATTAATATTTTTATAACAGTTTACATTTATATGGCACCTTTCATCCCAAATACCACAGTGCATTATGTATATGAATAATCCCATTGAACTGGTGTGAATAGTCCATTGAAACCGATGGGACTATTCACACAAGCAGGGCTATTCGCATGAATTAGAGCTATAGAGTCTGGCCTTCATTATATAATGTATTTTTTTTCTCCACAAAATTGTCGCTCACCATACATGTTAGTTTTAAATAAATTAATTGCAGAGGAGATGAAATTGCAAATGCTACTTCTTTCAATATATTTTCAGAAATTTACATATATGAATAAGGGTAGGAGGCCAAATAATTTAATCTCTCTCTCGTATATTAACATAATAGTTTAGTGCTGATTTAAAATGAGTCTCTTGCTAATGGCTCATCCCAAAACAACTTTCTACAAATAAGGAGCTTAATTCCAGAAATTTTTTACTTCAGGAAGTAGGTTTTAATCATGTTAAGAATCTTATTTCATTCAGTGGGATTGCTCACGAGTTAAGATTCTAGGATCAATATCAAGGCCAGATAAACAAGTGGCTAATATAATTGATTGCTCTTTGGTCCCTATTAAGAAAACATTTTACACTGAAACAGCAATTTGAGGAATCAAATTTGGGTGACAAACACTTTCAGTTCTACTTTTCATTTCTGTGTGTTAGAGATGCTCGGGAAGCAAACTTTCTGTAAGGTTTGGGATATGTTATTTTTTACTTAATCGGCTCTAATTAAACAACATACCAGCAGTACAATTCCATGAGAGAGTAATGTCACTATTTCCAGTGAAAGGGTTCTTTCTCTGCCCCGCTCCACATTGTTTGTTCCTGCCTTCTCAGCCCACCCTGCCCTGTGTGTACCCACACAGTTGTGGAGCCATACATTGATCATGTCAAGGACCACTCTGGCTGAAAACTATTTTTTTGGGGCCAGTTTAGCTTTTATCCCCGCTATTTGTCCAGATGAAGTCCATGACTGTGTAAATAGCTGTTCCAGCACCAGGGAGAGGGTGATGCTTCTCTTAAAGCGTAAAATGGGGAGAAGCACTTTCTTCAAAATTGCCCATGAAACTACAGCATTGGTGTGCCAGGGCTGAGATCATCAGGGACCTGAGCATTGGAAAGGCTTTAACTCTCAGTGACAGTTGGTTTTCCCTCATACACCAACAGAATGAGGTGTCTTGGAAAGATATCCCAGGACACAGAGGTAGCAGTGGTGGTATTCAGGAGAAAATGGCAACTTAAGCATTGTGTGGGCTCTCGAGAGGGCCTTGTCCACCTCTCTGTACCCAGAACAGTCAGGATTAAAATTTGAGAAACTATCTGTTAAAGTGTGAAGATCAAAAAATAAGTGCAGCATGGTTCTTGAACCTTGGCAAGGTTCTGATAGCAGAGGAGGCTACAGGGGTGACTTCTGTGAGAAGCTGCCAGAAGCTTCTCCCATGTTCAACAGAGCCAGTGGAAGATGGACCTGCCACTGGCCAATGCTGAGCCTATCAGTAACAGCAGTAGCACCTCTGGGATGATGAATTTAGAAAAGGGGAAAGTTGATGCACAGTTGCATCCAGAGAGAGAGACAGAATGAGAACAAGTGAGAACAACATCTCTACAGACACCAGGGTGAGTGGAGAAGGAGAGGGAGAAGGTACTCCAGGTGCCAGAGCAGAGATTCACCTGCAGACCATGGTGCAGACCATGGTGCAGACCATGGTGAAGCAGCTGTGCCCCTGCAGCCCATGGAGGTCCATGGGGATGCAGAGATCCACTTGCAACCCCCAGAGTAGGTGGGTTCCTGAAAGACACTGTGACCGCATGGAAAGCCCGCACTGGAGCAGGCCCCTGGCAGGACCTGTGGCCCCATGGAGAGAGGAGCCCATGTGGAGCAGGTTTGCTGGCGGGACTTGTGACCCTGCAGGGGACCAACACTGGAGCAGCCTGTTCCTGAAGGACTGTACCCCATGGGAGGGACCCACTCTGAAGCAGTTTGTGAAGAACTGCAGCCTGTGGGATGAATTCACACTGCAGAAGTTTGTGGAGGACTGCCTCCTATGGCAGGAATTCCATGCTGGAGCAGAAGCAGAGTGTGAGGAGTTGTTTCTCTGATGAGCAAGGAGTGTGAGAGACCTGTGATGAACTGACTGTAACCTCCATTGCCTGTCCCCTTGCACTGCCAAAGGGAAGGAGGGAGAGAAAACTGGGGATGAAGCTATGCCCAGGAAGAAGGGTGGTGTAGGGGGAAGGTTTATAAGAGATACAGTTTTATTTCTCATTATCCTACTCTGATTTGATTGGTAATAAGTTCAGTTAACTTCCCTAAGTCTGTTTTGCCTATGAGAGTATCTGGTGAGTGATCTTTCTCTGCCCTTATCTCAATCCATCAGCCTTTCGTTATATTTTCTCTCCCCAATGCACCCGCGCAGGTTCTGTGGCGCTGGGTGAGAGCAGCTGCAGCGTGTTCCACAGGATCCCTTCGCTGAGGGGTCCCGGGCGGGGCCAGACCCCTGCTAGCCAGCTGTTCCCCACCCAGGGCGATGAAAGCCATCCACCACCCTGCGCATTGTTGGTTCAGGCGCCCCCAGAGGCTTCAGAGGTGGCTCTTGGCTGGACAACCGGAGATTTTATTGTGCGGGACCCCAGGGAAGAGAAGGTCCCGCATCGGCGTCCCAGGAACCAAGAGGGCGAACTTCCCTTTGGCTGGGGATTATAAGGGGGTCCCGAAGGGAGCAGGGTAATACAAAACAGCCAGTGGGGAGAGAGGGAGAAGGGGGCGGGTACTACAAAACCAACCGATGGGAGCAGAGGGGCAGGAATGAGGGCTTTGGTTCCATCTTGCAGGGGTACATGAATATTCATAAGAGTCAATAGGAGAGACTTTTACAACAAACCTGGGGGGGGTTTCTTGGACCCAACCATGGTCCCTTGGTCTTCCGGCCCCCCCCAGTACCAGTGCTGGTGGTTCAGCCATCGCAACACTCCCCTGTCCTGCCGAGAGGCAGAGTGATGGAACAGCTTTGATGGTCACCTGCCACTGAGCCTGGGTCAACCCATGGCAACAGCACAATGACTGAGTCACTGGGGATGCAAAATCCTTCAGATCCCCATACTGCCTGATCTGGAGCATGGACCCCATTGTTTTGGAATCTTACATGAGGTGCCAGCACATGGGCTTAGGAAGACAGCCACTTCCTTTTCTTATCTGCCCTTACAGTGCAGTGCAACACCTCCTACAGGGACACTCGAGGAGACCTACTCCAGAGGGGAGCACACCCTGACAAATGCGTGACTCCCTTGCGGATGCGTGAGATGATTGTGTTTACATTCTTGCTTCACAGCAGGCAGAATGATGATGAGAAAAGAGGAGAGCCCCATTCGCCCACCAGTTTGGTAAAACTGAGTATAGAGAATCATGGAATTATAGAATGGCTTGGGTTG
>VZTA01022477.1:0-122225 GCA_013398855.1 Mohoua ochrocephala
GCCCCCCCGGAGTCACCCACAGGGCACGGAACCGATAATAAATATATAATATTGATATTGTATATTTATGTTATTTATGTGTGTATGTATATGTGTGTGCGGGCATATATATAGATGTATGTGTGTATATATATACATGTACGTATATATATATTCCTATATATATTCCTTTTTCCCCCCACAGCAGCCCAGTGCACAAGCAGGATTCTGTGACAGTACAGACCAAGGCCCTTGGGTGTGATTATTTTTTTTTTTAAGAAACCCTGGAGCAGAGCTGCTGTCGCCTATAGGGTTTGGATGCCGGGGCAGTCTGGTGTCCCTACGGGCACGTGTGCCCAGGGAGCGCGAGATGTGGGAACGCGTGCACAGAGGCCTTCACGGAGTCAGACCTTCCCTCCTCGCTGCAGGGAGACAGGCAATGTGGGGATCCTGGTTTATGGCAAGTTGAGCATGAGTGCCCTGGCAGCCAGGAGGGACATCTGTGTCCTGGGGCATCAGGCACAGCATCACTAGCCAAGCAAGGGGATTGTCCCGCTCTGCTCTGCGCTGGGCCAGCCTCCCCTCGACTCCTCGGGGCAGTTGTGGGCACCACGATATAAAGGCATTAAGCCATTAGAGAGTGTCCAAAGAAGAGCCATGGGGATGGTGAAGGGTCTGGAGGGGAAGCCATATAAGATGTGGCCGAGGTAGTTTGCTCTGTTCAGCCTGGAGAGGAGGAGACCGAGAGACCTCATTGTGGCCTGCAGCTTCCTCACAAGGAGCAGCATCGATCTCTCCTCTCTGGTGACCAGTCACAGGTCCCAAGGGAATGGCCTGAAGCTGTGTCAGTGAAGGTTTAGATTGGATATCAGGAAATGGCTCTTCCCCCAGAAGGTGTTTGGGCACTGGAACAGGGTCCCCAGGGAAGCGGTCACAGCACCAGCCTGACAGAGCTCAAGAAGAGTTCTTACAATGCTCTCAGGCACATGGTGTGATTCATGGTGATCATGCCGTGCAGGGCCAGGAGTTGGGCTCCATGATCCTTGGTGGTCCCTTCCAACTCAGGATGTTCTCTTCGATTCTATCCTGTTCTGTTCTGTGAATTTAAATACTGCCTTTTCTATGCACACATTTACACGAGCTCAGCTCGTGCCATCACGGTTTTCCTGCTCCTTTCCATCTCTAGTGTTCTTCCATATCCCATGGCACTTAACTGTTCCCCAAGGATCAAGCTGCTTCTCCAGTCCCACAACTAACAGCACGTTCCCATTGTTTAGAGAGCATATGGGTAATTGCTTTTTCTTTTCCCAAAATACTTGGCATAGATATCATGTATGTAATATGTATAACATATGGAAGGCTGCATATTTCAATGCCTCAGTGCACAGTGTGTGCATAAATGTTTTATGTGTAAATGCTTTGCTTCAAACACTTGTCAGCTGTGAGCACATGCAGCTTGCAACGTGTGTAAGGTCAGTGTGCTCGACTCCGGGTTTGTACTTTGTTTCATGAAAGGTGTGCGCTTTATCAGCATGTTACGTATTTCAGGCTTTAAGTCAAGAAAAGTACGCAGGCATGATATTTAAATACGCTATCAATTAGCAATTACGCTGTCTTTCATCTGCCTGACACGCAGAACACACTGAATACTTTATGTATGCCACTTGCTGTCATTTTTGGAGCTGTGACAAATTTCAAACAATTTTAATCAGAATATTCATTCAGAAATACAATCCAATATTCATCAAAAATACAGGCTATGTTCAGCAAACCTTTCCTGAAGGTGGATAAAAGGGCATGGATACGGTTTTCCTGCCTTTGAAATGCACAACACCTTTATTCCAGAGTATATGGAGTATTAACAAACCAGTTAAAATCCTATCACGGCAAGACCAGGATCTGCAGTGTGAATTCATGCATGGTCTGGGTCTTGCTCATTTGAAGGTAGAGATTTAATAAGGAAATAATTTTAAAGAGACGTTTTTAGCTGTCACTGAATTTGTGACATGGCTTATTTCTTATCAGCCCAGGTAGATTTAGTGTTGTATTACTGACTGATAACGCCGTGGTTGTGGGTTCGATACCTGTACAGGCCGTTCACTCAAGAGCTGGACTCAATGATCCTTGTGGCTCCCTTCCAACTCAGAATATTCTGTGATTCTGTGAAAATGCCGCAACTGGATGCTATTCAGAGCAGGAGTGTTTGGGTGGAAGGCAACTCTTGCGTGGTGGGTGGTGAGGGTGACACCGGCCTGTGTCGGGAGGCCGTGTGTGGATCTGCTGGCTTTGCACAGCGGTTCTGGTAGGTGCCAGCTCTGCTGGAATTTGCTTTTTCATGGGTCCCTTTAATTCCAGTCTCCAAGTCATGAGTCTGACTGTGGCCAGCTCACAGGGCTGTGAAGGGGATGAGTTTGGCCAGTCAGGAGCAGCCAGGAGTGACCTTATTCTAAGGTACCAGAGAACCATCTGGGCTGGATGTGACCGTCAGCCAGGATGAACTGTGTATCAAGATACCAGGACTTGGACCTTCGTATTTGTAACACTGAAAAAGTGCAGTGTCCGTGTTACTAACCCCCACAAAAACTCTGTCGAGTCAACTCAGGAGGAAGACTTTGAAAAGCAAACTCGTAGGAAGGGCATAAATAGATGAGCCAGCAGGGATATATCAGTAGGACCTCAGTGTGTCCGCAGGGAAGTCGTTTCCTTTCTGCCCATCTCCTGTTGCTCCTCAGTTTGGCGAGGAGAGCTCTTTCTTTTCTCACAGGGCGTCAGGCGATGTAATCAGTGTTTGTGGGGGACGTAAATACAGTCCTCGGCATGAGTACATTCAAACCAAGTACACTTCTTTGGCATTTTTATCCATGAAATCTTAAAAAAAGCCAAGATAAGCCCATAATGACTAATTGGATGTGACGAAAGGAGATGGCACAACAATGTAGGTGAGGGAGGAGATGGAGAAATCAGTCCTGAGGAAAGATCTGGCACCCACGAGGCATGAGAGAGCCAGAGCTCATCAGTTCAAATATAATCTTCCAGAAAGGGAGGGGGCAAAAAACCCAACCCACCAACGTCTCTCATTCTTGCACAGACAATGCCAGGCTCCTGCACCTGATTTCCATGAGAAAGGCCACTTCTGGCATTGACATTCTGCTGCATCGAGTCCCTGCCACAGACCTCCTCCTCAATGCAAGGCTGAAAGAGGACGGGAGGAATAAACTCTGCTTTGCAAAGGGGCTGGAGCTGCCAGAGAGGCCCGTGGAAAGCCAATTGTGCAATGAGGGAAAACAGAGAGGGAGGATCCCTGCTCATGGACACAGTGAAACGCCTGTCGAAAATAAGTGGGAGAAGGGGTAAAGAGGCATTTTGGTGCATTTGTACAGATGTCGAGTGAGCGCTGGTTTAAAGCGAGGTCCTTGACGAGGACACTGATGTGGGGTTGATTTTGAATGCTGCAGCATTGCACTCAAGTCTTCCCTTCATATGCATAACATCCATAAGTGCTGCTGATTTCGAATCCCGGCTCCACAGAGGTTTTATGAGCACTTCTCATTTGTAGATCCTGGAGCGCTTTACAAAGACAGAGCTATAAATAAGATGGATGGGAAAGTGAGGAATTGAGTGGGGCTTTTAAAGGGCAGTGGATTGTTTCTTTAAGGGTTTCTGTGGATAAGAACTAGATAAGAACTGTCATTTTACTGAATATAAAATATTTTGCAATGGCACACTGTGTCAAATTACTTGTGCGTAGATATTTATGTTATTAAGGCAAAGTTTTGTCATGCTGTGTCCAAATTGTCTCTAGCTAAGCTTTTGGAGAGTACAAAAAGAAAAGCACTTATTGTTAGATTTTAACATAGTGTATGGATGTTTTAGGCACTTTTAAATCGAACAGATCAAAGCCTTTTATTCCTAAATGCCAGAAATCCAGTGATATTTGTGTAATTATGTAATTTGACCTGTCTGTTTTACATGTTCCCAAAGGTCTATTATAGGCAGCTTTCAAATTAAGTGGGCTGGAACATTTGATGCTCTCTTCCCTGTTTTCAAAGCCTGTGCAGAGCCCATACTGTGTGAGTGACACTGCTGTTAAAGGAGTAGCATTTTGGTTTTGTCACAAGGTACTCAGAGAGGGAAAGGAGAGCACCCTGGTCCTGATTCCGGCTCTGTGCTTCAAGGCAGCCATTTAGTTTCTGCCTTCTTCATCTCCCCCCTCCACGGAGCTGGGTACAATAGTTCCTTACTCTCCAAAGTGGCACAAAGCTTAATTAACCTTGAGAGAAGGAATGGGTAAATTGCCAACAGCAGGGAGAGGGTGGGGAAAGCCCCAGCACGGTAAGCATGTCTGTGTTCATACTCACCTGTGTGGGACCATTTTTCCACTGATGTTCCACTGCACCACAAACTTGGCGATTTTGGGAAAGCCTTCAACACTTCCAGTGCATTTGAAACAACATTATTATATAACCAGGAGGCAGCCACAGACTGATGGCTCAGCAGTGTTTTATGCGGCAATCCTTTTACCCAAGGGTGACCTTGTAGCTGAATAATCAAAGCCATATTCTACTCACAATTGCACCTGTGCTGCCACTATTTACATTGCAATAGCACCTGAAGGCCCCATTGTATAAGGCACAGCAAACCTGTCGCTGTTTGGAAGAGACTGGAAGTGGGAGGGGAAGCAGTAACAGAAGGAAAATATTTGGCTCAAGGTCATGTATCAGAAAGTAGCTCTGGCAGGAGAAAAGATCAGGTCTCCCAAGTACTATGCCCCATGAACAAGTGCTTTTAGGGATAAAAGGACATATTTACGTCTGGGGATATAAATATAAAATGCAGGGAGATCACAATGTCTGCAGCAGGATTTGTTCTTTGTTTATTCTTCTTACTGGGTGTAGAAGTCCTTGTTTGGTAATTTTGGGGTTTGGCTTTTTTTCTTAGACACTTTAATATTTAGGCAAACATTCAATTCTAATTTAATTGTCAATGCCCATATGAGAAGTGTGATGCTATATGAAGTACATTATCATTTTCCTAGTAACAGACCCAGAAGATCAACACTTTTATTTCAGAAATTTTGTTGTTGTTGGAAAAGCTAATTGTTGCTGAAGTGGTGCTGCTTTTGTAGTGCTCTTTTGTAAGGCATGAAACAATGAATCTTCAAGTCACAGCACCCCACTTTCTACCCAGTGTGTTTCTCTGTCACTATCAGCTCTGCTTTGGTTTGATCTAACCAGATGGTATCTCACAAGATGCTAGACATGAATATTTCATATGGTTTAGAAACTGTTTTTCCTCACTCTTCAGTGGTAAAATGTGTTGATTTAAGACTTTTCACAACTTGAGATACTTTCTGGCCTGGTGCCACAACTCAGGCCAAAGACAGCTGAGCATTGTTGTCATCTCACAATGTGGGAAGCAGAGGATGTTTTGGACTGCTGGAAAAATGGAGCTGAAATTTTCCATTGAAAGAAAAAAAAAAAAAAGCATTGTTCAGACAGCAATCTTCCAGTGGAGCTGTACAAGTTACATTTTTTGGACATAAGTCAAAAGTCAGAGGCATTAGATCAATGCAATTTTTGATCCATTGAATCAGCAGCCAAGTTAATTTCAAATCTCTGAGCCAGCAAACACTTTGTTTTCATTCAAAGTTGGTTTTATTTCAGTTTCGGCTGTTTCTAGCACTGCTTTCTTATTTACAGTATCAAAGTCTTCAGCCACTGTATCCTGTGATATAACTCAGTTAACAGTCCCCTGCCTTTCCCTCAGACTTTGTTTTTGCTCCTCTTTGGAGATTTAAGTGATTCCTTTTGATTTAGGTCAGTGTTGGTTTTAGTGGATAATCGATATCAAGTTGCAAGTGCTGCACTGAAGCTCTGGAGCTTGCAAAACCAGTTTTTTGGTTTCTTCAGCTGCACATGAAAATTTTTATTTTAGCTTTTCAGCCACAATCCAGCTCCAGATTAAGACACACACAGCTTGATTCAGTTGCCCACACATAAAACTTCTGTGCCATTTAAGATATCCTAGACAACTACAGCTCCTGCTTCAGAGGGTCACAAGTCCACTGTAGATCTTGTGTAATTTCTGACAGTCTCATAAATACATCTGAGATACCCTGGGGCATCTCCAGTGACTCTTGGCACTTGCATTTCGATTGGTTAAATGTAACTGGGCTGTGTGCAGGCATTTCCCTCTGAGCTGGGTGTCTGTATTCCCACCAGAGCCAACAGAGACCCAGCCAGCAGAGCCTAGAGAGCATCCAGCTGACCAGGCCTCTGGTGTCCACTCTGGGGTGTGGGACCATCATGCTTTTCTGCTGGACATTCAGTTGACACATTTTTTCTGAGCAGGGGGTGTTTTGCTCTTTCATGTACGTGCTGGAATCTAATTTAAACAGTCTCTGCACACCAGAGAGAGTCACACGTAGGAGGATCCAAGTAGCAAGGGACTGAGAATCCAGGACTTTCTTTTCAGCTAGAAGGCAGACACCTAAAAAGACAGGCAAATTCCCAAGCAAAAAGTCCTCCTTAACCCAGCTGTGGTGCTTCTCTGTCCCCCAACGCAAGCCTTGCAATCTCCTGGAGTGGTGGATGGTCCATTCATAGAAATGAGCAGTTGTAGTCCCTCAAGCCACACTTTCTGTCAATGTACATCTGCTCTGGTTTAATTTATGTTCTACATCATATGATACTGCTGTTGGGCACACATTCCACATGGAATCTGTGAGGTGTAGTGTTGCGGTGAGCTGGGAAGGGGAGGTCAAAAAAGATATTAGGCCATGATTTGGTCCAAAGAAAGCCTCTCCGTTTATAGGAGAAAGCCTTGCCCATCGACTTATGCATAGTCATGTACCCTGCACGACTTATGCATATTCATGTACCCCTGCAACCAAAACCCCATGCCTGCCCCTCTGCTCCCATTGGTTGGTTTGTAACACCCGCCCTTTCCTCCCTCTCTCCCTATTGGCTGTTCTGTATCACCCCGCCCCCTCCGAATTCCCTTATAACCCCGAGCCAAGCGGAAGTCCCCCCTCTCGGTTCCGGGTCGCCATGTGGGCCCTCTCCTTTCCCGGGGGGTCTACGGAATAAAAGCAATGGCGGCCAGCCCGAGGACCACCTCCATCACCTCTGGGGCGCCTTACCATCATTCGCAGGGAGGTGCAAGGCCCACAGCGGCAATGAGTGGGTACAGCTAGCTAGCAGAGGTGCTAACCTCGCCCGAGACCCCGTGCAGGGGCTTTGAGGAACACGCAGCAGCTTGTCCCACTCAGCACCAGAACCTGCAGGCGAAATTTTAAACAGTGTAGATTCCCATGTATTATCAGCTGGAAGTAAGAAGTATCGAATATCAACCCCACTTCAGGAAGGTGTGGGATACAAGCGGGGGCAGTGGTGGAAGAAGAGCTGGGAACTGACATCAGAGATTCAGGATGATACAGAAGATCAAGCAGATGGAGCACAGGGCCGAACAAAAGAAATCAGGAGGAAGAATCAGATGGATTGGAGAACATGAAGTTAAAGGAGAGGAGGGAATAGCATGCTACTTGAGAGGCAGTGTCAGACAATGCTGGAAAAAGCAGAAGATAAAGCACAGAAGAAGGCGTTGGTCCTTTGGCCGGGCTTCAGTATCTCCCCAGGACACCAGCGGAACGAAGTGTTGAGATTAACAAGAAATCTGTGAAAGCAAAGGAAAACATTTAGGCTGCGTTTACCAAAGCACTTTAAAGAGCAGTGTAATTCTGCCCTGATGGCAGAACAGCACGGGGGTCACAGCGTCGCTGCCCTCCGACGCACCAGCCCTGCAGGGCCAGAGGCAGAACAACTCCTGAGTGACTGAGTCCCACTGTCTGCTATTACAAACAGCCTCATGAGCTGGTTCAAACCTGTCAAATTTTGTCTCAAAAGTAGTTTGGATGTCCCCCACTCTCAACACACTGCAGCTATTAGACATCCCTGTTCGGTTGGTTACAAATCTGCACTAATTTTATGCTGAGACAATTTATGCCACCTGTTTCTGCACCAGAACTGGCTTTTCACTTAAATAGTTTTCCCCAGTGTTTCCCTCCCTGTATTTTTAGAAAGCAGTCATGTTCCCTTGCAGCCACTCTTCTGCCAGACTAAACAAGACTTCTTATGAAACAGGACATTATAAAATAGGCCCTCCATTCCCATGGTCCTTCAAAAAGCCCTTCTTTTCACCTAGCCCACACTGAATTTATCTTTTCTGAACTTGTTCAGTCAGATGTGGGCACAGTTTTTCAGAGAGGCTGGAGGGACAGCAGTGTTTACTCGTGATCACAGCTGCATTCCAAGTCCTGCTTTCAGCCTTGCCAGTCATTCCACATGTACAGGGTCGATAGCATCTCTCAGTCATGGTCCCTACAGGCCATTTCTGCCCCTCCCGGTGGAGTACTTGAGGGGCCATGGGTTTCCAGGCTCGACCATTTCCCTCAACAGAGGCAGGATCCTGCAGATCCTCTGGCTGGAGTTAACTTGCCTCCAGGAAGGCTGTGATTCCCCCTTCTCCTCATTCCCAGTAGTGCAGAAACCCTTTGCATAAGATGAGTTGGGTTCTTACCTGTATGTAAGATGGCAGCTCTCATCTTCAGCTTAGTTTTGGATCCTCCGCCTGTGTCCAAGCCCGAAAGCTTGTAATACATGGGGGAGAGGTTCTGCCACACTGCGCTTCTGCAGTTCTGTGAGGGATCCCAGTTCCACCAGCCCTCCAGCAATTGCAGGAACACAGCAATGGTTGCCCAGCTATGCTTTTCCTGCGAGGAGCATTGCCTGCTATGCTTCCCTTAGACAAAAAGACAGCACAACGCATAATTTTTTTCTTAAAAATCAGAACAAAGCAAAATAAATGTTGAAAATAAAGAAAGTGTTACTCCCCAAGGTCATCTTATCTTTATGATCTCACCAACTTTCTTTATACCACCTTTATCTTTATTGCAGTTTTTCTTCAGGAGGATTTAACCTTCAGACTCCTTCTTCTAAGCATGGGAGTTCTTTTGCAGTGGCTGCAAACCCATTCTTCCCGGGTTATATTACTTTCTTTACTTTTCAAACCTAGTCCACCACACTTTCATTTTACAGCTGTTATACTCACAGTCATTGAAGTGCTGGTCAGAAGAGACTTCTGGAGGTCTCTGGTCCAACCACTCACTCAAAGCAGGTATTGTACTAGCACCTGCTGGGATAAGCCGTGGCTTTGACCCCTGAAGCCATGAAAATCCCCAAGAACAGCAAATCCACAGCCTCTCTGTGAAACCTGTGCCTGGGCTTTATCACCCTCTGAGTGAAAGAGATTGTCGTTGTGTCCAACCTGAATTTTCCATGCTGCCTTTTGTGGCCATTGCTCTTCCTTAGCCTGTGTGCCAGGGCTGAGAGTGTTTGTCTGCACTGTCTTTACAGCTCCCATCTTGGCGTAGCTGTAGACAGCTCTCAGATGGTCCCAGACATCGCTCTGCCAGAGAAAGGCCCCAAGGGTTGCACTGGGTGGGAATGGGGGTTGTGGTCACAGAATCATAGAACATCTCAAGTTGAAAAGGACCCATAAGGATCTTGGAGGCCAACTCCCTGCTCCTTGCAGGACATCCTACCACTGAACCTAATGAGTAAGAGCATCATCTGGGCACCCCTGCTTGGCCGAGGGGCTCAGATGTGCCCTGTGGTGGGGCCGTTGGGACCAACTGGGATCACCTCCGTCCAGCACGGGGAGCCCCGGCCTCTCTACCCTGCAGCCCCATGGCCTGCCCCAGGCCAAACCCTGCCAAAGCACCAGGCTGACCAGTCCAGCTCCCATCAGAGTTACCCCTTGACTCATCGCTGAGGTCGCTGGAGCAAGATCTGCCCTTGAGAAGTTTTCATGGACTCTCATAAGTGGAGGGCATGTGGAGGGAAACTTCCTTACAAAAACTTTAGTACTGAAGTCTCTCACCCAGAACATCCAATTTTCTGTATTTTAGAAATTGATTGTTCTAATTTGTCTTCTTAATAAAAACAAACCCTTTCATCATCAACTCTCTTTTTGTGGCCTGGTGTTCTCACTCTGAGGACCGTTCACAAGTGGGTCGGTGCTAAGGCTTTGTCTCTGCTCTGGTGCCATCACAGGGTGTCAAACCTGTTATCACATCTTGCCCTTGTCACACCTTGGCTGTCCTACCAGAAGGACTTTGCTGGAGATCATTATAGTCTCTGCTCACTTCTGAGTCCCCTCCACAATACAGGGCAATCTGTCTCACAGAAAACTGTGGAAAAAAAAGTTCTTTCTTGTTTCAGACTGTAATTAGATTATCTTTAGTTATTACTCCACTCTCTCTGCTGAATAGATATGCTTTTACCCTCTTCTCTTTTTAATTATATGGCTGGAAATCTTTTACTGTGATATATCTTTTGCCTTGCTGTGTTAACTATTCTCTCTAATGTTTCCCTAGACCAGAACAACATCTGTGTACGCCACGGAGGCCACGGTTCCCATCAGGTTTTGATGAATGGACCTCCACCAACCTTCAGCGTTCCTCGCAGACCGCCATGCACCGCTATTACCTAAAAATTAATTGGAAACATTATTGGAAACCTTGCTTAATGTAGCTCTAGAGACTGGCCGGGAATTAATGACTATGGCAAGCTCTACTCCATCCAAAATTTCTTCTGAAAAACCTCAAGTGCTAAGGACAAACTGGATGGAGAGCAGAGGGAGTGATTCAGCCCCAGAAACTAAGCTGCAGTCCTGAAGGGTAATGTGTGATACTCTCTTTTGCTGTGTCAGACACCTGCTGATAGGAACATTTTAAACAGACAAAAGTTTTCGGCATCAGCCATTTTGCCAAAGTCCCTTTCTTTTGTAGGAAGTGGATCATATTCCTTTATTTACATACCTGGTTAATTATTTCAGATACCTGAAAATATTCTGAAAATCATGGGTTTATTGTGCAGTGATCAGTGAGACAAAATTTCAAAAATAAACAAAATTGGAAAAAATCTACAAAATAGGCAACAGTGGGACCATTATCTTGCTCTGGATTGACTGGCATAGCTGGCTATATTTTTAAATTTCTACCATTCAAAACAGGATGGGCTCATGCAGACTGCACCAGCTCTTGCATGGTGTGCAGGAATTCTTTGGGAAGATACTAACTGGCTGAAATAACAACATCTCCTCTCACAGTGTAAGATAGGGAGAATTCAGTCCCAGTGCCCAGGAACTTTCCCTGCATTTTTCCATTTGTTTGTGTGGGTGTGAACCTGCATGACAGCTCTGGTAATTTATATTAAAATAAATTATGTATTTAAAAAACGGAGGAAGGGAGGATTCACAACTGTAAATCAAACATTGCAGTTCTGATATTTGTAAAGATACTGAGATGAATTATTTGCTCTATCCCTATGAGAAGCTGCCAACATGGAGTTTTTAAGAATAAAGCATGTCCCATGAATCCAGTGTAGTTCTCAGCCCAATGGGTAAAGGCAAAGCAGTTTTGCCTTGGCTGTAATAAAAAACTTGCCATAGCCCTGTGGAAATGTCCTCTCTGACAGGCAAAGAGACCTGGTCTAGATGGGCACTGCTTCACCCAGGTGATGCCCCACATCAGCACATGTCAGATCCCCAAGGCCACTTTCTGTGATGAGACGTGAGGAACTGAATGGAGGCAGGCAGAGCTAAAATTTCTGACAAGGAGGAATGGCCTCCTCCAGAGGAAATTGCTGTAAGGCGGACAGAGCAACTGCCTGAAAAAGTCATGCTTTTCAAGAGAAATTATAAATTATTCACTTTATACCAGCAAGGTCATTTGGGGCTGACAGGTCTGCCCCAGCTCCAGAATGGTTGGATGTTCTTGTTGCCAAGTTTCCTGGTGATACAGAGCTCACTTGGATATAATTTCCGTAAGATAATTTTCTGGGAAAAGATGCAATTGTTTGGAAGAGTGTTAGAATTCAGATAATCATGATAACTTTGAGAAATAGCCGAGAACTGATAAAGCAAAATTCAATAAAAGCAAGTGCAAAATGTTCTGCCTTTGAAAGAAAAACAAAATCAATAAAAATCCAAAATGATCAATATTAGTCTATGCCCCAGTATATTAAAAAAGGAATACAGAGCTGTATCAGACCAGGGGCTGAATATAAGCCAGCAGATAAGATGCTGTTGAGCCATTCTCGTGTATGTCATGTGTAAGAGATAAAGGCCATTATTCCACTCTGTTTAGCAGGGGCAAGACCTTTCCTAGGGTGTGTGTCCCGTTTTGGGCACACATACTTTGGGAAGTAGGGAATGTGTGTGTGCGCACAGACACTTGTGTGTACAGGGGAGGGCTCAGCAAGAGCCACAGCAGAGCTCAGTGATTTGAACAGTGTGACCCTACCTAGAAAGGGTGACCAAAGCAGGGTTGTTGGTTTAATAAAGACAGCATAAAATGTGGATGTGGAAACAGGATTCCAACAGGGAGCAGTGCTGCAAAGGGGATAAGCACTGTTTGTTCCCAAGACCAGGACTAAGGAGGCATTTGTTGCACACTAAGAGCAACCTTGCTTGGACATTAGGAAACAATTAGCCATGAGGAGGGTGGGGATGTGTTACGGGGAAGTGTGTCAAAGCCCAGGATGGGGGCAGCAGGCATCTTTGGAGGGCGCCGGTACCTTTTAGTCGCCTTTGAGTGAGGAGATGGTGCGGTTTGAGTTCCCCTCTTGCACGGTGGTTCCTGAGAAAGGAGCCTGCCCATTTCCCTGCTTTCTTTCACCTCCAGAGCAGAGCAGGAGACATTTCCAGCGGCAACAAACAGGAGGTGGTTCTGCTTTTTCTGTTGTCAGTTCTCTGTTCCTATCCCTTGGGGTATTCTTAAACTTTCCATTGAATTCTCATCGATAATGTTTTTAAAGAAAGATTTTTTTTTTTTTCACTTAGTACTATTAGAAAGTGTGAATATTTACAATATCACTTTTGAGTGAATATTCTGTCATTTCCAAGAGTTGGGATAAATTGTGACTTCATGGTTGAGGTTGCACTACGTTGCCCTTTAGTATCCCAGGCCAGCATCGCAATAGTGGCATTACCTTCCTTGCTGGTGCCCAGTGTAACAATGTATCTTTGTTTTCCAGAGTCTTTCTGCTTTTCCTTCTCACCACATTCACTCTCGGGAAGCTGGCCAGATCTACGTCCTCTGGCCAAGGGGATCAGACACGGTGAGAGAGCAGGAAAACAGTGTTCCCTCTGTAGTCCTACGCTCTCAGGCAGGAGCTGCCAGGTCAGCAGCAGTTTCTCTGAGGAAGGCTCACAATCACAAAACAAGTTGTCAAGGCAGAGATGGGGCTGAAGAAGCAGGAGAAGGCCTGAAGGACAAATGCAGCTCACACCATTTCCCCATTCCAAAGAAAAGTCAGTAAGAAGTAAATGCACAACCTCTCTCTCACTAATTCTAGACCTCCTCTGGTAGATACATTATATTTTCAGGGTTTGCCTATTTCTGTGTTATATTTCTGAATGTTTTTCGTCAATGAGTGTGAAGAACATATGAGAGTTGTAGAAGCATAGAAAAGCTTGGGTTGGGAGGGACCTTAAAGATCACCTGGTTCCAAGCCCCCCACCATGGTCAGGGACACCTTCCACTAGACCAGGTTGCTCAAAGCCTCATCCAACCTGGCCTTGAGCACTTCCAGGGATGGGGCACCCACAGCTTCTCTGGGCAACCTGTTGTAGTGCCTCACCACCCTCATAGGAAACAATTTCCTTCTGACATCTGATCTAAATCTCTTCTCTTTTGGTTTAAAACCATCCCCCACCTCATGCTATCACTATCTGCCCGTGTAAAATGTCGCATGAGAACAACAGGAGAGCAATCACAACAATATGCAGAAGGAAGGGCAGCAATTTCTTCCTTCGGAACATTCTTTAAGATCTCTCAGCTCCTCCACTCTCCTACTTTGATTAGTTGTTCTTCCCCACCCTTGAAACTGCATTAATTTGCTGGCACACTTTGGACATGGTGTGTGTTGAAACTATGATTTTAAAGCCAAGAAAAAACCTACCAGCTCATGGCCAGGAAGTCAGGTGTTGTCAAAACAAACACTGCTATTTTCTGAACTGCCTCAATTTGCACCTTCCTGTGTTTGTTACCTCCTTGCCCTGCAGGAGAGTAGACCTGGGACTGTGTTCAGCAGGCACAAGACCTTCCCAACATGAGCTTTGTTTAACCCTGAAGAGAGGGGAATGTGACCTTTTCTAGTCCTTTGTGGCATCTTGCAGTTGGCTTTAAGCTGTGCATCGGTTGTCCCAATCTCGGTTTGTTCAGTCCTAACATGTTGTGCGCTCTGGGTGTGCGTGTGAGTGGCGTGTGTCAGTGCTGCTCCAGCAGTGCTGAGACAGACACAAGCAGGCACAGATGCACCACACTGGCAGATTTCAGAGATACATTTTCATTGTGCCAGGGATTGAAAAGCCAGTCAACATCAGCTCTGCCAGTATGAAACTCTTGCTCATGACAATGCACCCGAGATTTGTCTCATCTAAAAACCTTATGACAATTATTTCACCTGTGTTTTGCTTCCCATATGAATATGGACCAGCTGTATTGTGTTGCATTGTGCTCTTCTCTTGCAGCAAAGCAGCTTTGTACGCTTTATCTGATTAACGACTGGAGCTCATCAGGAGCAGAGAGGGAGGAATTCGCACTCTTTTAGGCAATTGTCCAAAACCTCTATGAGATATCTTAAGCTTTGTGCAATTCAGAAGCTAAGGGGGAGCCCTTGTGCATATTCCAAATTGGGAAATTTTCAACTCTAATGATTTTTAAAAATTATTTTTAAAAGTCAGCATATCTGTGTCTTAGCAAAAAAGCTCATAAACTTTCTGGGAATGCCTGCAAAGTATCAGGCAGTACAGAAAGGGGTACTGAAGCTTGGAGGAGCCGGGGATGCTCATGCCAGGAATGCTCACTGAAACGGTGTCCTGGAGGATTCAGAAGTTTGACCACCTGGCACACGGGTTTGGATGAGGTGCCCAGCTTGCTGACAGGTGGTTTTCTTCCTGAGCATTAGCTCTGTCAGCACAAACCCATTAATCAGTTTTAAATAAATGTCACTGTGAGTACAGAACCTGGCCTGACTCCGACAGAGTGCTAAGAACCTCCATCCCTTTTTCCATGAAGCCGGAGTTGCAGGTGGTCCATCCTTTCAAGAGCTTGCTGCTGTTCTGTGAAGAAATAGAAAGAAACTGTAAAAGGCTGTAAAAAGCCCATGCATTCCCTAAAGAATATCTGACCTCATGAAAGAAAAAGTATAGTTTCTCTTCTCTTTTTTATCAGTGTTGTAAAAGTAGTATTTAAATAGTATTTTGTCCCTCACAATTCAGGGGAAATATCAAAACTAAAATGGTGCATATAAAAGAACCCCCATTTTCTCGTAACCTCTGCATCTCTGAAAAATCCCCAAACAAACTAACCGGATGAAAAACACAGACTAAGAAAACCAGGGCTGGTGGCTCATTGAATTAACAGTAAAAAAAAATCAGACATACCAAGAAATTTCTTGTTATTTTCAGTGCTGCGCCGTATGTCATTTTTGTGGAGCACTATGTTCTGGTGATGCCCTGCTGATGTGATAACAGGAATGATCTATAAGTATTGCCATTATAAACCTCATTTTTATAACCTGGATGTGCACATTTGCTGTTACTTGGTATCTGTTATAAAAAAATTCAATTTTCTTTTTAATGACTTGATAATTTTTCAAGTAGAAAAATATGAAAGGTTCCAAAAAGCAAAAAAGAGAGGCAGTTTAAAAAAAAAAAGAGAGGAATCAACAAATGATAGGTTTATTAATTATTTTTAGTAGTAATAGCTGTAAGTTGTATTTGTGTTGCAGTGGTGCCTGTATACTCTGTAGAATTAGGTGCTGTACAAACACTTGATTTTTTTTAAATGGATTGAGTGGCGGCAGAAAGCCTTGTACTGAAAGCCTTGTGAATTCTTATTTATTGTTTTTTTGTCTTTGATAGTGCCGTAGTATCTGTCTGAGATTTGGCTTTTATTGTGATAGATGCTGTACATGTACTCAATTATCTCCGTGGTGAGAAGCACTTTAATGCACGCTCACTTTTAAGAGGGAGCTGAAACACTCTCTGCGGAAGAGAGCATATCTGTGGAGCAGGGAACCAGCCTCATCACATAAAGCACATAAAGCACATATTTCTTGCAAAGCCACACTATAGAGGTGCAACAGAGGTGTCTCAGCAGCCTCTGCTGAATGTGCTGCTCTGTTTACACGGTACTGAAGACCTGCGCTGTTGGCTCGGGTGCTGGAATTAGCAAGGCTGTGTTGGTGCAAAGCTCTTTCCACACTAATCCATAGGTATTCCATGGAACCACCTTGCTTGATTGGACCTCCATACTGGTGAGACCACAGAGCTCAGTGAGGCCCAAACTCAGTGAGGCCCTGAATGTGGTTTTTCTTTGTCTCTGTCTCGCGCAGGGAAGATGTGCTCCTCTCTCTACAACTACCTGAGAGGAGGCTGTGGGGAGGTCGAGGGTCGGTCTCTTCTCCCAGGTCACAAGTGACAGGACTAGACAAAGTGGCCAGGGTGGTGTGAGGACTTAAAGAATGCAGTTGCATGTCTCAAAATACTGTGCCCATAAGATAAGCCACCACAATGGAACCTGAGATGAGCACAGATGGCACAGAAGGAAGGAGCTAAATCTGGGCCTAACGGAGGTAGAGGTTTGGTTAGCATCCAGACAAAAATTCCCACCATGGCAAACTGTGGGAAAGGAAGCAAGTGCTTATGCAGATGCCATCTCGAGTAATGGGAATGACATCTACACGCTGTGAATATCCAGAACTTGGACTGTATAGAAGTGGTATCTCCAGAAGAAGGACTCTGGGACCTCTACCACCGAAGATAAGGGGGAAGAAGGACCAGTGGGACACTGCAGGAATCCACATGGTGGTGATATCTTTTACTTAACCTCTCTGTCTCTCACTCTCTTTCTCTTGCCCTCCCCTTCCTATTATTTCTATCTCTTTACCTTAAATTTAGTGTTAAATAAAATCCGTACTATTGGCTTGGCATATGGTCTCATTTGCACCTTAACTCAGGCAGAGACATCTCTTATAATTGAGTCATAACAGGTGGTTTAGATTAAATATTGGGAAAAATGTCTTCACTGAAAGGGTGGTTCAGGCACTGAAGCAGGCTACAGAGGGAAGTGGTGGAATCACCATCCCTGGAAGTGTTTGAAAAGGATGTGGATGTGGCACTTGGGGATGTGGTTTAGCCGTGAGCATGGCGGTGCTGGGTTAAGGGATGGACTCAATGATCCTAGAGGTCTTTTCCAACCTTAATGATTCCATGAATTCCTACATATTGGGCTGCTACACCTGTGCAAAGCCTTCACGGACTTTACCACCTCTGTGCTGCCTAATGAAGGAGCAGGTGCCCACCCAAAAAAGGCAGAAGGAAAAGGTAAAGAGCACTTTGCTCTCTATTTTTTAGAGACCATCATTTGGGTATTGGTACCCCACTAAGTGACATGCCCAGGATCACAGAGAGTTACAGGGCACAGACACAGCTGGATCCCAGGATCATATGGACAACCATGTTTCTGACACAGTTAGCTACAGTTAGTAGCTGATCCCAGACTCCTTCCTTTGTAATCCAGTGTCTTGCACAGGATTTGATTTGCCCAGAATCCCCCTTGGACAGGTGGCTTAATGCAGAGTAATTGCTTTTTCCTGCCCTCAACTAGGCTTGTCAGTAGAGTCAGCCTAGGCTGTGGTTGAAGACAAAAGCAAACAAAGGAATTGAGGCACTTCTAATTTTGGTAATATACAGTTTATCCCCTTCTCACTGTCTAGTGTTGAGCACCATGCTCTCGAATTTGCTTTAGTTTTTACTTCAGTTTTCTTAGATTAACCATTATGTTTCAGACCACATTTAGTCAGACACATACTAACTCTTGGTTGGGTGCAGCATGCCCAGACAGAGCATATTGCACTCTTTCTCATGGCGAGTCACGCACACTGCTCGTGAAGATTCACATTTAAGCCTCCCTGTCTCATGATGCATTGTGCTGCCTCCAAAGACTAAGTGAGCAGTAACTTTCATTAAAAAAAAATCATAAATATATTTTACTGCTTGGACTTGGTGCAAATGCACAACTGACTCATTGGCTCGATAGATGTAATTGCTCTCAAGGAGCCTTTATGGTCTATTGTTTCAATTATAAGTGAATTACATAGTCCCCAAGTACTTACTCACTCTGCTTTCAAGGAGAGTGAAAAGACCAAGTCAAAGCAGGAAATTAGACAAAAAGGACATCATTTTATTGAAACTTTTCACCTTCTGAGTGAGGAAGGCAAACACATCAAGCGCAGTCCAAGCCATTCCTGAATGACATATTTTATCTGCCTGAAACCATTACAAGCCCTAAATTGTATAAATTCGGATGCTGAGAGAGGAAGGCAGAAATCGAAGGTAATATACGCATGGAAAAGACAAAGTTCATGAGGGATGAGACAAGGAGTAGAATGAAACAGTCTTCCTTCCAGTGATAAGTGATCAGGGTAAGGGAAAAGGAACAAAAAAAGAAGGATTGGAATTAGGTCTCTGAAAAGCTGAACTGTACTTTGAAGGACATCCTGCACTTTTTCCTGAGTAGAAAACACTTCTGGGATCTGCAACTTCCAGTATCACATGCTCGCCATGGGAAATCACGACATTCTTCAAGAAACTATGGAAAATGCTAAAATCAGGCAGGAGAAGCACAGAACCGATAATACTTGGTAAAATAAGACCTTCAGGTAGCAGTCCTCACAAAAAAGGGCAACATATGGCAATGCTTTAGTGACAACTTGGAATGAATTTATCATAAATAAGGGAATGGAAATAGCCTACAGGACCAGAACAATGCATGAGGAATAAGCAAAGATATTCTGCATATTTCCTCTGTGAAGACTCTGAGAAGGGACAGCATTACAGTAGTTCCACAGTATTTCTACACAAAAAAGTTATTGATGTTTTAACCTATATTTCATCAAGAACATTTAAAAGCAGGAAAGTGAATGCTTGGGTGAATCCCTTGGGATTTTGGATGAAAAGATCTTCTCATATTTCATTTTCTAGGAGAGTGTCATGCACAAGACCCTCTGAGAAACATTGGATTCAGCAGGGATTGAGAAGATAGTGGCGGTGGAACCAGTGTTCAAGTATGGCAGAGCTGTGTGCCAGTATCCCACAGCCAATAAACAGAAAAAAATTATCAGGGTGGTTTGGGGTGTTGATGAAAGGACATCCTTTACTCCTGGATGGGGGAAGGAAGTGTTTGTTCTCCCGTCATTTGGTTGTGATCTATGTCTGGGTGCTTGAGATGTGGACATGATTCTTGAGGAAGTTCCTGGTGGAGGTTTTCTTTGCCCAGAGAGAGGATTGAGAGAACTCATGGAAAACATATCAGAGAAGCAAGTGGAGAAAACATTGGGTCCAGAGATGGATTCAAGACTCTACAGACAACTCAGAGTTTGAAGACTTCTGCTGAACAGGAGAGTCAGGAGTGCAGAGCTGCTCTGGAGGACCAACTACACAAGCCTGAAGTTCAGTCAGACACACCCAAGCAGGGAAACATGGATAGACAAACAGGCTTGGTGCCTGAGGTGTTGGAAAGAAGGAAAATTAAATGGCAGGGAAGTACACTGTGCCCTGCCAAAAAAGAAAGAATATAATCTTTAATCAGACACTGAGACCTAGATTGGGAAGGAAGGAAGGAAGGAAGGAAGGAAGGAAGGAAGGAAGGAAGGAAGGAAGGAAGGAAGGATATAGGCAAAGATACTGAAATTAGAATGAAAAGGATGAAAAAGATGTAGGCTTACTAACANCTGCTGATCAGGGCACCATAAAATTATCCTACTCAGTTTGCTTTTGCTCACAGCTGGTCAACAGGAGAATGCTTAGGACGTGACAAGACTTGCAAGGAAGCATCTCGATGGAGCTGGGTGCCACAGGGGTGAACTTTCTCCTGTTCTTGATGTCCCTTCTCTGTCACCCAGAGAACATGCAGGCAAGAGATCCTCTGGCAGCATGTTCTGGGTTGGGTCTGAGAGAAAACAGGTGAAAGAGGAATGTGTCCTTCTGGAAGGATGCTCTGCTAAACCATACTGGGTCTGTGGAAGTTTTTGGCAGTATGGTAGTGTCACTGCAGCCTCCTGAAGTTTGGTAAATTCAAACAGCAAGGACTACCCACCAGATTTGGTCATCTTTGGCACCTGGTTGTAACTCAGCAGGACTACTGGGAACCACACTATTCATTTCTCCAGCTGCTGGGTCACTGCCTAGGACTTTCTCATGCATAATGGCCAGCTGAGACTCTCTGCTGGCACCATACCACAGCCTAGAGGTGATACTTCCAGAGTTACAGTGCCATGTGGACTTCAGACTCCATCTTGTGAAACCAATGCTGCTTGCAATTGTCAGCACCTAGAGCCCACGGTGGTGCTGAGCTTTGCCTTTGCCTGTGTCTCTCTCCATGAATCCTTAAATCCCCAGGGACTTTGATAGTGAGATGCACCTTTGTTTTTTTGCTGGTCAAAATGCCTGCATATTACATTTATTTATCTATGGGGCTGTACAGAAATTTAAAAGCATTAAATACAGCTCAGAGTTTGAGTCTTCTTTTTTTCTTTATAGCTGTATTAGTAATTATTATTTAATCCCATTCTTTGCTACCCATGGGACTAACAACGACGGAAACTAGATTTGATGTATTTAAACCACACACAGTGCTGAAATTCAGATTCAGAGACTTGTGGTGTGCAGGACTTGGCCATGTCAGTTATACCTTGTTTAACAAACTGACTCAGTGTGCAAGGTCACCTCTTATCTGTAGCATCTTCTGGTAGAATTCATTTAGGGAATTATCTAGGACAGGTGGATTGTTTCTTCTAGTCAATAGAGAGAAATCTGTGTTGCTGGGGACCCCTGCTTGCTACAATACCAACACAGGCTCTTTGACCCGACTCTGCTGCAAGTGGCATCCCTCAAAGCCTTTGTTCATTGGTTTTCATTTGCCACTTCTGTGTCAGTTTTTTTTGTCTTCTTTGAGAACTACATGATCTTTTTTCTTTTCAAGAGTTTTCACTGACCATAGGGTTCCCATCCCCTCCCTCCCAGCTGGCGTATCCGTAGTCCAGATCTGAACTCCATGCAGGTTTTGTGACAAGCTGTGCTGCCTGTCAAGGGATGGGGTCATTACTTCATCCCAGGAGAAAGAGCAATGCTTCCTAAGTTAAGGTATTTCTGTTTAATTAGGGGAGGCATACTAAGGCACAGCACTTTCCCTTTTATTTCCTGGTGACTTGGACAGGTATTTGTCTTAGCCACGTGTTAACATGCATGAGCTCCATTCTCAGGTGTCCAACAGCCCTGCTTGGACCCTTCTCTCACAGCCCAGCCAGGCAAAGATTATGAGGGACTAGAGACCCCTTCCATGGCCTGTGTCATGTGTTCAAGGGCATCCTTAAACACATCCCATTTTCCTAATGGGATGAGAAACAGGCAGCTAACATCCTCCCAGCCCACCACCCCTCCTGCCTTGCCCAGCTGAAAATGCTGCTACAGGATGCCTCCCCAGCCCTGACACAGCCCTAACCCCAGCCCAAACCCCAGCTGGTGCCCATGCAGCGACAACACCCCACTTCTTTCCTCTAGTCCAAGACTAATTTGGGGGTGGTAGTGATGGTGGTGTATTTTTTGTCAGACATCAACTATTTTCTAGAACAAATAGGTGCACGTAGGCCAGTGTCAGTAGATTTCAGATGACTGCTTGGATATATGCAAATTGTGCATGCAAATAAAAGCAGATCCAAGCAAGGACAAAGAATAATTCTTTGAAACAATAGACTTATAACAATAACATAATTTAGAGCATGAATTATTCTAAATGAAATTATTATTCTAAATATAGTTTTGAATAACGATCTTAAAGAATTCTACATAAAGTGGCATGAGTGTGACAATGTGCTTTGTAGCCAGCATAGCTGAAAGCACTTTTTCAGAAAGATTTTGGATAAAGAAAAGGGATTAGAATAAAGAATTCACTTCTATCTGACCCTAGAATAATTTCCCATTTTCACATTTCCCAGACTTTTTGATAAAATACATAAAATTGCCCAGATCAATAGATCCCTAAGTGGTGGTTTATTCTTTGATAAGCCACTGGGCTGTGCTATTACTCTACATTTTAAGGTTTCATCTCTCATAAAACAGCTTCCAACACATTGTTCAGAAGAATGACTACTGCTCGTGGCAGACTTAAATTGTTCAGTAACTGAAGAATCTGGTCAATAATTAATGCCACAATAGCAAATAATGAGCTGAATTTTAGCTCAGTCACAATTTTTGTTTTCTTTGTGTACCTGTAAATGCGTACAATAAACCAATTACTCTTGGATCAAAATAGTTTCCAGGCACATTAGAAGTATCTAGTGATGCAGATTAGTTGTAATTGAATGCTGCAGACCAGCTACAGCCTTCTTTGCTACCAGATGCTCTGTTCTATATTGGCAAATGGAAAATTTAATCCAAATTAAGGAAAAAAAAAAAAGGGAAGACTTAGCTTCAATCTAGATTTTTGTCTGTTTTTTTTACAGTGCTGTCTCTTGCAGTTGATCGCAACCAGCCATCATCCAGCTTCATCTCTGTATTGCACAGCTTGGTTTTTAAAGGTGTTGCTCCAGAAAAGTAAGCAGCAGTCAATATACTAAAATATTAATAATATTTTAGCCAGAGCAAAGATATCAAGCAGGTGGAAGTATCCCACTCCTCTCTGGCAGACTGCTTGGTCCTTTTGATGTTCAAGGTTGCACTGGGTATTGCTTTTTTCTTTTTTTTCTATTTTAATTTTTTTTTTTTTTATTTTTGTGATCAAGCTGAAGCTCAAGGTGATAAAGATTCCCTGTGTGTACTCACTGGGCTGTAACCTTTGTCAGCCACTCAGCCCTCAGATTCTGTCCCAAGATAAATTCCTGGAAAGTCTCTCTGTGATTTATGTGAAAGTACGCTTTATTTGACAATATCGTTTCTTCTCTTTCTCAGGTTACTCGCAATTTTAAAATACTCATGAAATCTTCTTGTTAGACCCATATAATGCACCAAATCTGCTTGACTGTGGCAGCGTTAAATCAGGAAACAAACTTCACACTCCTGAAGTACAGCTTTGAGGACCAGAATGCCCATGCTATTATCCTGTGTGTTTTATATCGTGGCGAGGCTGCTAATCACAAAACCAGACAGCAATGGCCAAAACCTGCCAATATCTAAGTAGCTTACCCAGGCAATTTGTGCTGTGGTTAGTACATCTTCTATCGGGTCTTCAGGTCAAGAAATTCAAGGAATGACCAGTCCTAGGTAGCATTTCTATCTAGTCCCTCCGTGACATTCAAATAATGTTTGAAAACTTGTTTTTTGTACTGATCGAGCTGCAGAGGTTACCCAGCCACTTGAGGTTCCAAGACTGTTCAGTCTAACATCTCTTGGGAACATTACATTTGCTGTAATATCTTGCAAATGGCTTTAATTTTAATGCACAGCTTGATCTATAATTAGTTAACAAGTCTCTCTTGAGCCAGCTATGACAATGGTTACTAATTTTTAGCAGCATATTTATAGAACTGGTCACTAAGATATATGTAGTCCCTCATCCTTTTACTGCTGTCCTGGAGCATGTAATTATTTCACTGGATCTAGGGACATAGCTGAAAATAACTCTCTAAATACATTATTAATAACACAGTCACCATTAAAATAAATTTTAAAAATAACTCATTTACCTTTTTTCCATTAGGAACTTTTATTCCGTTTCTATTACACACGCTCTGAAGAGCAGAATGTGATATTTGGAACTTTATAGTTGTTTCCATACTTGAGTTCTCCAGGAATATCACATTCAGGCTGCAAACATACTTTTTAGAGACAAACAAATGACTGCTCTCACTATGCTTTTGACTTTTCCCTGATACTGGTTAAGATTTTTACATAGGCCCGATTTTGATCCTTGGTGCCAAATGTGGCCTGATGAAGTAATGATTTGAAGTCTTTTAGACACACATGTATTGACACATCTTTGGAGTTCTGGAAGAGAGAAGTTGCCTCTGGGAGCAGGTGAGGTGGACACAGTGGAGCATCTCTCTCCTGAGGGTGGAAGCATCCTGGTGCAAGGCAGTTTGTGGAACATCCCTCCCTGCAGGGCCAGCTGCCTGCCCTCTGAAGGAGGCTTTAGTATCCTTCACTCACAGACATTTGCTTTCACACTCTTAACAGGATTTTAGAGGGTCGGCCACACTCGCCAAGGGTGTTGTCCCGAGGGACGTGGCTCTTGGAAGTACATCACCCCGAGCTGCCGACAGGAAAGCAGCTTATTATCAAACTGCCTCTCTCTCCCAGAAAAGCAAAAAGCCTGATTTCTTGCTTTTAATCCCTTTTTCACCCTTTCCTGAAAATAAATTAGATATTTCAGTTGCCACTGGGTCTTCCATCAAGCACTGATCCTGCCTCCAGAAGGACACTATCTACTTCAAGCCTTTGTTCCCCTTCCTTTCTGTACCAGGACACACACCCAGATGTGGCCTTGCCCTCCAGAAGGCATCTGTTCCCCCTATGATACCACGTGGTGAAATCCCAAATATCTCAGGCAATTGAGATTCCAGGTGATCTGCTAATTTCCTGGGAATAAATATCCCGGTCAATGGTGTAGCAGAAGGTGATGAAATAAACTTCTCTCGGATGCTGATTTCATGGATGACCTGAAAGATGTTGCAATGAGAGGCAAGAAAAGAGTTTCAAGAACTTTTTTATGCAGTACAGTCAGAGGTGTGCTACTTAGCCTGCAACTTTTATCTCCAGTAAATGCTTTCCGATGCCCTTGCCCAAGTGGAAACCTCTCCCCTCCTCACCTATCCATCTCCTCATAAAACACGAATTCTAACTTGGAAACAAGCTTGAGTAACTCTCATAAACAGAGCCTGTGACAGTGTATTTTGTGAAGAATACACAGTGTGAGTCAGACAAAGCAGGGAAAACAGGGGGTTTGCAGGAGGACCAAGTACGGGCATAGATGTTGGATGCTTGAAAGAGGACGTCACTGTCAGAGATTCTCTGCTTTAGAGTGCAGTTATCATCTGGAAAGTGTAAAAGTGACATCCTCGTATGCCACATTTATTCCTCCTCCACAATTTCTATTCCAAATTCACTCAGTCTTCAAGTCAATACCATGTTTTTTGCTCTGACTGCCAGCACAGCTAGCTCAGCCTGTTACCTGAGAATCAAGCTGTGCTCTTTCTGCTTATTAAAACATTGCCAACTGCAAAGCTTCTGGAATCAGACATTAGCTGGCACTGCAGTGGGAGAGGCAGGACATCTGAGCGCAACATGGTTAGCACATCCCAGCTACAGGAATGAGAGAGGGAGAAAAAACCCAATCGATCCTTAAACTCGGCACACATGCCTCAGGAGGCCCGCAGAAAACACCCACTTACAGCACCTAGGTGCCATTTTTATGCAATTACTTGTCTGACTATCACTACATTTCATGATGGAGCAGCTAAACAGGGAGCCAAATAGCCCCTTACTCGAGTGCCAGCTGTGCTGGATTTCCAAAGGATTCATTATACAGAAAAAAGGTGAAAAAACCAGCCAGGATTTATTTACTATTGACTTGTCATATCTAAACTGCCACACCTCCCACAGCATGTAAACCTAGCCAAGGTGTGCTCTCTCCTTTTCGTACATGGTTTAGTCACCAAGAGATTTAAACAGTATCTTAACAAAGGAATGAAGATTTCTTTAAAAGGAGGAAATGAGAAATGACAAGTGAACAAAAGCCTTAAGTAGTTCAGAACTTGTGCTGGATTCAGAAGAGCATCACTAAGTCCACACGCTTCTCTGGAGCTCAGCTGACATCTATGAAGTCCTAGGTCTGCAAAGCAGGCAGGAGCTCTCAGGAGGGCTCTCCAGCACCAGCGCTGCTCCTCCCATCTGGAAACACTGCAGGCTGGAGCCGTCACTGCTTTGCACCCTGTGTAACCACTTATCTCTGCAATGACTGAAAGCAGAGAAGGTGCAAAATGCTGGAGGATTACAACACGTCAGCACCTTCTTTCGCACGCAGGCACAGAAATGGGTAATGAGCTGTTGAGAGCTGCTCAGCCTGGTTCTCATCCCAGAAGCTTTATGGATGTCTAGAAAACACCTGCTTTCCTCAGGGGCAATATGGCTGCTGAAGGCAGCAGATGAGCTGCCTGAGATGACTTCCTTGGGTTAAGTTCAAAACACATTGGACTAGTGAGTCTTTTGGGATCCTAATTTCTCCCAGCTGAAGACTGCTCAGCTAAAACAGGTTCAGTGCCTGGAAAACTGTAGTCTGATGATCTAATAGCTGTAAATTACCTGCTCTTCTGGTGGTCTCCAAAGGAAGGTCAGAGTTTGCGCACAGAGGATGTGATCCCTGGCTGCTCCTTGAGAGCCCGTGAGCTGTGGCATCACACAGACTGTATCAGTCAATTACTGGGGTGGCTGGTGCCTGAATCACGGACTCACAAAAGGGCTGAGCCTGGACAGGACCTCTGGAGGTTATTTGGTCCAACTCCTGAGCTCAAGCAGGGCCACTCAGAGCCACTTGCCCAGGACCATGACTAGGTGGCTTTTGAATATCTCCAAGGTTAGAGACTCCACAACCTCCCTGGGTAACCTGTGCCAGTTCTCAGTCTCAGTAAAAAGTTTTTCCTGATGTTCAGAGGGAGCCTGATGCATTTTAGTTTGAGCCCAGTGCCTCTGGTCCTGTCAATTAAAGAGACTGCATGTAGCAGCCTGCAGTGAGCCAAGCAGAAGGAAACTAATTCCTGAATTTCATTCTGGTGTCCAGCTGAAGTATGTAGCACAGGACAGTCTCTGGCAAAATTCTTCGGTTTGTTTCAGGGGAAGAAAGATGTGAGTCTTGCAGTTCATGCTGATCTGTGCTCAGCACCGTCAGCCGCTCGTGGATGCATCATTTTGCACTGGACATGTCTTTAATTCAAAAAGTGTGAAATGTTGCCTTCAGTCAACTTGACAAGCATTTTTCAAGAATTTAGTCTTCAAACCCACAAATCTCAGCAGCGAGTACCACACAATTCTTTACACTTGGGCAGTGAGTAGGACTTGCTGCTTTTAATTATTAACATTTTCTGAGGTGCTGTTCTTTAAATAGCTGCTACAGCTGCCTAATTTTCCACCGCAATATTGCCAGAGGTTGTTTATATATTTTAATTAATTTATTTATGTATTTTTATTATTTAATTGTTTCTTCTCGGATGAATGGTGGAAGATAATAGCCATGTCACAGTGATACAGTGCTAATTCCAGGCCCCAGCCCTGGTGATGTGTCACAGCAGGCAGAACATTGGCAGTGGCCATCTCCCAGGGTGTGTCGATGATGTCAATGGCCCGGTTTGGGTATGAAAAGGGCTGCTGCAGGCCAGACAGGCTGATGGGAGGCCAAGTGACCAAGGGCTGGGGTGGGTGGCAGGGGTGGAGTGGCAGCAGCTGCCTATGGTGGTGGCAGGGGCTGCCCAAGGTGGTGATGGGTGGCTCTTCCTCCTCTGTTGCGTCTCCTGTCCATTACAACCAGACAGCTGGATAGGGCCAGACCATGGAATGCTCCTGTTCTCTCCCTTCTCCAACAGCAGCCAGAGATCTGTCAGAGCTACAGGACAGAGAGCCCCAGCCTATACCCTGTTTTGGTCTTACAGGCAGCTGGGAGCCCCCTCCAGCCATGGCAAACACGCACATCTTTTTTCTCCAGGTAGCTGAGGGCTGGGCCGCACAGGGGTTCCTGTCACCAGCCCCAAGGTCCAAGTCACAGCAGGGAGGACACTGGTGGTGGCCTACCTTGTGGTGGAGTTGGTGACATGGTTGGGCTTGGACATTTCCTGTCCATCGGGGAGACATGGGTTGGATAGCCTTGACCTGAGGCTGGGAGAGCCCCAGTCATGGAGGCTGCTGGGGGTTGCTGCATTCTTTGATGTTCCTGTCTTTGACAGATAAATCCCTGGACAGGGACATGACTGGTGCGTGGCAGGCACCCGCCCTCTCCCTCCTCTACCACTCAGGGAGTATGAAATTTTCTGCAAGGAACTCTGTACAAGAACATTGCCCTAAAGGTAAGGAAACACACTTATCCCTGGTCTGTACCCCACTATGGTCCTACAGGCTGCTGGAAGCTCTCTACAGCTGTGAACGTAGGCAACTCCCCACCACCCACTGCCTTTATACCCCATCATGATCCTACAGGCAGATGGAAGCTCTTCATAGCCATGGGCGAAGGGATCTCCACACTACCCACCATCCTTGTACCCCATTACGATCCTACAGGCAGCTGGAAGCTCTTCATAGCCGTGGAGAAAGGGGGCTCTGCACCACCCACCATCTCTGTGTGAGACTTACCTCAAAATAAATGTTGAGATTGATGAACTCATTGGCTGGTTCTTCTAGTTTGTGCTGTCATTTTAGGGAATTGTTTGGGGACCCTTCCTTTTGCACAAGTGAACCTCAATGTCTTGGGAAAAGAGCCCCCATGGACAGGCTTTTCCAGACAGACCACCTCCCTGACAGCAAGGACTCTGTCGTAGCTCTTGGCACATGTCCCTTTTCAATTTTTGGAAATACACTCCAATCTTTCACCCTTGTTCCAATCCTCCTTTTGGGTAGCAGCTTTTGTTATCTCATAGCAAAACTGCTTTTCCTCACATAAGGCCAGCGTCCCTGCCCTGCCTTTCCAACTAAACAAAAAGCATGACACAAAAGGGAATGGCAAAAGAGCATCACAGAAGCCCCATCTCTCTATCTCCCCCAACTCCTTCCCCTTCAGCTGCAGAAGGACAACAGAACATGTTGTTCTGCACCAGAAATGCTGGAAAAAAGGCAGGCTGGTGGTTTGCTTGGGATGAAAACAGCAACCTTGAAATCCCAAATAGCCGGTGGGGATGACATATGCTTTTGAGGACACTCTGGCAGCTCAGCATGGAGGCTTTGAGTGTGCTGTTTCATCCCAGGCACTCGGGGCATGCAGTGCACTCTTTTTTGCACAAATCTCTCACTACTATAGTTTTCTCAAAAATTCATAAAAAATGCAAAGAAAAAGCAACACAGCAGCGAGACCCTTTGGGAGAGCAGCCCCTTGGATTTGTTCTGTGGGGTTAGACCCAGGTGTGAGGCAGTTTGGTGCAGGAGAGCCATCAGAAAGCAGGTAGGCTGAGTCAATCAGCAGTTTTGGGCTGCTTTGGACACAGCAGCCACCTGACTGTGCCAATGGGCTTGTTTGTCCCATGGTCTGCTGCATTCCTGGCCAGAAAGCCCCAAGGCCCATCCTCTTCCTACAATCTTTGGGAAGTCTGCCTGGAGACAGAAAATGAGCAGGCTGTTTTGTTCTTCTTGCACAAATGCAGACCAGAAATTACTTTCTTGCATGAGCAAGCTCTGGAGTGGAACTGGAGCGGAACTGGAGCAACATATCCAGGGGACAACTGTTCCCTGCTACCAGCCTGCAGAATTTCCAAAGGCAGCAGCAGGTTCCCACTTTCCACCACACTGGGCTAGACGGTGCATCTCAAGGCACAAGAGGTCAAGAAGTATTTGTTTGCTAAATGAGTCAGGAAAGGAGAAAATGAATGGAAAAATAATTGCAGGGCTCAGTTACGCATTGAGTAGGTCAGGAGCAAAGGATGCAGAAGCAAACACAAGCAAACAGAAGGACGAGGCTCGAGACACGGATATCCTGGTGTGGATCACAGCAGAATCAGCCTCGGGGGATGACTGGAAGTGGTGTGTGGAAATTTAGGTACTGCTTGTACTTTCTGGGCTCTTCACAGGATGGAATGCCACACAAGGAGGACTATGAGCGACCAAGCAGCCCTTTCCAGAACCCAGCCTTTCTGCTGAAGGCTTAACAAAAAGGACTCAAACAGACAAACACAGAATAACGCAGCACAGAATGCTGGCACCATCCCAACTGCTGTGACACTCCCTTGCCATGTAGGGGATGGAGCACCATATTCACACCACACCTGCATGTAAGGGTCCTCTGCCCCCAAAGCCATGTCCCTGAGCGCCCAACCCAAATCCAAGTGCTGCCCCTGTGAAGCAGAGTCACTAGAAGGCAGCAGGCCTTGATGGCCCTGCTGAGTAAGGAGCGCCTGAAGAGTAAAGCCCTTCTGACTCTCCACAAAATGGTGAATTATGCAAAGTTTGGTGCTGTGATTATGCAGGTGTTGAGGACCCCAGTGGATCCTTCCCAGCCCTGGCACTGTTGGTGTTTGCAAAAGAGGACCAAAGGGATAGAAAGAGGCGGACGAGTACATTTGCTGATTGAAATGGTGTTGCTCTGGTGCAGTTGAGGGTCTGGCCTAACCCTTGCAATGAACAGAGTTACTTGAAAATCAGATTCTTTACTTTGTGGTCTTTTTTATATCCTCTGTTTCAGGCACTCCATATATAAAGGTATCTGTCTTCCTATGAAAGAAAGTGAAAAGATTAATTTGTTAAGTCAAATATTCATGACTCCCAGAGATGGGAGAGGAAGTCACCTGAAGATCATTTATTACGGGTAAGTAGCTGAGGTTCCTCTGGAGGAAGGTATAACTGCAAATCTGTGACACAGAGGATTTTTGACAAGGGATGAGTCATCTCCCGTCCTCCCTGTCACACACCTGGAATTAAGATCATGGACAGGTGACAACCCTGTCACACAAAGGCTCATTTTCCATTGATTTCAATGTCTGCTGTCACAAATCTTGGGATCAGATTATCCAGAGAAAATCCCAGAGCGTCCCTATAATGGCTGTGATAAGGCACTGTGATAAGGTAGGTGATTAAATGACCTCACGTCCTTCTGGGGAAACCCAGGCGACTTTGCAAAGTCAAAAGGACTTTGCTGATCAACACTGGCCCAGCAGCCAGTTTAAGAGTGCTGTACAGGGGGATTTTCCATTTGGCTTAAACTGGAAAAGTAAACTAATTACGTGAATGAATGTTTCCGGCTGCGACAATATCAACCTCTGGAATGCATGTGGCCAGTGAACTATTAAGTACAGTATATTTTAGCATCCCGGGGGACAATAACTTACCTGGCGTGGCAGCTAATCATTGCTACCTCAGCTCTGCCCGCTCAGTCCCTTTGAGTGGAGTTCCACCCACTCATAATCAGGCCATTCATGCTCAGTCATGCACGCAGCCTTCTCCAAACAGACACAGTGCCGCTAATCACCACCTCTGCTCTCACTTAGGCTGCCATGTGGAGTATGATTCAATACTAAAATGGATCTCGGCAGCACAAGGAGCCTGTCTTGTGCTGCCTCTCATTTAATGTGGCAGTCCCCTGCTCTGATCATTCATCTGAGGCAGAGTGACCCTGTCACTGCACGTGCTGCTCGCTGTGGCCTGGGCTGGCTGCTGTGCAGCTGCACAGGGCCAGTCTGGAAAAAATACGATGCACAGAGGGTGTAGAGTTTTGCAGGCATTGAAGTGTCTTGTGAAAGCAGGCTGCACGTGTAGAAATAGACGGTTTTCAAAGATTCACCTTGAATTCTGATTTTCATAGGTGACACTTTGGGGTTGTCTGACAGATTGGCTCTTGGCTCAGAGCTGGTCCTGCAGAGCCAGGGCTGATGCAAAGTCACCTGTACGCCTCCACATTCCCAGATCTTCGAGCTTCATCCTGCTGCATGGGATTCCCTGTACCAGTGCCTGAAACAGCCATAATACTTCCAGGGCAAAGAAGACCAGGCCACCTCCAACAGCATTTTGCCAATATTGTTTGTGCCTTCTGGCTCAGGAGGGAGGAACGATGCAGATATTGTCACCAGAGCTTTAAATAAAATTTCTTTCTTCTTTCACTTATTCAGGAACCTCTCTTCTTCCCTCTCCACAGCCCATAGCCTGAGCCTTGTTTTTATTTTGAGGGCTAGGGGGCATTTTCTTAACATTTCATCTTTTATTTTAGGCTGGAGTGACGTTTTTGTGCAGGACTGGCCATCCTGCCTCTGACGAGCAACTGTAGCTCAGCACCAGGGATCTGTTTCTCAGTCCTTGGACCCTGACAGTGTTACTTGCAATTCCCAAATCTTGTTGGTGACAAGGATAGTAATGTCCTGGAGGGGCTAGTGAAATATTTTGATTTTTCTCAATGCTTCTCTTAGATGTTTCTATTTCAGTGGTCTTCATTTTCCTTGGACATGTCTATACAGGGAAAAATCAGGAAAGTTGATTTAAATTAACTAAAAGCAGGAGTTTAAAGTGAATTAAGTAAATTGCATTAAACCTCTCGTTTCACAAGTAAAGTGGCTTTAATATGACTTAGCCTTGGAAGAGAAGTAAACCAAATCAAATCAAAGACACTTTAATTCTGACAGTTCCCACAAAGGGCTTTAATTAATGCAGTTTAACTAATCCACTTAAAAATTCAGATCAACTTTTCTGAGCAGATTCGTGTAAACAAGCTCTTACAACTGCTCTGCCTGAAATTATTTAGCTTGGTTGGATAATTTTCCTTCAGAAAGTAAATCCACGCAAGACTGACTCTGGTGGAAGTCCCACTACGGGGGCTCGCACTTGGGTAACTCCATTGACTGGAAAAGTTGGATGAATATAAATCCAGGGCAGCTTAGCTCTTTGTAATGCCTAGAAGGTCCAAGCTACTGTGCTTCCCTACCATTACACTCACACAGAAATGAGGCTGCCTCCTCAGCTTGGGAAAGAGAAGATGACAGCACACAGCCCCACGTCCCCTCTTTGGTTAGCACGGGGGTTGGAACACTGGTATAAATTGCACTGAGCTCCAACAAGCCCTTACACTGCAGCCAGGCAGGCTGCAACCCAGCTGGGATTTCTTTTTGGTGCATTGAGACCTACATTAGCACAAAACTCATTTCCTTTCATGGGCCTTAGAATGGTAGAAATTAGGGCATGTAGTGATTCTGGCTTTTTTTTTTTTTTTTTTTACTTTTTTAAGCACACCTTTTATTTGGCCAGGTTCGGGTCTGGCTGGGTCACAGCAAGAGGCATGACTTACAAACAACAAAAATCCCAGACAGCATTGGCTAAGGGGAAAAAAAAAAGGCTGTTTCAGCCAAAACAGACATTTAGTCAATTTGAAGTATATCTCATCAGTGTGCGCATCAATCTGCCCCATTAAATACTGCGTCCTTTAATTCCCTGCTTTAATTCCTTCTGCCTTTATGAACAATTCCCTTTGTAGCTGAAATGCCCGATGAAGGTAGTGCAGCCTCTTTTTCAGCAGGAATATGGATGTTTGACTTTCTCAATTAGCTGAAAGTCCTTCAGCAGGGGGTTCCCTGAGGCACATAGCATTCCTTGGCTGGTGACCCTCATTCCCTGCGCTGCTTTACCCTGGCAGGAACAGTAAAGCGCAGACTTTCCACCAGGGTTTCTCCACTTTTCTCAAAACTTGCCAGTCTGGCAGCTTGAAACATCATCTGTTTTTTGGGGGGGGAATAATCTGGATATTCTAAAGTGCTGTTCTCACTGCACAGAGCCCCAGACCAGTCTGTGCTGTGCTCCCCCTTCTCTCACGACTCTCCTGGATCATGTTTGATGGTCCCTGCATGCTGACAAGCTGCAATGCCTTGGTCTGGACCAGGGCAGACACCCTGACTGCAGTTATCAGAGCTCTCACTTTTCATCATATTTATTAGGCTGCATCTTTGTGAAAGAGTTCCTCCGAAATAACTCAGGCAACTGCAATGCTCCAGCAGCACTGTACACAAAATATTCGCTGTGAAAAAAGTGTCAGCATCACCTTCACTGGATCAAAAGTCATGTCAGAGAAGATATCAAAGCATGAAAATCTGCTTGCATAAAAAAGCCAAAAGCCTGAAGCCATCCCAAGCACCTTCAAACGATCCGGGAGTCGCACACAGAGCTGCTGCGCAGCGCGAATGGATCAAGGGGGAGCACGATTTCCAGCCCAACTCCTTCAGCTGCTGCCATCTTCTCCAGGAGCTGTTTTCAAACTGTGCAAACTTTAACTTTTTTTTTGGGAAAAAGCCTTGCACAGTGTTGGAAATCCTGCTTGATTCAAAGTCTCAGTGTCTGTCAGGTATACATTCCTTTATGGCAGCAAATCTGGAGTCATCCATCCCCATCTGAGTCAGAGATAAAATCTACGAGGGAACTTTTTCTGCACGGATTTTGCAGGTGTGGGAGCAGCTGGCTCTGGGGATGGGTAATGGGGACACAGGCCTCCAGCTCAACATTGTAGCTGAGGTGCCACCTGGGCAGGAGGAACCTGCAAGTCACTCAGTCTGATGGGGCTCTCATTTATTCACAGAAACACCTGCCACTCACCAAACCCTGAAAAAGCACGATTTTTTTCATTTTTCCCCCTAAAGAATTCGCAGTCTAACAGACAAGTTGCACTTCAGGTGTCTTTATAAAAACAGCTTTCCCACGGAACCAATTTCATTCACTTCATGTGACACAGCACTGAGGGCTGGTGAGTCCAGCAGTGAGACAGCCCCTCTCCCACCCTTCCTCCTGGAGGCTCTGCCCTCGTAGAACAGACCTGGAGGACTGCGGATGAAGTGAGAGCCAGTTTGCTACACAGTCCTGCACTTAATGGCCAGCTTGAAAAAAAAAGTCAGTGAAACAAAATTCTGTTGTTTGCATTTTTGCAGTTGAATATTTGCATTCTGACATTTTTCTTCCTTGGATATTAATGCAGGAGGATAATTTGTAGGAAAACCCAGGGGATCCTGATCACACAGTCACTCCAGATGTTTTGTGCACCGAGCACAGTGCCTGTGCAGAAGTCTTCCAGCAGCTGGAGCAAAAAGCATCTTCTGCTGCTCCATAATAAGGAGACCATCCTGTGTCTCCTCCTTGCACTATTTATCTGTTCCCTGTAGAACTGTGAAGTAGCAGCCCTGTGCAAACACAAAGACTGAGAGAGGGGAGACAACTAACTCGTGCCACTTATGAGGGAGACAGCTGTCACCAGTCCTGCCCATCTGTTCTTCCCACTAAATCTTCTTCACCCACGAAGGCGTTTGAGTGTGTTTCACTCCAAGAAAACCCCAGTGTTTCCAGTTCTGGAGACAAGGAACGAAAAAGCCAAATCTAATATCTCTACAAATTTGATTCTTCAATGCTGCTGGAAAGTGAAAAGGTATTCATCACTGATATTGCATATGATCAGTGTTGGTGCATCATTTCTTGGGGATGTAGGTGCCTCCATCACTGCGCCATGCACTATTTCAGTCCCTTCCTATTGTCCTCTGCACCCCCACAAACCTCGACAGCTGCTTCTCTCACTGTTGCAAAGGACACAGATGAAGTAGCTTATGTGCTTCTGAAATGGGGACTCAGCCTGTTTTTTCACAGTTTATCTTGTAGCCTGAAGGGCTCTGTCTCTTTGCACTTGCTGTTGGTTTTCCTGCCTCACTGTGCCTTTGGTATCCCTCTGATACTGTTTGTATCTCTCCAAGCTTATCTGTCTGTGCTGAGAGCTCCATTCTCTATTGTATCAGTTTATTTCCTTCTGTGTAAGCATTCATTATAGTCTAATTTCCTCTTATTACTTTAAATTGCCCATCTCTCCATACCATGTTTTCAACATATTTTATCTGCAGTATCAATCTACTGCCATTCCTGTTGTACCTGAGACCCTCTGAAAATTTCTTCAAATTTGTAAACTGGGGTTTTGCTTAGCTCTGCCATCATTTTGCAATAGGTTTTTTTTTTTTTTAAAAAGAAACAAAACTGATAAGTCATAATGTTATATTTGATAAATCTCATCTAAAATAATGTATTTTTTTCTACATGCCAATAATAGGAACAGTATGCCTGAGAATCCCACTGCTGATATCCTATCTCCTATCCAGCATTGCTAGTCAACAGGCAAAAACAAACTGCTGAGGAGAGTCACACTGTTGGAAAGCCTAATTTTGAATTTCAGACCCTGAATACTATTTATGAGATCTTATTATGTGCCTTACAAATACACAGATTATGGCCGGTCATTAAAGAAAACCAAACCTTTACTTTATCCATGGATAGTTGGCTGAATGGTGATACCTGGATTTTGGGGCATTTAATATTTATTATTTTTCCATATTAATAAAGATGTTCCAGCAGCCCAATCTCAGTCTGAGAGCAGCACAAAATAACTCTGTCGTGAATAAAGCAAATATAAGCAGTTCCCAAACACCCTTGATTTTGGGATTACTCACTGAAAATTTTTCATAAGTGTGACTATATTCAGAAATTTTTATGTCTGAACATATGCACTTTCACAATTCATGCATGCACATTTAACTTATTACTGTTTTTTAAAAGAACTTAATAAAAACATTTTTCAGTGAGTAATCCTCCTAAAAAAACCCTTCCTTATGGATGTCTATGTAGAGAAAAAAAATTATTAATTGAGTAAAAATTTGGGAAGATGGGGCAAAGTCATATTTGCACAATCAGAAATCTCAGTCTGGTTCCAGGGCGTAGGTATTGTGGGGAAAAATCTTGACAGGATCTTTGTATTGATCTGATTAGGCAGTATATTTTGGGTGAACCTAAAATAAGCTGTTATCTTCTTTCTGTGTTTTCAAAAGCTTTCATTTAGATTTGAATGGGTGTTTTGTTTAACCTGAAACAGATAATTTTGCTTGGAGGCCTTTTGTTTTAAAAGAAAAAAGAAACCTAGAGCTATAAAAGCAAGGAAGTAGAAACAGCCCAAACTTGAGGTGATCTGAGACAGCTGCCTTCAGATCTCTGCTTGATCAGAGAAGTTTAGAACCAGCTCCAAATGTGGATTATGGAGGAAATAATGTGAGTCAGTTCACTTTGGTGAGTGGCTTCCTCATTGGGTAAAACTTCTTCTCCTGGCTGTCTTCCAGTGGATACTGAAGTCAGGACCCGAGATGCAGAGAGCTGCAGCCAGGTGTGAGGGAGTCCTCGGGGAGTGGGAAAATGGGGATGCAGAGCTCTGTTCTGGCTCAGGTCAGGAGGTCAGACAGAAAGAGGGGAGAGCATCAGTGATCCCATGGCAACTTCCACTGATTTTGCATGGTCCATTGTGAGGAAAGTCAAAGTACTTGGGAAATCTGAAATAAAATATCACTGCTCCAGGTGAAACTATCTCAGCTTTTGGCTTGCTCTGACTCACTGTATTAAACTCAAATTTCTGAATGCTTCTGTACCAAATCAGAACTGTCTCTGAAAGTGCATGTCCACCTTCAAACTTGTCTTTGCCACTCCTGATCCCTCTCCCTCCATTCTGTGGTTAGGTCTGGCTGTTTCCATCTTCTGTTTGGCACAGTCCTATTGGTATTTTTTTCCAGCAACCTCAAAAGAAAAAGGAGATAAAGATGGAGCCCTGTGGAGACGCCCACTCTAATCCATGGCCAAGGCAGGGCTTCCTGTGTGTAGCCCAGCCAAATGGCTGAGTTACCATTTCCTTGTGAGCCTCAATCAGACCCCATCCTCCCCTAGAAGGTGGGATATGAACAAAAGGCTTGGATGCTGCTCAAGCGAGTGGGAGAGGATATTTCCTTCCAATTCTCCAAGCTGTGGGGCACTGGCAGCCAGGAGCCTGAGCCTTGTTCTCCAACACACAAGCACCACAGGCACACTGGAGCTCTACAGCACAACACCTGGGGGTGGCAGCTGCTCCACGGGCAGCACCTGCTGTGCTTCAGAGAAGGAGGTGGGAGATCAGTACCAACCACCTGGAAGGGCAGTGCTTATTTCTTCTTCCCTTGGGTCCAGTCAAATATTGTCCCCATGTCCCTTGGCTTTAGTCACTCTAAAGGGAGAGCCCCGATCCTCCTGGTGGGTGATTTGCCACCACCCCTTCCCACATCTATTTGAAGAATGATAGGAGGGGGTCACTCTGCACGTCACGTTGAGTCTCTGCAGACCAGTGGAGCGGGTGTGAAATCCTGTGAGGACCTTCAGCTCCTCCAGATCTGGGTAACTCTGAATAATGAATGCAGCATTTACAAGCCGGTGGAATTAAGCAGCGTTCAGCTTAATTAGGAAGTTGATTATTCAGGGACGAAAGCAACGTGTCAATCAGGTACATGGTCCAAAGTGTGCTGTGGGAGAAGGTGGGCAAAGACCTACCTGCAGACAGCAAGGCAAGCATCCATGTGCCTCTTTAGGCAGCCTGACATGCCCACAGCTGGGCAGAGCTTTCCCCTGTGCTTTCATACACCTCTGAAGTGGCTTTTTACAGCACTGTTTGTCAGCATTCAGGAGCTTCCTGCTCGGTCCCAAGTTAAGATTTACGATTCATATTACAATATCACTTAAGCATCCTGTACTGGCTGAGCTGGGAGTCATCTGGGCCATCAAATGATCCCAGAGTAAACTTAGTAAAGTAAACTGAAAAGGTTAGGCTGAGTTTATCTCTTTCTCGTGTGCATTAAGGAAACAAGGCTGTGGTATTTACCCTCTTCCAGCTGAGCAGTTGCAACCTTGGAGGCATTTCAGGTTGACAGGAACAGGAAAATTCCATTTCCTACATGAGTCCGAATGGCAAGCAAAGCCCCAAAAGCTTATTGCCAAACATATATATATTTTTCTTCCATATTTATGGATGCCCGAGTCTCATTTCCTAGTGATTGAGTGTGTGATAAGGCCTTAGGTAAGTTCTTTCTCTTTCCTACACCTTACTTCCCCAGAAGGTAAATTGCTGATAATAGTGGAATTTTTAGAATGATTAATCAGCTACAGACAAATGGAAATATTAAGTATGAAAATCTCAGGTATAAGCTTTTGGGGAGGCAGAGGCTCAGCTTCTCTGTGTAAAACACCTGTATGATGGGATCCTGAGGCAGGACTAAATACTGAAATATTTGAAATGAAGTTTCATGTTCCCAGACTTCACCTCTCCTTTTTCCTTTCAGGATTTTACTGTTTTTCTCAACATTGCAAGTTCTCTTTTTCCTCCTCAAGCTCTTGAGCCTTTTGATTTTCTTTAATGGTTTTGTGTGAGCTTTCAGCTTTCTGCCAATCTGTTGTTTTTAGCCTCGGAGGTCAGTTTTTAGTCCCTGGCACATGCTTAAATTTTTGAAGATTTAAAGCTTATGAGAGCAGCCCCGATGCCACTGGTGGAAATACTCAAGTCCCCAAGTAAGGCATAAATTTAAGAGTCTTGTTGAATAGATTTAAATTTGGTATAATGCTACAGAAGTAGGACAAGGTGTCTGGATTTATACCGGGTGTTTGGAAGCAGAATCGGGGCTTAATCTTATTTTATTTCATTAGAAGCACCTCTAACACCTTAATAGATAGGTGCTCTGTTGTACAAATGCAGTTAAGGAGGATTATTAGAAATTTTCTATATACTGTATTTTTGATGGTTTGCTGTCAGATATTGCAGTTGTAGTAGGAATTGCAGAAAGCTCCGTGTCCCCATGGTACATTACATGCAGCACTTCCCAGTGGCAGTAAATGTTCTGGCTTAATCAAAAAGATCACATTTCTTTCTATTACTACCTGCCCAGAGAAGCTAGAATAACTTTTGGCCAAGGAATACATTAGTTTAAATCTTAGATTTCAAAATGAAATTACACCAAGTCTTGCAGATATGATTCATATGTCCCCCATTACTTCCAATCTCTTCCTTTTTCTCCTTCTAACTGGAATTTGTGTGAGAGCTGCAGTGCTGTCGGTAGTGCTGGCGCTGGTCGAGGGCTCGGCAGGGGCAGGCACGGCATCCAGGCATCCCTCTTCCCAACCTATCCCTCTTCCCGTCAGAGATCATTTAGCTCAACCCTTCCTGCGAACTGTCTGCTCAGCCAGAGCTACTCTTGCACTTCCTGCAAATCATCCTCAAGCAGCCCCAGCTTTGGATGTAAATCACAATGCTCTGCTCTTTGCAAGGCTCGTGGAGAGAGCTCTGTGGGCAGCTCAGGCTCTCCCCAACCCAGCGGCTGCAGGAGGATCTTTTGTCAGTTTTGCCTCTCCCTGCTGGGATGTGTGAGTGTCCCAGTTTGGAGAAGTGGGATAACACTGGTAGCCCCCCACTGCACGTGCCTGTCGGGAAGATTTATGAAGTGATATTTTCAAGGAGTAAATCATTATTTAAGCCAGGTGTTGTGATCTATTGATAACAAATGGGATAAACATTGGGCAGTTAAATATTTAAAGCACAGTCTTTGGAACTGGGACATCTGTGGCCTTTTCCATCTCTGCTAATGGCTCCCTGCCTGTCCCTGGGCAAGACACATCCCTCTCCCTGTCACTCCTCTCCCCTCAGATTTTATATAATGCATCTGTTTATCTGTGAACTCTCCTGGTGAACAGTGCTCTGACAGGTGCTGGTGGAAAGGCAGGTGCAGCAGGTTCTGGGTGCTCATGAGACCCTCGGGATCCTCATTGGATGGAAGATTTATCCCAGTCTGAAGCTAGGGATGGAAAGTTGCTCTTCCACCAGCCACCTTCAATTTTAATTCAGCTTTAAGATTTCTTGTTATTATCTGTTCCCAACATTACATCCACTGTGCAGCTTGGGTGCCAGAGGAGTTTAGGGTGTCACTGGGTCAGAGCTCTAGGAAACATCTGACTAAAGGCAGTGGGAGCTGTGTAAGTGCAGTGGCCTGAGACAGAGAAGATGGCTGGGAATAGATAAATTATGCATCCCTTCTGCTTTTAAACTCTGATTTGATGATTAGAAAACAAACACACACTCCTGTAGCTTTGTCAATAAATCTTTTCACTTTTTAAGAGAAACCTGATGTTCACTTTTCTTCCTGTCTGGCACATTTCACCTTATTTCAGAGCTAAAGCATACATATAAATATAGCAAGGTTCCTGACCCTTTTGTATGATAGCAAAATATTCATAGAACAAAATTGCTGCAGATGTACCCCAGAATGGTTTATCCAACAGAGAAGTGTACATGGATCCAGTCAAACTGGGCAGTAGCCCCAACATCAACTGTGAGAGTTCACACCTGACTCTCATGGTTTATATGATTCCTGGTTATAGATCTTGAGATCTGTCACATCTTTAGTGCAACCTCCTATTTGTCCATGTAAAACGTCCTCTTTCAGTTATTTGTTCATGGAAGTATTTCCGTTGTCCTGAAAGTACATCTTAGTCTGGTGTGTACTTATTTGGCTGTGGTCCAGTGGAATACTCAGCACAGACATCTTTTATAAATCACATCCAATGTACTCCCATGTATTCTTTGAAGGACCACAGCACCAAGTACACTTTGGATTCTTGGTACCAGCTTCTGACTCAACTGCAATGTGCATATTTCGTGATGGAGGACCTTTTTTCTGCAGTACTTAATGTTCGGTGAGAGTTTAATCAAGAAACATGAGTAATTGGCATTAACATTCACTTCTGAGCAAGGGAACAGCTTTGATAGCATCTATACTCATTAGACATTTCGTTCCAAACACTGTTCATTACAGTCAGCGCTCTTTGTATTGGCTTCGACTTTGTAAATACAGCACAGATTCTGCTCAGCACAGAAGCAGGCCTTGAACAAACACTCTGTGGTTACACAGAAGGAAGAAGTTCTAACTGTTGAAAAGAAACAAGTGGAACACTACAGTTACTTTAAGAAAATTTCTAAGCAGTGGGCGACACAACAGAAGGACCTGCAATGACAGGACACGATTTATTCACTGGCTGCCTAACTGGAATGAGTAGGATTGATTTTGCTCACATTCTTAAATGAACCCCTGGAAAAGCTCGAGCTTTGACTTGGAAGGCCTGATGAAAGTTTGTTGGGTTGCACTTATGGAACCAGAACCACTATATGCAGTGAAGGGGCATGAGCCATGCCAGGAGTGAGATGGGAGGGAGCCGAACAGGTCTCTGTGCTTTGCACTTCTCTCTGCTTATGTAAAAATCTTGAATAGCAAATGGATACTGATCCCCAAAAATGGCTATACCAGCATGTCTGCACCACACCCCTTGTCCTCCTGCCACTGGAATTAGTACAGGTGAGAGACATTTAAGCACCTTACAGCCTCTGTTTCCTTTTTAAATGCATCTTAAATACAGATATATCAATAAGCATTCATGAATAAGATTTCCTCTGTCAGCTGTGGAAATGAAGAACACAGAGCATTATGGTTACAATGCCAGGGGGTGGAGTTTTGGTGTTGAATATTCTACACCATGCACATCCATGCTGGGGGATGTGGTTTCAGCAGGAAAGACTCGGGGTTGGAAGTGGGAAGGGGGCCATCCTGCCAGGCTCTCTTAGGGAAGAAGATATTGGGAGCAGCCAAGTTAGTTTCCCTGTTGGTTGTCAAAACCAGCACAGCAGAGTAATGCTGATTTTCAGGTAGCTTATAAAATAACAATGTTGTGTTACCGCGGTACCTAAAATGGCCCTGAGGCAGAAGTTAGGAAATGTGCTCTGTGTCAATTCACCCCTACACTCTGATTAAATTTGCACTCAAATCAAGTAGTACAAAGTCTCAAATTGTTTAATGAGTTGACTTGACAAATAGATAATCTTGGCTTTTAGCAGTTACCCTGAAAATGTGAGGCAGCAGGGGCCCTGAATTTTGTATGTCCATAGAAACAGTCTGGGGATCTTGTTCTACTGTTCTGTGATACTTTACACTTCCACAGCTTTAAAGCACTTCTGAGGGAATATGCCACCTATTATTTCAAGTAATGCTAACTAAGCTCATGTTGAATGAAGCACAAAAACATCAATTTCTTTATGCCGGTGTTTGAGAATAATGTGCCAGTGCGAGGACTTTTGGATCCCAGTTGCCTGCTGTGACCATCTGACCTGAATTTTTACTCAGTGCTGCAGCCTGCAGGGTGATCTGCAGTAGCCAAATCATTTCAAAGACCTTTAGGCCCATAGGTATGGTATAGCCAAGAGCCAGAAAATATTAGCAACCACTGCTCTTTTAAGGAACCTCCATTGGAGAAGTGCCACCCTAGATATTATCTAACACTAATCTCATATAGGACTACTCTGGTTAGGCTCTTCGTCTGGCACACAGCACTGCGACCCATGCAACTTGGCTTTGCTTGGTTTTGGCCAAAATCTTGTCACCCTGAGCTACACATAAAAGTTGTCAGCATGAAGAGTATAGTAGTTGAGTGCCCTGGGAAAACAGTTTCCCAGTCACCTTTCCCTAGACAGAATGTTTCTGTTCTTACCAGCCTTACATTCTTCATGCTTGTATCCCAGGAAAAAGGCTTCAGTAAAATCAATCCATCTTTCTCCTTGGCTGGTCTCAAGGCTGATCTGGAAGCCTGGCTCAGCCTGAGAGAGCCCTTCCCTCTGCTACCTACAGGTGAACGTGCTGCCAAATCTCACATCTGACTCTTACTTTCTGCCCTCAGGTCATGCCATCTCATGCCACCTCGGGTGCCATGAGGCATTTGTGGGATAACGCTGGCAGTACAGACCCTCTTGATGTTGTTTTCTGTTGCCCAGTAGCAGCACTGAAGGAATTACAGCCCACTGGACAGACACATGTAGATGGTGGTGGCCACAGTCTCCTTTCCTTTGACTTGTTCCAAACATCACTCTTCTTCTTAAAAAGTAGTAAGAGCTTAGCGCTGTTACTACTGTAGCTGTCACTTCCTAGTAGCAGCAACAAAACATGGTTTGTTCCAGCCACTCAAGTGCCATTTCCCATCTCCTCTTTCCTTCATTTTCTCTACTAGGCCTCTGCTTTGTTTTCTTCTTTCCTAGAGATTTGGTGGGAACTTATGCTGGAGTAACAACTGCCCCTCAGAAGCACTCCAAGTCTGTAGATCTGGTTCTTGCAGAACATGGAGGGAGAAGTCTGTCAAGGGGATAGAAAGTGAGGGAGTTGAGCAAAAGCAGGAGGGTGATACAGCCCTGATGGACCTGAAGAAAGAATGAGTTCAAGGAAAGAATGTGAAGGCAGAATAAGGAGGAAACAGTAGAGATAAGAGCATAAATATGGGCAGGAAGAAGCAACACAAGATGTTAAAGACAGAGATCTGATGAAAAGAGTTTAGGGCTGTCAGTAAATAGATACACAATCTGAATGGTAATGGATCAGGAGCTTTAGCTGAAGCACTGTGAATGTTAAGGAGAGGAGGAAAACAGGCAGCAGAGAGTTTGCAGCAATCCAGTTAGCCAGAAGGGACCTCGACTCAGCTTTTTTGACCTCAGAAGCTCACAGGAACAAGGTGGGATGATCGTGAGAACAGGCTTTCTTGGGGAATTCAGGAGGTTTTCCGGATGGAAATAGCATAGAGAAACCTTTGCACAGCAGATTTATGTTGCTGCTGGCTTCGGTCCTAGCTGGAAATGCAAGGCAGAGCAAAAATAAGTATTTCTTTTCCTCCAGCAATCCTCAATGATTGAAATATTGAGTGAGTCTGTGAGTTTGGTTTAATCAATGCTGCTCTGGTCAAACTTGTCACTTATAGACAAAAATGCAAGTATGCTGAAGAGAAAACAAGACCAGAAAAAAATAACATTATTGACAATGACCTTCGAGCAAAAGTGGATTTTGTTTCTGTTACACTCGTATCTCTTAAACCTCCTAGATCCAAGTTCACAGCAGCAGAGTTCACAGTAAGGAGTTTGAATAAACGACTTGATTTGTCAGAATTTCAGAGCACTGACTTCCCATGAAAGCAGTGGAAACATCAAGTACCAAGTCTCTTCCAAAAGAAGTTAATTAGTTGTAACACTTTTTCTGATCCCATGTCTTTGACATGTCTCCTGTGACATCTTGGACCTTTTGGCTTGGTTTCCTGGTAGAGAAACAGTCGGTCACCACAAGTCTGGTGTGCCCCAAGTGTTCTGTCACAGGATCTGGGAAAAAAGTGGCCCAAAACCATGCAGAATTTTCTTCTTTTTGTATGCCGAGGGGAATAACCTTAAGAAAAAAGAAATCCTCAGTTTATTCATGGAGCTTATTCTAAACAGAAAAAGCAGTGAAGGATATCTGGTGTAGCTGAAACTAATTACAATACAGTGCATCTTTCCAAGATTAAACAGTGGCTCATACTAAAAAAAGATAGTCTTGAATATTTTCTGAAACCATACTGTCTGCTGATACTTTCCCTGAGTGCCATGGTGGATATTGAACTCTGGGCATGTGACTCTGACAAAGTCAGAATAGGCTTTTGTTGTTGTTGTTGTTGTTGATTTTTTCTGATGTTGAATAGCTCCATTTTGGCTGAAAGAACCAAATTTGAGATGGAGAAATACTGCTTACCAGCACGATAACCTTGTGTGGCAGCAGCCTCATGATAAATATGCTATAGATCTAGAAGTTCAGTCTGATACATAGTCTGGACCAAAGGGTTCTCTCAGAGTGTGATGATCTATTGTATTGCCCAGCCAACTGGAGTGGCATTAAAATGAATTATACCAAGTTCCTGGTTTGGAAATTGTCTAGTCCATTATGTTTTAAGTACAGATTTCTTAAAGGGCAGGAGGAACCTTGGAGAGAGAGAATGAATTGGAAACAAATTGTAACCGTGACATTCTGCCCTCTCTCCTCTCCTCTCCTTGCCATTTTTGGCAATTAGGGCATTATTTGCTCTTTCCCGTCACAGAATGGTAGGGCTTAAAAAAGGCTTTTCAGTCATTTGCCTTGTTGTGATTTGCAGAAAGGGAATAAAAGAGTTGTTTATCCTTGCTATGTCTGTGCTCCCTTTTTCCTGATACATGTCCTTTGCTTGTTTTCTGATGAGGTTTCATTAAGTCAGCATAAGAGATGCACCAATGGGTTGCCTGGGCTAAATCCTTGGTATTTTACAACTCTTTCATGATGCCACAAACCATGATGTGCTGTATTGTTCAACCAGGCTCCATGTTCACACATTTCTATTTATTCATAACGATCACATTTCTGCATGTTCTTGTTCTTCCAGCTGACTCCTGTGTGAGAAGGTCTCCAAGTTGTCGACTTCATTCTCAGGTTACTAGGCAAAGTAATTTTCTTTTATTTTCTCTTATTTTCTTTTAATCTATGCTAATTTTAAATACCCTACTGATTATCTTGTGCACTGTCAATTATGCAGCTACCACAGCTTCTGTATTTCTGCTGTAACCAGAAAAGTTTTTGGCACCACCATAAACATTCAAGGTGCGATCTCTGGTAATTGCTCATGCTTTCATGATATCAGATAGGACGACTCCCAGAAAGACAGACTGATTTTGGCTATCCAAGACAACCAGTAACACAATGCAATTTTGATCCCTTGCAGCCTATATAACCCTGCAAACCCTGATCATTCAGACGCAGAGCACACATGCAGGTCTGAGTGGCGCTGGGTGAGTTCAGCAATTCAGAGCATTGTGTGGTTGCCATCAGTCTTCTCATCTGCCCCTTGACTTCGTTTGGGAACTGAACTCTTATGAGCACTCACTTTGCATTTTGATCTCTCTGGCCTTCAGTAAAGTGTGCAATTCAGTACGATACCCAGATAGATCTTGTGCTAGCCAAGGGTGAGTCACCCTCAATCTTGGATGTGCAAAATTGCATATTGAGTCTAAAGGTGGAGGAGACTCACATCTGTTTCACCTGATTTCACATACAGTTGGCTTTGGATGCACGAATCAGATATCCAGGAAGGATGCTCAGGTCACCATGGCTATGATTTTGCATGAAGTCCTTAAAACTGCGTTCCTAATTTTGGATTGTGATGCCTTAGTCACCTGCAAGAAATTAGATTTTATATGATCATAGTTTGGTTGCTTTTTTTGACAGATGCCAAGAATATTGGTACAAGTACCCTTTTCTAATAGCTCATATTGCAGTCTGCACCACTGGCTCTGGTTCCCACGTGCTTTACGTAAACTTCTCAGTGTGCAATCCCTATGAAGAGATGATCAATTTGTGTAATTTAATAATTACAAATAAAACCATGCTTCAGATTTTTCCAGTGTCATGAGCAGCTGCTGATGGATCTACGAGCGTAGAGTATCTGTCCATGCCCTCTCAAGGCTCTCTTGGAACTGCTCAGTGATGTTAAGCACTTAAACAGCAGGGATTTTTTGGGAACAGTCCAGCTTGCTCTGGTATTAGGAACCATTTAGCCAATGGTGATAACTAATTTAATTAGGATCAGATGCTGATGCCATTTGTGAAGATGATGCCGTATGGACACAACCCACTGTTCTTTGGCTCTGAAGCATCCTTCTCTGATTTTTGGACAGCCATGAGATACAAGCACTAACACACTGACAGCAATGCACAGTAAATAGTTGGAGTATTCAGATATTTGTCATTCAACCAACGTATTTTATCTACTCAGTTGTCAGATGCCATCAAGACCAGCAGTTTTATATTTCTTGAAAGAATTCATTCCTCAAATGACTGTCTCAAAGTAATCAATGTTCTGAAATTCTTGTCACTTACTGTGCAATTTACACGTTATGTCTAATTTACACACTTTGAGAGCTCAGAAGATTGGTCTACAGTGATAGTATGTCTACTTCTTGTCAGTCAATAGAGGGGTTCTGACTAATTGCTGGTGTTTTTCTGCTGTTGTGGATTATGCCTACATGTTCTATGGAGCATGGCTTCCATCTTCTGTAAGGTCAGGAAAAATATCCTCACTCAATAAGTTGCTTTACAGGTCAAGAAAATCCTGTTTGTAATCCTTACCTCCTACAATTTGCACAGTTTCCAGCTAAGCTGTGGAGCTCCCTGCCACAGGATAATGCAGATAGTAAATTTTCTGTAGTTTTTAGAAGACATTATTCCTGGGATCTATTGTATTACCATCTCTCTATCTGGCAATGGTGCTGATGACAGAGGCCTGATACAGATTGTTGTACTTATTTTTGTCAGTGCTGGCTGAAGACATTTTGGATCGCGGTCCAAATCCAAAGTATGCATATGACCGTATTTCTACCACTTCCTCACATCATGGCTTGTGTTGAAGCACCAGTTCAATGCGTAGCTGTTAACTTTACTGCCAGTGACTCTCATTTGACCACAATCAAAACTGACCATTCTGTGTGGTGGCGTATAGAGAGAAGTAACAGAACTGCTGCTGACGCCTCTGGGTAGACTCCTGATGTCCCCTATTGACAATGACAACAGGATGAAGATTAACTATAGCCCTACTATTTTTCTCACATGTTTTTTCCTCTGGTCAGGTTCATTTTTAGTGACCTGGCTGTTTATCCCCTTACATTTCGCTTGTGGATGTAGCACCTGCATTTACATTTATCACACAGCTGGATGATGATTTCTTGTTTGACAGCTGAGGGGCCTTCAGCATTTGCAGATATTATTGTCAGTGCTGGTCCTGATAAGAGGCCTTTTATAGATAACTGACAGCTCGCATATCTAGGCACATCTTTACCTGTAATATTAGGTATTTAGCAGGATTTGTGGATTCATGGAATCTGACAGGGATAGCAATGTAAGCATTTCTGCTGGTGTCCTGTTATATATGAATATCTATGAAGAATATTCCATTTTCTATTCTCTACATGGCTGCTACAGGTGACTCCAGAGTGAGAAAAGGGGCAGAGTTCTAAATTTTGCCTTGTCACTGCATCTCTGCTTTAAAATATTCTTGGTGATATACTGTAAATTTGAAATCCCATGAAATCTTGTCGTCTCTGTTTGTAATGGAGGAAGAACTAAGAGAATCTGTGTATAAGACTGAAACATATCTGACTCCCTGCAAATAGTTTTTTAACAAAGAATTCTTCCTTATTTTATTAACCAACTGAGAGTATATCTATTGCGTGACTGAGTCAATGCCCCGTTATTTCAAATTTGTAAATGCCTCACTTTGGTCCTCAGCAAAGCTGTAGCTCCCCAGCAAAGTTATGAGAGACAGTTTCACAAGTTCTACTTCCATGGCATGTTTTTTCCAATGTTTTCCTCATCAAGAAGCAAAAGAAAGAGAACAAAAGTACCTTTAATCTGTTGGTTTCTCAAACATTCCCCCACAGTTCTATGAACACAAAAGGAGAGATCCTTCTAGAGGTGCAGGAGTTGAAACAATTCATCATGCTTCTCAGGATAGTTACTCTTTTGATTGTTATTGTGCTATTTTGATAGTTATGCACACACACAGAGAGCAGTCATAGTCTCTAAGTCTTGGGCAGAGACTCCTCATTATTTTGTTGCTGAGATCCTTTAGAAGAGGGGACAGGTTCCTGCCATATGTCACTTGCTGCTGAAGGACTGATGGAAGCTGGTGGCATTTGGCTCTAGCTCCGAGATTTTGCTAGATGGGTTTTACTCTCTGAACAGGAACTCTCTCTCCACATTTAAATGTTCAGTTGAGGAAGGTTTGCTATTATAAAATTGGTACATTACGAGTACGATCAAGATCCAAGAAACAGAGCAGCTTGGATAACAGCCATCAACGAGCAGCAATCCATCTTCGTTCACAGAACAAGTAAATGCTGTGAGAGCACGACGTGGCTCAAAAGGACCGGGGAGAAACTGAGGCAATAAAGTATTAGATAAGAGTAGGGGTCTACAAAACATATTCCATAAACTCCCACATCCCCATTTCTAGAATCATTCTCCTTTTTCCAATCAGAGTTTCCAGGCTCACCAATATTCTGTACATGTGGTTTAATAACAAAGCCCAGTGTTGTCTGTGTTTTGGGGTTTTTTTTTGTTGTCTTTGGTTGGTTGGTTTGTTTTGGGGTTTTTTTCATTTGTTTTTTATTTTGTTTGTTTTTTAATAAGCAACCTGCAAGGGTTTTTTAATAATATAAAACCAGTGCTTAGCCTCAGTCAGAGAGCAAAGCTCTCACTGTGTGGCAAGTTGCTCTAATCTACAGGAAAATGAACTCCTGCCCTAAGCAGTAGGGGACAAAAGGTATGTGCTAAAGAAGGGGGAAGGGTTGGTTGCAGGGCAGGAGCAAATGATGCAAAGACAGAAAAGGGATGCTTTGATTTTTAAAATATATCTGAGTTTAAGTCTTTTCAGGTGAACAGCACTACCCCCAGTAGAATGAAACAGAAAAGTGCAGTGCTTAGCCCTGGAAGATGAGAGATGTACAAACCGAATCCCTAATGTCCACAGCAAGCAAGAAATGGCAATAACTTCCTAGCTACGAGTCTAGGATGCTGCTGTCAAAAGCACTGATGACATTTGATGCAGCAAATGAGACTGGGAGGAAAATTCAGAGTCAACATTTGCCCTGGGGCTTCTGACAAGTAGATGTAAACTGATGGTCATCAGGATGCTCTGCCAGTGGAAGAACATGTCGTAGGACATGTTGAAATTGAGTTATCATTGGCTAAATTGAATTGCAAGAAATCTCTGTGTGTGTGTGTGTGTGTGTGCAGTCCTTTGAACTGAAAGAGCAGCTACCCTGCAAGCAGAGAGGAATGGAAACCTGTGGTGTGTTTCTGGGCAGGCAGTGCCTGGTGTTTGGGAACTGGGACCTATGATTTTCCTTACCAAACTGAAGAGCTTAGTGTTAAAAAGCAAAACATGATCTAGTGAACACAGAGAGACATGAACACTCAAGAAAATTTCTGAGTGCTGTGAATAGAAGCCTTAGGAAGGAACTGCCTCAACGTGCCCAAGTATTTGTTCCTGCTCCAAAACAGAGTTCCTGAAAGAGTTGTGAATTAGAATAACAGGTAGCTGTGGCACTTCTCTTACAGAGCAGCCAGAGAAAGTTCTCCAGACTCCACACTGTCCAAAATATTCAGTTTCTAGTTCTAAAAAGCATATTTAATCTTTGTTTTTATAAAGCTTTCAAATCTTATTTCAGAGCTTTGTTATACTGAGATTCATTGGTGATACAACATCAGGAAACCTGCAAAGCTCCTTTATTTTTCTGAGCAATTGTTTAAGGGAAAAAGCCTGCAAAGGAAAGTATCATTATTTTTGTGTCACTGTCTGTACGGGAAATAGAAATTTTAAATCAGATTTTGATCCCATACACACACACACACACATATATGCATGTATTTATAGATTTATAGATTTAAAATTTATATTTATATCATGTGAAGACCTCTTCCTTTACCTGATGAATGTTGCATTTACAAAAATAGATTTAGAACTGAATGAAAAAATATTACCTCAATTTTTTTTTCTTCATTTAGAGGAACACAACTGATTTCAGTAGAAGTTGCCTCTGATTAAAGCTAGTGAGTGTACCAGAACAGCCTTTGTATATCAGGGTATAGAACAGCAAGCTGAAATCACCCAAACAAGTTTACTGTTCAAGCTAGGATTTAAAAGTCCTGAAAATCCTATTTATGTAATTTTTATTTCCCTTTAACCCCTTGGCAATAGCTGGTAGGACTCCTGCCATAAGCACTAATGAATTTTGCATTGAATTCTGACTCTTGGCATTTAGGGCTTAATAAAATCTTCTTTTCCTTTATCTGGAAGATTCCTTTTCTGCTAATTGGTGTCAACATCAATCAAGATCAGAAGTGCAACAACACTAGTTTAAAGGCCTTTTGCTCATCTGCTTTATACCCCAAGTAATATGGAGCTGAAGTCAGCTTACACATAAAAGTGACAATAAATGTCCTTTCACTGTAAAATGCACAAAATTCTTGGAAACTTTGAAAAATGGTCCTGTTGCTGTAAATTAAAAGCTGCTTTCAGAGGTCTGTCAGTTACACAAGTGGCATTTTGGGTGAGCGGGGCTTGGCTAAATGCTCTGCGTAGCCTTAGAAGAGCTTCCTCTAGACTCCAAAACTGTGGATGACCTGTGGAGTTTTTCCTTTAGAAGAAGATCCTCTGGAAGATGAGGGCTGGATCACAGCTCCATGAATTGGAATGCCTAATATCATAAGCACCTTTGGGGGAACTTTCATTGTTTATGCACTTTAAACACATCATTAAAACCTGTGGCCAGGGTAGAGATGGAAGCCTGGTTGCTGATGGGCAGCACCTTGGTTCCATGAGAGGTGACTGCCCGTTGCTCTGTGCAAGGCTGGAGACCTTGGGTCCTACTGCATTTGGTGTTTGCCCAGGTCAGAAGCAAGATCCAGGCAACCAAGGACTCTGGATAAGCCCTGCAGAGGATGTTTGGTGCTGCACAAAGTGTTGTATGTGTTGGTGAGGCAGTGGCTGCTGGGACAGTCAGCTCCCCCCACCCCTGCAGGAATGGTCGAAGGTGCAGCAGCCCATCAAATTCAGTTGTAGAGTTGCAATGGCTGCTCCTCCTGTCTGTTGAGAGATTTGGAATACTGTTATTTGTCTAGACAAGCCATGAAGGGATGATGTCTAAGATAAAACCAGCACACGACAGGGCTGCCCATTACACAAAGACTCCTCCTGAGCTCTCATCCTCTCCTGCCTGTCTTGCAACAAGCAACACAGAATCTAATCCTTACAGAGGCAAGGGATCACAGCCTCTATCCCCGACAGTAACTAGGGGTAGGTGTGTGTGAACACAGAGACCAAGCCAAGGACTGGAGGAGTGCCTGGGAAAGGAGCACTGCCAAGAACGGCCTTCAGTAATGACCAAAACTTGTGTGGCAACCCCAGCTCGGGGTTCCCCACCTCCATCACTCTGGGTGCGAGTATGGAGTTGAGATGGCATGTGGAGATCCCAATGCCTCTGTAGGGCCAGCATAGAAAGCTCCATTGGTGAGTCTGCTTCTGTCCTCTGAGAGACAATGTATTGATTAGTAAAATTTAAGTGAAGAAAAAGATTTTTCTGCACCGAGAATCAAAGACACACGGTAAAAAGTGTAATTATTTTCCTCAAAGCAAGGGTAAATGACATGCAGGATATTTCCTGCCTTTCCATGGCTGAGGTGGGGAAAAGTACTTTCATACACAGAAGCAGTAGGAGACTGAAGTCGTTGCTGACAGAGGATCAGGGACAACAAACAGCAATTTCCAGTCCTCCCATGGTACCTTGTGGCTCACACTGCTGCACAGCTCGTTGAGCTGCAACATTAGGGTAGCTTCATCTTGTTGCCCAGTGAAGCCTAAAATGAAAAGTGGGGAGGTTCATGGTACTTGCTTTGTTAGGTGCTACAGTGCCCATTAAGGAAGAATAGGCAAGGGAAGGACAAGCATGTACATGGAATCATAGGATCATTTATGTTGGAAAAGATCCTTAAAGTCATCGAGTCCAGCTGTTAACCCAGCACTGCCAAGTCCACCACTGAATCCTGTCCCCAAGTGCCACATCTGTAAGTCTTTTCAATATCTCCAGGGATGGTGACTCCAGGCCTTCCCTGAGCAGCCTATTCAAGTGCTTGATGACCTATGGTGAAGAAATGTTTCCTAATACCCAATCTAAACCACCCATGGCACAACTTGAGGCCATTTCCTTCTGTCCTATCATTTCTCACTTGGTAAAAAAAGAGGCTGATCCCACCTGGCCACGGTCTCCTGTCAGGGAGTTGTAGAGTGATAAGGTCTCTCTGAAGCATCCTTTTCTCCAGGCTAAACAGCCCCAGCTCCCTCCACTGCCCCTCATAGGTCTTGTGCTCCAGACCCTTCCCCAGCTTCATTGCCTTTCTCTGGACCTGCTCCAGCCCCTCGATGTCCTTTCTGAGCTGAGGGGCCCAAAGCTGGACACAGCACTCGAGGCGTGGCCTCACCAGTGCCCAGCACAGAGGGACAATCGCTGCCTTGGTCCTGTGAACCCCACTATTGCTGGTCACGATGCCATTGGGCTTCTTGGCCCTCTTGCCCCAGCTGGGCACACGCCGGCTCATGTACGGCCACCGTCAGCCAGCAGCCCCAGGGCCTTTCCTGCTGGGAGCTTTCCAGCTGCTCTGCCCCCAGCCTGGAGCACTGCAGGGGCTTGTTGGGACACGAGGGCAGGACCCAGCACTTGGCCTTATTGAACCTCATACAATTGGTCGCATTCCATTGATCCAATCTTTCCAGATCCCTCTGCAGAGCCCTCCTAGCCTCCAGCAGATCGACATTCCCACCCAACTTGCTGTTGTCTGCAAATTTACGGATAGCACACTTGTTCCCATCACCTAGATCATCAATGACAATATTGACCAGGACTGGGACCAATACTGATCTGATCCCTGGGGGACCAACAATGACCAACTGGATGCAGCACCACCACTCTCTGGGCCCAGCCATCCAGGCAGTTCTTGACTCAGCAAAGAGTGCACCTGTCCAAGCTGTGGCTTTCTGACTTTTCCAAGAGAATGGCCTGGAATGCATTTTGACACTACTTCATCCCACGCTGCAGTGCAAGGCTGTGTCTGGTCAATAGAGCAATGGCAAATCTCTTGGTGTCCCGCAGGCCATTGTGCATTTTGAGTAATAGCTGCCTGGGGAGCAGGTTAATGCCAGGCACAGGCTCTGTTTGCTGTAACTCACGTGAATAGCTATGAACAGAAAGGCTGAACGTTGCGATGACAACACATCAATAAGCAAAGCCACTTTCTCCACCTTTTGACATGAATTACCTGTCTTGGATACTGCACTATAATCAGCACTTGCATCACCAGGAGGAAAATAAAGGCCAGTATGACCTTCTGGAGCAACAGGACCTGTTTTCCTGGACTGATGAGAGAGTCATTAGTCTGAAAAGTTACTTGGACTGTCAGTAACCTGCTCACTGTGTGATGCAGTGCCTTGGCTGAGCCACACCTCCGCGTTTAATTTATCCCTTCTGCACAGGGCGAGCTCTTTAGGGACTGTAAGAGCAAATGTTTCTGCAGGCACGAGTGCTGGGCAGCCCGCAGCACTGCAAGGACGGCACACGGACTTTGTGCAGAATCAAACATGAGCCCTTTGGGGTGGATCACTGGGGTACAGAGGGAGAGAACCGGGAGGAGTACTTTTGCTGGGATTTCCAGCAACCCTCCTGACCCACCTGGCTGTGCGTGCCCCCGGTACTGGGGGAGGAAGCAGCTACAAAAGCAGTGCATGTGCACTGATTGTGCATTAGAGGGGCTCTCCTATCAACAACAAAACAGACTGCTTTGTCTCCATTCACCTTCTAGGCAGATCGGGGCACTCCTTAGTGCTGGTCTTAGCTATTTCCCTCTTCATTTCACACATATTTCAAACAAACAGGGATGACAAAAGCATGCAATTTATTGCAACACACAGTGCTGGTAATTTTGCAGGATCTGAGGCCAGCTGAACAATATGCTGCTGACCTTAAATTGCTCATTCCCCTTTGCTGTTAAGTAAAAGAATAAATCAATGGGTAATTCCTTTCTCTCACCATACCTCCTCTCCCTCCTCCATTTTTAAAGCTAGACATCAGTCCTTTTTATTTAGCCATGACAATGCAACTAGTGCAAAGCAAATCTCAGTACCCAACCAATATGTTTAGTTTCTTTTATAGTGTTAATTAGGTGTGCTTAGTGCCTTTCTGAGGAAGACAGGATGCTAACCTTAGAAACTCAGATAATCCTATTGTCAAATATGTTTGTTTATTAAAATGGGTTTGTTTCCTTTTTCTTAGGAGGACTTAGCTGAGAGGATTTAGCTTCTCCTCTAAAACCCAGACTGACCAGGGGATCGCTGGATGCTGGGGTATATTGTGGGCCAATGACTGCAGAATTACCTGCTGCTGTATCTTGCCTGAGCAATGTGTGCAGCTGCAGCATAGCACAGCTGTTTGAGGAGCTGGGAGAGATGTAAAACCATTTTAATCCTTTGTAGTTCTTACCTGAAGTTATTGAATAGCATGTTATTAGAACAAAATGGGGAAGGCTCTTTTTTAATACACGCAAAATATGAACAAGATGCTCCTGCTGCTGTTGAACGTGTTCTTTGGTAAGTGCAACTTAATTTAGATTTGGAAGTAGCTCAGAGCAACTAGATCCTTCTTTCATTCATACACATATAGTTTCTGAATTGGAGAGTCTGGATTGCAGTGCACCTTCAGCGCTTCAAAGAAGTGAAACGGCACACAGGGAAAGGGGCTGAATAACAGCAAAAAGCCACATCATATACGTCTGAAGTTTTCCATGAGCTAATGGATGCAATATTCTTTGTGAATACGTGTAAGCATGTCTATTTGGATATGCATTTTTTTTTACAGCATCATGACCACGCTGAGCCTGGCAGCTCCTGTGAAGTGGGAGCCTGAAGTGTGTTTGTTTCCTTTTCCCTCCTGCCTGCGGTAGCGAGGCTGTTCCGTGTCCTGCCCGACTTGCTGAGCACAGGACAAAAGGAGCAGAGGCAGGCAGGCACTTTATCTGAGCTGTCCATATGGGAGCAGAATTAGGATTTCCTACCAGCGCAGAAAACCATTCTAATAGTAAGAAATAAGCCATAGGAATTAAATCATACATATATATGCTGCCCTTAGGGGATATCAGTTTGTATCACAGGGTATCAATAACCATTCCCTTTTGTGCTGTTGGGCAGGGGGGGCCAGTTAAGCTGCTCTGTGGCAAATGAACTGTTAATATCTGAGGCACCCTCTAAGAGAAGGAGGCATTAGGGCACTATGTCAATTTATTGTACTGAGATGAAATATGAACTGCAGCAAAAATAGGAAAAAAAAATCTGTTTCAGTGAACAATCACATTTTGGAATTTTCTTTTCTCCGTGGTAGAAATTTAATAAAACAACTGGAAGTCATCAGGAAATAAATTATTTTCTGACTAAGGAAAAAGGTTTTGGGCTTGTTCAGAAAAGCTGAATATCATTCTCATCTCTGTTTCAGATGAGCCATGTCACAGAGGCCAGCAATGATTTGGTTTCTCAACAGGCTGTTTCCTTCAGGGCTAGTCAGGCCTTTGATTTCACTTGATATGGAAGTACCTGTGGTCTTCTGAGCCTGTTATCTTGCAAGTTGAACAGTCAACAATAAAAATGAATAAAAAACAAATATGTGCCAGCAGACCAGTTTTGTGAAGCACAGAGCTGCAAGGTCAGTTGTCCTTGATAGGCAGGTGGCTATGAATTACCACTGCTGATTAGTGCAAAGCATTGCAGGGACAATGTTTTCTGTCACAGAATCACAGAATGACTTGGGTTAGAAGGTACTTTAAAGATCAGCTGGTTCCAATGTCTCTGCTGTGGCCAGGGACACCTTTCATTTGGCCAGGTGACTCAAAGCCCCATCCAGCCTGGCCTTGAACTTCCAGGGGTAGCAAGTCCACAACTTCCCTGGGCAACCTGTGCCGGTGCCTCGCCACCCTCACAGGAAAGAATTTCTGCCTAATATCTGTAATTTCATTCTCCTACACGGTCTTCTGCAGAAATTAATTTTACAGAACCAACGTCTAGCATTTTATTTGTTTTAAATTTATCTGCCATGAAGTTCCCCTTCACTCCTCTCTTTAGTTGTTTCCCCCTCCTACTATGAGACAGAGTGAGTAATAAAAAAACCATTCAGTTTTTGCTGGTTTAAGATTTGTCATCCTGTGCTTTATGACTTAGAATTGGTCTTGCTAGGAAAAGAAGCCACTGGGAACAGAAACTTGTTCTCTGTTCAGACTGACAGCAGGATAGACAGGTGTCATCTCATGATGACATTTAAAGGTGGACGAGCCCCATGAGGGAGGGTGTTCAGTCTGGTGTAATCAGTGTCAACCCTTATGAAGACTATTTTTGTCAACTTTATTTATTCCTTTGAGACATTGCTTTATAATAACAGGAAGACTATAATTTAAATGGTTATGGGGTGTGGGTGGTTGAATTATTCATTCTTTACAGAAAGCAGACTCTCCATTGAAATCCTAAAGCGGCTGACCTGCAATATCCTCTCTCTTCCCTTTCCACCTGCTGTGCCCTGAAACACCAAAAGAATACTGTGGCTCCTTCAATTAATCTGCAGGGATGGAAAATTAGCATCTTTCCCTTTTATTTAAGTAAGATGCTTCACCCCTGAGATTTTTGCAGAGACACCTTAATTGGTCATCTTTCTGAGCTTTCATTTTATTAAGAAACAATGAGCAGCATTTTGCAGCCAGCCTATGTAAAAAATGATGAAGTTTATTGTAACATGGATCTCTAAACCACTGAAACAAAGGCTTGTGTGGGCAATTTGCAATAGCTTCCACTATTTAAATGCAAATGTGCATACAGAGCTTTGTTCTAGGTATCAGTCAGTTGATACACCTTGGGTTTTGTCCCTGCCCTTAAATACCTGAGATTCTTTCTGAAATGCACATTCTTAAAAAAACCCAAACAAACAAACAAAATACCCAATAAAAAACACCAAAAGCAACAAAAACCATGACTGAAAAACCCCCAGAACCAACCCACCAACCTGCTCCCCAGGTTGTAGGTTGTACATCTAATGTCAGTATTCCCTGTGCAGCATCTGTAAAAATGTGTTCAATCCAGGCTGGTCCCTCGCATTATCCAAATGGCCCTTAGGCCTCCACCTGCTCCTGGAGCAGAGGGGAACAGATAGGGGAGTACATTGGCCATGGTATGCCAAACGCATTTGCCACAGCAGGAGCCCTCTTTATTTCTCCGTCTCTTCCTCTAGAAGTCTTGAATGTGTTTAAATATTAAAGCTGGACACATCTCAGTGTATCCCCTGTGGAGTCTTTCATTGAAAATATCCAAAATTCAATAAAATCAGCTGGTCCTTTTGATGTTTGTAAAGTGGTTGCTCACTGAGGTGGTTGGGCTGGGAGTCCCATATCCGACTCCCATAAAGATATGTACAGAGTATTTCCAATAGTGCTGATAATTGTAATCTGCTTCCTGGGTATTCCATTATGCTCACCAGCTTATCCTTTATCTTAAAAAAAAAAGGATATTTAGGAGGATTTGTTTGCTTTATTTCTACCTCAATGTAGCATCGATTTTCTTTGTGTCTTAGAGAAATCCCTTAACGAAAAACACCTTGAGGTTACAGAAACCTATTCATTTCCTAGGCAAAACTGTTGATAGTAATGTCTAAAACAGAATTGTTTCATCTGTGCTAAGAAGGAAAGTGGTTGCTCTGTCAACAGGGTGAAAACTCAGCAATTCTAACATTTAGGGGTTTTTTGCCTTAATAATGCTGCTCCTCTTGCATCTCCCAATAAAAACAAATGGAGAAGCACGACAGACTTCCAGGTACTTTTCATGATCACAGACCCAGGCACAGCTGGGAAGAACAGCAACTTTCAAGCCCTTTAGGATTAAGTTAACATGCAAAATAAGCTTATATGCTTTGCTTTACAAAGCAAACCCTTTCCATGCTCTCAAATCAAGACTGGTGAAATAAGAGGACAAACGCCCAGCTCCTGCAGAAATATTTATATTTCCATTTAATTTTCACGTCAGGCACCAATGCTATTCATGAAGATTAAAGATGAGAGTCAGAAGACAATAGAGGTTCTCAGCCAAATTAGTATTGTCTGTCAGAAGAAACAGACTCTTTCAGCAGCAGCCACATTAACCATTGGCCTCAGTCAGTTTTCCATCGAGTAGCAGGCGCTTTTCCAATTTTCTAATACATACTATTGCCTTGGCAAGGAGTAAATGGGATCTTGTGCCAGGACACTTGTATCTAGAGCATACTTTGACTCCTTGCTGTGTTTGCAGAAATTCCAGGTACACATCATTAATCACAAAGCCTGTCCGATTCTTGAATTATTTAATACAATATTGGAGCGGTTCTGAATTATTTAAAGCAATATGCGAAAGGTTCTCTGTGATATACATGCAGAGATTATTAAGAACCTTGCTAAACAGACTTAAATTGCCAGAACCTAATATCAGCTCCCCATGTTCCATAGCCCGAACTCGAGGAGGGAAAGAAACAAAATGTTGCTGTCCAATAGCCTCCTGCTTTACCCTAAAATTTACTGCAACTGTTATAAATAAGTGAAATGGTTTTAATCTACCTCATTTGAAACTGCTCAAAACATGACAGGGAAAAATGGCCAGCACATTGTAATTTGGTATTAGTGGAGAATGGGAAAGCCAGGAGGTTTATCTGATCCTCCTGATCCTGTGAACAGGCAGATATAACATGGAAACAGGTTGTCTTCCAAAGTGCCTTCATCTTTCTTTTTATTTTTTTTTTTCTGGAGAGACCAGGAATGAAAGAGAAATTTCTATAATGAATCTGGTAGTTCTTCAAGATGCATTAAGAGTGAAAAACATTACTTGGATCTACTTGAGAAGTTCATTCAGCTCCTTAGTCACACCCAGAACAAGTGGACCACAGCCAGATCAGTACAAAGGGTGCTCCAGGAACCAAATAGCAGAGCTGGACATCAAAATGCAACTTCATCTTAGCCTCATAAACAGTTTAGCCCACATTTAAACAATGACTTTGCAGTCATAAGCTTATTTTTAGGTTATGGCTATGCTTTCCCACTGAAATGGTCCTCACACTCATTATAAAGATGGGCTGGGAGAAACATCCTGAACCCTAGAGAAGGAACAAGTGGCAGCTGAGTAATTCTCATTGTCAAGAGAATCAGTTCCTGCATCCTTCCTCCTCCTCTTCTTCTCTTACATAGCCATTTGCTAGAGAAGATGGGGAACAGCTCCTGAAAGGCTCTTGAGGACAGATGCTTGTAGAATTAGGGCCCTACAGAAGTAAGCATGCCAGGTGACCCTAATCTGAGCTGCTGTCTCAGTCTGACTATGCCTTCAGGCACATTAGCAGATATACTCCGGTTATTTTCTTGAAACTTTTCATCCCAGCCAAGCAGGGGAACTGAAATTTCCTGCACAGTTTCTCCCTTTAGCTTGACACAGAGAAGCTGAAATTCTCCTCCAGTCACAGCATTGCAGAGCTGCAGCTCTTTGTGCAAGGGTGCCCATACATCCTTTAACTTGGCCCAACAGGGACGTGGACATTAAGGAGTCATTTTCAATAGAATTATTTTCTCTCTGTTTCAAAGTAATTTATCCCTGAAAAAAAAGCCCAGTCAGTTCTCCCTGAAAAGTACACAGCATTTTCCCATTGTTAACCTTAAAATACTGCAATTAAATGGTGAAGAAGGGTAGAAGAGGAATTACTGACATGTATTTTTTTAGCCAAGTAATCACAATGGAAGCATTCACCTTTCCACTCATTTTGAGATGGCCATGAACTTATTATATAGCCAACTCTCACACACCAGGATAATATATGACGGTGAATCATCTGGGTTTATCCATTCAGCTTGCCCTGTGAGTTTACAAGGGCTGAAAATCTATTTGCTTTTCACCTCGTTTAGCCTTGATTTAAAGGCATGACAGGAAATGAGTGGATGCCATACTTCAGTGTCTCTGTCCGTGGAGTAAAGTCTGTCATACATCGTTGCTGATGTTTCTGCCGCAGCATGGACATGGGGGTATGACCCCATGTGCATAAGGGACAAATACACAGCTCTGCCCTGGCATCAAGGCAGGCACAAAACATTCAGAGTTTTGCCTACTTCTTGTCCAGTGGTTTGATTATTGGAGAAATGAAAGGCAGTCCCACTGCACCTCCACGCCGAAAGCTCCTGAGACTGCGCAAGGCATCAGGAGGCCCTGACTCAGCAGGAACTCGAATTTCTACAGCTGTGAAAGGTATAGAATTATTCTGGGAGAGATCTGGGGGGGCAGCTCTTCTGCCTGGTGTATCGTGCTTCCACTGGTGTAGAGCATGCCTAGTTTTGTGATTTGTTTTATAATGTCATGTAGAGCAAGATGTTCTCTTTCCCTTCCCTTCCCACGACTCCCAGGCTTTGCTGACGCTGTACCGGGTGGATTTTGCCCTGTACACTTTTTGGTCATTCATTCAGCACCACATTCTCTTTACTTCATGTACATCCAAAATTACAACATAGAAGTTGACCAACCCGTGCCTTGTCTGTCCTGAAGGCAATGTAATCACACCACAGGTACAGCTGGCTTGTATTTCTTTCTTTCCTTTTTCAGCTTTGCCTGTAATCTTCAATTTAAGCAATTTTAAAACCAGGTGACAAGTCTAGTTGTTGTCACTTTATGTTGTGACTGGTGAAAAAGGCCTTTATGAATACATTATTTTTGTTTCATGGACATCCATTCTCATCACTCGATTCCTTTGAAATCAATTTTGTGTTTGTAGAACTTAAGAGCTGTGTACTTAATCTTAACATCCTTACAAAGATTTTCAATCAGACATTTATGGTGATCCAGAGCCCACAACATCCACCATAAAATTGTTTTAAGGGTAATGTAGATTTTCAAAGGCAAAATATTTTTAGTTCATATTTTCCTTAATGCCTGGATAATTTTAATTGTCTGCTTTTTTGAAAGAAATGTGTTTGGTTTTTTATGCAACGTTATTTTTCCCACAGAGCATTCTTTGATGTACACAAAACCAATAATACAGAGATAACCATCTTGTGCCATTATCGTGGGACTTAAAGAGTTCTTTGAATTATTTGTGGTGCTGTAAGGATTAGAAGACTCTCAGTTTGTATATGAGAGTCTTTCATTTAATTCAGACAGAACTAGTTCTGTTTATTAAACACTTTCAATAGGAGGGAACCATCACAAAGAAGCAAAAGGCTCCCCAGCTTTTATTGTAACTGCAAATTTTGTATCCTGCTGCAGCTCAGGGTATGTTTTCTTTTGCAGCATGGCTTCCTTTGAAAAGTGAAATATTTAGGGTGAAATTCTGACATCTTATTCACATTCTGCAATAACAACTTCTTCCACTGAAATCAATAAGACTACTCAAAGGATGAAGAGTTACATAATATGTCAGAGGTGGGTAGAATCTGATCCCTCAGAATTTAGCGGCATTTCTTTTCCTTTTAGCCTGCTCAACCACGCTGGATGAGAACAGCCGCAAACCCTGCGGCCCATGTGCTTCGGCCCACGTGAAAATGCTGCTGGTACAGGAGAGCAGGATTCAAAACCAAACTACAGCTCCTGTAAAGTGAAAGATGGAGAAATAGAAAGAGGAATAATTACAGTAAAAAGCCAATTTTAGTTATCAAAAATCTGCAAAATCCAAATGAAGCGATTATTTTGTTGAAAAGCAAGGAAGCAAATTGTACTGCAGTCAACTGCACAGTGTCATTCAAAATGGAAAAAAAAATGTTAGGGTGAGAAGTCTGATAAAGTTATGGTGACCTGTAACTTTTACTTGACTGTTTATTAATAACAGAAGTATTTTAGGATAGATATGTTAACAGGCACGCTTACCTGCCTCAGCTGATGAGTTACTATTATGGTTTTGTCCAAAGCAAATGTGCTGAGAAAAAAGACTCTGCACTGAACTTGTAGATACTGGCAGTGCTGATGTCCCTCAAGGATCTTTCTTTAACTTTTACAACTTCTTTCTCTGCTCTTATGTCTGAATGATTTTCTCCAAAAAATCACAGCACTTCCTCTACAAGGTGTTGTATCCTGAATCCAGTGAGCCTCGCAGACCATATCCCAGAGACCAGCAATCCACAGCAGAGTGGCAGCTTTCCCACAGGCCACTTTCAGTGTATCAGTTCACAGAAAATTTCAGGACTGTTTTTTCCTCCTGTTCTTTTCTCAGATGAGCTGGAAGGATGAAAAAAGTGATTAAGAAACCTGAACAGAAAGGAGGTAGTGACAACCCAGCCTGGGGAGCCAGGGATTCAGTTCACTTGAAGACGTGATGAAAGAAATAAGCTATGGCTCCCTTCATTTAAATTCATTTATTTATCTTTTTATTATTATTTTAATAGGGACATGTCACATTTTTAATGCAGTGGGAGAGAAAACTTGCAAACTCCAGCAGACAACTGGATATAGGGTTGAATGGTACTGTGCTTGATTCTGCAATATGGATGTGACAGATGGAAGAGCCACTGCAGTCCTTGTGTGTATTCCTTTGGTAGAGAGAACAGGAATGTTTGAAATATTCATAGGCACATAACATTTAGCCATGTCCCCTAACATTAATCAGGCTGGGTTTAGTCTGCAGGAGGGGATTGGAGGAGTTCTGATCCCTTCTGACCAGGCTTATTGGCCTGATAAACTCATACTTCCCACTTAACTGCCTGTTCATCTCAGTGGTCTCAACGCCCGGATTTAGAAGTTTTGTTTTCTGGTAGCAAAGCCCCTGATACAGCTGTGGTCGATGACTGTGTCTGTTAAGCCACGTTACAACATAAATAAATAATGCTGAGCTGTAAAATTGTGGCTGATGCCAAGAAAGCTGACGAAATGGGAATGTTTTTGTCTTTAGGAATTACCATAAGAAGGTTGGGGATGTGCATCAAGTTGATGTTGCTAAATTTCCACAAACAGCTTGAGTTCCATGTGGCAGGATCCTGGGGATTGTAATTAAGATCAATGGCTTGTCATTTTAATGAATATGGATCCAAATCGCACTGGGAAATTTAGCTCATTGTGTCTCAGTGCTCCAGTTTCCTTTACAGAAAGCAGGGAAGGTAAAACTTCCTTTTTCCAATTCTTTGTTTCTTCTTTTGCAGTGAGCATGTCAGGGCAGGAGTGTGTTTGTTCAGCACCTGCATCAGTAATGACCTGGACTCGGATACAGGGTTTAGATGAAGTTGCAAAGAGAGTCATGACAACAGACCTGCTTTTCAGTTTCTTGGTTATGTGTTGGTACAAATTTAATACAACCAAGATGCGTTATAGAAGTGGGGCTTCTGGTTTTGATCAAAATCCAGAAACACGGAGTTTTGATAAGAAGTTAATAACAAAGGACAGATTAATTGTGCTCTGGAAATGTTTTGACTAGCACTTGTTCAAATTCCGAGCAAGGGTTTTTAAACCTGGACTAATTCATCCATCCCTTTCTGGAAAATTCAGTGTTTTGTGTCATTCAGTATAAGAGAACAGAAGTGTTCTGTGATCTATGTAATAATCAGAGTTTTCACCAGTTTATCTTGCCTTTCACATAGCAAAGATGTGCATTCCCAAGGTGCCAGATGTTTACACCAGCGAGTAGGTGAAATGTAGTAGAAAAGGATGTCATTTTGATGACTCTCTTTATAGCATATTCCTACCAGCGCTCATTCAAGAATCTGGGATGACAGTAGTAAATAATGCTTAGTACTTCTATAGCACAGAACATGTTCAAAATTAAATTTTAGTAGTAGTAGGTTTAGAGATCTCTGAAAAAGTGAACGTGTACCAAAGGGAGAAAGTTAAACCTTGACTGTGATAAAACCCTGTCAAGCCAAGAAGCGTTCCCTGGGGAGTGACTCTTTCTCATCTAGAAAAATAATAAAAAATGCTTCCGTGAGTAGGTAGAATTAGATGCCTAAATGGACTCCAGGGAAATTATTGTGAGGGAAAAGGTAATTGTTTAATTTCTCACTACAGATCAAACTGAACTTCATTTGGGTAAATGTTGAAATTCAAGAGAGACCTTGGAAAAATTTAATAGTTATTATACTTATCTGTGAAAAACAAGGTACTTGCAATCCAACCTGACCTTACAGAGATGTTGAGATACTACAGAGAGGTGCAGGTAGTCTTCTCTTCCTGATATTTTAGAACAGACTGAGATTTCAGATTGGAGGTGCCTTCATGGCACATGGTCTGAAGGCCATGTTCATAAGAGCTCTAGCATTGTAGTTTTGAGGAAATACAGACAGTATTTGAGCCAAAGTCATTGTATGTCACTTAAAGTGAAAGTTCAAAGAAAAAAACCCATGTCATCAATATTTTGGTTGTTTAAATGTGTTAATATTGTACCACAGCAAAGATCATTTATTGCGTTCCCTAACCTACTCCTTCTGACATAAGACACTGGATGCCAGACACAAAGCATTTCTCCCCACGCCATGCAGAGAAAAACTCCGGTGTATGACCTACCAACATAGAGAAAAACGAGTTGTAAACCAGTGGAATTAAACCTAACACGTTAAATATACATTCTGGAACATAAGGGATGAAAAGATAAATATTAAAAGTCATCCCAATAATAGCAATACATAAAATATCTGATGATTCTCTGAGTATTTTTAGAAAGCAGTCCATTGCCACGCTATGCAACTGAAATATCACCCAGTGAGACTTCAGCATAATTAAGCAATGATTAATCAATACTTAACTAAAGAAATTAAGCTCAGGAGAAACAATTAATTGAAGTTAAGTGAACTTTGACAGCTCATATTAAACTGAGGCTCTAATTAACAAAAGCATTGTGCATCCTGTAAATGGAGGGATGTGCAGGCTCCAGGTGCTAAGGATGGGGTGAGTGTTACTCTGCAGATTTTTTGATAATGAGGAGTCACTGATGGAGAGCTTCATTTCAAGGCTTTGAAAAGAGAAGGTGATTTTTCTTTGGGTGCCCACAATTTGATGACTTAGCTCTAAGTTCTGGCAGTTCAGGTGGCTCTCTGGAGGAACAAATGCAGTCTCCTGGTAGGGTTTGCAGCCTAGCCTCATGTCCTTCAGGCTCTTATAATTTAGGACCAAGCTGCTGACGAGGTGGGGGGGCACTGCTGTAATGTCTGTGACATTGCCAAACTTCACGGAGCCAGGGGGCTTTGGCCCTTCCGATCACTTGGAGTTCCACAGCACAATTTCCTGCAGGATTTGTGGCTGTGGAGACCCCCAACAGGAGCAGCTGTCCCCAAAGGGCAGCAGCCCAGGGAAGGGCTGGGACGGGGAGATGGAGGAGGAACAGTCTGGGGGACCTGGGAGAGCCCGATTGTGACAGAATTTTCTCCTTCTCATGTCTCTCTCCTCTCTGTTCTTGTGTTTTTATATTCCCCCCCAAAGTAACTTTCACTTTTATGGTGAAAGCCATCATCAATGGACACAATTTAGAAACCCCTGTGCATGTGAGATTGTCTCAAAATCTTTTCTGCAAAGCTTTCTCATGAAACCAGAGTCAGGATATATGATCTAATGCTTTTGAAAAGATTGATTTATTATCTGGAGAACAAGCCTGGTGGAGGGGAGGAGGAGAACACAGGGAAGAGGTCTAAGTTACCATTGCTGTCTCTCAGCATATGAAATGGCCACTGGTTCTGTTTGCAGTAGCCAAGCCATGTCCAACAAGCCCAGGCTGCTGAGGAGTAAGGGTCAGGAATGGGGGTTAGAGCCTAAACTCAGCCCCAGCCCACCTGAGGGAACTATCCCTCTAGAGAGCAGGGCCTTTCCTTGCTTGTTTTTAGAGGCACTGGAGAGAGCCACAAGTCTGAGATGAGGGAAAGAAAAAAGAGATACGATTGGCTAGTGGCTTAATTGCTCTGTTAATTGCTTTGCCTCTGGTGCTCCCATCCCTGCGGAGAAAGTGCCTGAGGGTTATCTCAGCTGTGTGAGTTCCCCTCAGTGATGAGCAATTATCTCCCAGGCAGAGACTACCAAATGTGGCTGTCACAAGATAGCTCCATTCAAAATGATGGATGGGCACGAACGAAGACAAACTTCATTCCCAGAACTCAAATTAGGATCTGGCATAGCCTCATCCGTGTGGATTTGGCCTGACTTTGTAACAGCACGAATGTCAAGATGTACCTCACCAAAGGTTCAGGTCCTGAGCCCAACTCCACTGCTGGAGCCCATCTGAAAACCCTTGTTGGACATTTACGGGGCTGATTTTCCTTTTGTTGAGGCCTCTACTGGATTGGTGTGGCCATGGAAGTGTTCTGGGTGTTCTGGGTGCAGGAGGCAGCATTGACCAAACCTGGGCTAATCTGATCCAGTGAGTCCCGTGCTCCAGGGGGATGGAGGAGCATTTGGAGTCAGGGCTGGAGGAGGTAAGGTAGTGTTCTGCTGCTTTGAAGCCACAAAGGTGGAAGAGCAAGCTGAGAACTTGCACTGGTTTTTCTCTTTAAGCAGCTGTACAGCAATACCAAAGAGCTCCAGATGTGCCACGGTCCCCGTTTGTGGGGGCACCTGTGCTGTGAAGGAAGGAAGAGATTTACTCTGCAGGAAATTCCAGATCCTAATGGGACAGAGGAAGGAAGCAAAGCAAAACAAAACACGACCTCAAAAATGCAGAAGTGAAGTGACCTGCCTGTGGCCACTCAGGCAGGCAGCAGCAGGGTGAGGGAGCACACCTTGTGCTGTTCCCATTAAAGCCTCTCCAGAAGGAGTGCTTGACCTGGCGCTCGCGTGGGTGAGTGTTCCAAGCAGCTCTATAAATGTGCGTTATTGCTGTGCTCCTGCCTGCCATATTTCCTCTTCTTTATTCACCAAGTGGTGGGAGCTGTCTCTGGCTCATCAATTAAACCCAAGAGTGATGATTTCCAAAGGTATTGCTACTTAGTGAAAGAAATTCATCCTTAGGCTAAAGGACAAAGCGCAAGGCCTAAGTGTTATTTAAATGGCTCATAAAACATGTGCTGGCTCTTTAGCCAGAATGAAAATCACCCTTAGCTAACATAGGAAATATCCTGCTTTCCTCTGCCTTCCCCAGTCTTTTCATGATGATGAATCTCTTTCCTCTTGCTCCCCATTATTTCTGTAAATGAGAATATGCTGTAACATTGCTGAGGTTGGGCTAATTAAATCAGCTCTTTCTTATCTCATTGATCTGCATTTTAAAGCTGAGCTGATTAAGGATGAGAGACTATATTTGATTAGAAATATGTTTTTGCCAGTTAGTTACATCAAAGGGTAGATTACAGGAGAGCAGAGGAGCTGAACTCACATGGCTACTGTTTCTCCTGGATGTTAAAAGGAATGAGAAATAACATGAAATAAAAAACAAACCCCAAGATGCATTTCTTATCCATTTTTTTTTTTCACAGCAAATGATGATACCTTTGTTTTATTGTCTGGAAAAATATTAATAATAGATAAATGAGATTGTGATACAGAGAAAAGATTTCCATAAGCTGCTCAATGCTATGGATGGTGCCTTACCAAACATCCAGCAGAAATCTCACTAAAACTGCAATTCCTGGTTTTATGGTGGCTTCAGCAGAGTCATTTAGCACCCAAGACCAAATGCTTACCTGGGCTGGCAGGCAGAGCAAAGGCTCAGGGCAGGGCCCCTGGCTGGTCCTCTGCCTGTGCAAACTGCACAGCTCCTGTGCAGTTTTTCTGGCATTCCCAAACACCACGTCTGTATATATTACTAAAGAAAATATTATACCTGGTGTGACTCCCCAACAAAGTCTGTTTTTAAGTTCTTCATTACGCAAAATTTTTTGATGGCTCCAAGGATGCCTCATCCTCAGCTCAGAAAGGGCTTTCTCAGGGAAGGGGGAGTTAGGAAAAAGGATAGGAGGCAGAAGTTTCACTTTTCTTCCTCTTTGAGTTTTCCAAGAAGACTCAGTGCCATGTTTAGCGCCACAAATTTGAAGATGGCAAGGAAACCAGCTGTCATGTGACCTCCTGTATTGGGCCACCATGCAGCCATCAGAACAGCTCCTGATTTCTCCTCAGTAGGGTTGGGACTGACACAGTGACTTTATTCCGGTATGCCATTGCTGAACTATACAAGGAAATGCAGCAGAGCTTCTCAGACCTCCCTCCTCCAGAGCGCTCAGGATGGGGCTGTGCTGCTCTTCTCAGGGTGGCTGCAGGGAGGATGCTCCTCTCTGTCACCTTGGTGCCTGTGCAGAGTCACTCACACTGCTCAGCTGCTCCTCTTCAGCCTTTCATCCCAGGCTTCCCCCACGGTCCCGGCCTGACCTGGAATGGTAACCAGTGCAAGCACTTTGCTGCATTCATTGCCCACAGCCATCCTGCGGATGGCCCACGTTGGCAGGGGCTTAAACAGCTCCTTTGGAAGAGCCTGTTATAAGTGGGTGTCAGGCCACAACATTCATCACTTGGCTCTGAGGTCAAGCAATCAGGAGTTAGAGACAGCAGAGAGAATCCCAGAGATCTGGCATGTTCGCTTGGAAAGGCAGCACAGCTGCAACAAAGCGTGGGCTAGGAGAAGGGAAACAGGAGTTTTACCCCTGGAGTGATGCTGTGCAATATTATGCTTTATTAGTGACATGTAAGAGATAAGTAGGAAGGAGTAGAAGATGAAAGAAAATTTTAATTTCCTTTTCTGGAAGAAGGCGCGCATAGTTAGTAATAAGACACAGACAACAACAGTAACCACTGTCCCTATATCAGCCCAGTGCACTTTTCTGAATACCAAAACCAGCAGAAATGAGTTCCTCTCTCTAGCTGCACTCCTCTCCTCTGCCTTTTTGCTCGAAATGCTCATTCGAGGGGATTGCATGTAGGAACTTGAGCAAACTTCATGCTTTCTACTCAAAAGCAGTAACAGGTGAGGATGACTGGCTACTTGCAGGAAGATATTTATTAAAAAACACATCCCAGACAACAAGACCCATAGGTACAGAAACAGCTTTAGATCTAGTCCTTAAAATGTGATCAAAAGCCATTTAAAACGAATCTGTACATAAATTTAACCATCAAACAAAAATGCAGAGTGAGAAGAATGGTCAGCTCATCTGGCATGGGATTTCTGAAATGTCTGATCTGTAGAGGAACAAAACTAACTGTTATAAATTCATGGCTTATTTTTAATTTGTGTCACAAGTGAGGTGCTGCAAAAGCTTATTTATTTACTATGAAGAAATACAGATATTTATCCTTAAATGAGAATTAAGGAAACTTTCTGCAAAAGATTAATCACAGCTTGCCACGATGAGATTTAATAAGCATGAGATGCATGTAGGAATTATTTTTCTATTTTTGCAGTGGCTGTATTTGCTTGTATTACTGCTCAGAGAGATAATAGCAGCTCTAGTGGCATTACTATTGAAATCCATGAAATTTCCCTTGAATTAAAAGAACCCTTAAAGGAACAGCAAGGATGAGGAAGGTGACTCCAAAGCTAGTGAGCCTCCTTCCAGAAGACTGATTACTGTAAATGGTAGTTTAAATTAGAAGGGACTGAATATGCCTAGTCCTTCAAAGAGTTGGACTTCATGCATTTCATTTTAGTTTTATGTGTTAAGCAATGGGATTTACAAGGAAAGTGGTCAGGATGCAGGTTTCAGAATTTACCCTCAAATGTGAATTTATGTGCTTTGTGTACAGTGACCAAGACTGCATTTTTGGATCGCCATCCACCACTGTAGGTTCATCAGTTGAAGTATTTATTAAAATCCCAATTCATCTTTGAATACAATTTCCAACCACCTTGTTCTGTGCCAATTCCCCACAAAATTTAATTGATAAGTAAATAATTATTCACTTCTATTAACCATGTGACAGCAGAATTGATCTCATTTCTCAGTAAATTTCTCTTAAATAGATGAATGCAGCAGCCCAAAGCGATGGCCTCCATTAAACCCAAATTAAAGGCTTATTTATGATATTCAGTTTTTTTATTTTTCCAAATAGGAGGTTAACTTCTAGTACCTTCTGAGCTAATGTTTCTTTTAAAAGATCTGTTTCAAGAACATTCATGCTTTGATTCATTACTTTCCTCTATGAGGCAATAAGAAGATGCCTGTGTAAGAGACACTGCAATGATAAAAATAATAATATCTGAGTAATACTGGGGGTGGTGTTGCCAGTGTGTATTGAGGAGGCATTTGAGTGAAACTGTGTTGCCAAGTTAGCAGGTTTTTTATTATAGTGGTTAAAGAAATAGTTGTTCTCCTGAATTCAATGTTGTTATTTTGTCTAGGTTTACAGAGCCTGTTCAACAGGAGCTGTGTACACCTTTGTGTGTCAGCGAGGAGGCCACTGGCTGATTCCTGTTCTTAAATGTGATTGAACATAATGTAGCATTTCTAAGGAACTCTTTTTTTTTTTTTTTTAATCTCATCTATAAGAAAGCTCAAAAATATCAATTGATTTAAAAATCTTAAGCAGTTGTATCAGAGAGGCCAACACTGTCCTCCTGTGTGTAATATGGGATTCCTGTCCCAAGTCTCCCCTCCATCTAGATGACACCCGGAAACAGCATGGGAAACTCTCCACAGATTGAGCCCTTTTCAGCCCCAAACTGTCTACGGAATAGAGCTCAGCTGCAACAATTTGTTTATTTGAAAGCCAGTCCCTTGAAGGAGCATGGGCTCGAGCAGAGCGGAATTTTCTCTCTCAGAGCCTTTCCTCGGGTCTTGGTTTCACCGTGTCATGCAGTCCAGAGGGGTGATTGTGTGTTTGACAAGGTCTGTGCAGAGATGAGTATTCCACAGAGAAACTGAGACTTCATACCATGGCTGGCTGCTGGGCAGACACGTCCATGTGCCCACACAGCTGTGTTTGCAGCAAACTTCACCTGGATGAATGCAATCATTTTCAGGATGGAGATATCAGTCAAAAGCTTTAGGAAATGGAGGCAATGCTGCCCTGGCTCCAAAAGTCTCACTGATCAATGTAAAAGGGATCTAATTTGGGGAACTTGTAATCTTTGTCTTGAATAAGGCTCTTGTTAGGAGAGTTTCTCATACTTGGGTGGGCTGATTGAGCTGTTTTGAGACAGAAAGGGAAGAGTGGTATCTCAGAGCCTCTTCCAAGGCTGCAGAATGAATGAGCTGTGGTAGCAAGCAAAGAAGAAACTGTCATGCCTAGTCTGAAACCCCTCCTGAATGCCCATCTCAGGGCCAGCATCTGTAAGGAGCAGCTGGTGGTGGCAAAGGGTTATGGGAAGCTGGAACTTGCAGTTTGATCCTTTAGCATATCTAATTATTAAATTGATTTCAAAATAGAAGGAATATTTAGTATGTCTAATTGAAGCAGGAGATGGTGTTTTCAGTTTAGCAGAGCTTCCTCAAAGGATTGCATGAAGTCTAAAATTAACACTCATCTTTTTAAATCTATGGTCTCATTACTACCAACTCTACCATAGCTGAAAAATCACACATTTTATCTTTTTTTGGGATAACATACAGCACAACATTTTGTGGCTGCTTTAACAAGCTCAGAAACTCATATTGCAAAAAAAAAAAAAAAAACAAACCCAAAACAAACCTCGTCTGCAGACTGGATAAAATAAGCCATAAATCCAGAGTGAAAACATTTAAATGGCAGGCAAAGCCCACTGTAAAAAAACCCCTCCATGGGAATAAAAGCAAAGTCTTTGAACTCTTGTGAGTGATAACAGGTTTAAAATCTTAATGCCAATACCCTGCCTAGTAGGGCAACAGATTTTGAAAGCATAGGTCAGCGTTCCAGCTGTCTGACATCGTGTGTCCAGCCAATTCTTGTCCTTTATTTCCCTGGTGCTGCAAAGCTGATGAGGGACAGAAGCTGATTGAAGACTGTAGCGCCCAATTTTTCAAAGACCAAGTGTTATTTAATGTTCAGCTGGAAATCTGTATGTGGATTTAAGTCTGGGCCGATACTTTAATAATTTCTCTGGCTGTTATGTTTCCCCGGAAAGAGGTCAATCCAAGGGTTGTGTTAGACTCTGAAGGCAATTAGAGTAGCTTCAGAGCAGATTTTGTTTATCATTGTATTTATAACAAGTATTTTTTGGGTTTTTTTCCCAGCCTGTTGGGCTATCTAAAGTGTGACAAGGGATATTACTTAACAGCAGTTGGAGGCCTTTGAGAGAGCAAAGACTGACTGATTAGGCTTAACTTGCCATTTTCTGATGAATTCTTTTGAACAAAAAGTAACTCAGGCATGTGGTTAATGAAGTTTTGAAGGACATGAAGCGAAAATATGGGTAAAGTTAGAAGTTTATTAGGGTTATAGATTAAAAAAAATAGGAGATTAGAAATCAACTGGAAGGGTAAGTAGAGGGGGCTTTAAAAATAATGCAAATGCTATAAAATAAGCCACAGTTGCTTTGCTTTATATAAGGCATCTTTATATGTACCGTTATGAAAAATCCTGCTTCAGCTTGTTTAGGAAGTAGTAAAATCAGGTGTGAAATGAGTTTTGTAGTCTATGAAAATCTGAGGTTCCAACAATTGACCTTTGCTAAGACAAAATTAGCAAAGCGTAAAATCTCAAACAAAAAATACAGGGGAAAAAACTAGACCAAAATAGAATTTCCATCTGACTTAGGAAGTCTAGGTTACAAATACCAGCTTTATTTTTAGAAGAAGGGCTGGGACTCCCCAGATCAGAGAAATTACTTCTACTATTTTCTTCAAGGAAACCTGAATGTTGCCATCACAGGCTTTTGCTTTTGACTGATTGTAATTTTCCAACAAAACACAGCTTTGGCTGTTGCCTGTGTTGAGTCTGAGGGTGGCAGGGGGTGTGAGTGATGGTGACACTCCATCCCCACAGTAACCCCCCTGAGGATGCTGCCAGAGGGTCGTACAAAGTATCTGATCACACAGGGGTGGCAAGTGAGATCAGTTCAAAGCGGGTTGAAATATCACACAGAGAAATCTAAATGATGGTAAGTGTTGGAGAAGCAGCAGTGGGATGAAGTTCAACTGCTCAAAATGCAAACTCACCTGGTTTTGGCCAATAAGGAATTCTACAATGACTGGCGACACGACTTGATGGGAGAAAGAGGGTGTAGACAGGGCAGCTGATGACAGAAAAATCATGAGTCAAACAGAAGCCTGTATTGTGTCAGGGAAGATGTTTTCATTGGGGAAGAGTGAAGAGTTTAATAGCCCAGTACTGAACTCTCTGAAAGCTCACCTGGAATACTGACCTCCATGCTAGTCAAACTTCTGCAAGAGTAATGCACTCAGACTGGGGGAGAGTCAGTAAAAAACTATCAGTTATGATAAGAAAAGCCATAGAGAATCGGACTAAAGGCATTTGCAGTGCAATAGAGTGTTTCTGATGGTGACCAAGGTTAAAAGTTAACAAAGAGTGTAAGATAGTATAAGCATGAGTAACAGTTCCCCAAAACACTGTCAGTCTTCAGCAAATTTCAATTTAAAAGCTTCCTGAGCAAGAGGCATTATCTTTGCTTTTATTTTCTTCTGACAACTGTTTCCTCTGCTGGATTTCCTCCCATATCTTCTTCTACTCACTGTGCTTTCAGCTTGCTTTCAGCATGTCTGCTTCCACAGGGATTTCTGCAGACACAAGATGCGGGAGAAACATCAGCTTTTGCTTCTTTGGAAACCGATCCTTTTTAATTCCTCTAACGTCACTAATTCTTATTTTTAAGAAGACAATGAGCAATCATTTCTTGTTCATTGCTTTCTCCCTAACGGTGATCTGGGAAATGGAAGTGCCTGTCTTACACCAAGACAGCTTGGCTTGTTAATTTTAACACAATTAAGGATGAGGGAACACGACTGAGATCTATAAATGGGCACTGGGCTACACAGCAGTGAAGAGCAAGAGCAGTTTCAGCTGAAGAAAAATGCTGTCCAAAGGACAAAAGAATATTGAGAATGAATAAATTCAAGTTGAAAAGTAGAAGAATGGTTTTAGCCATGAAGAGAGTGAGTCTCTGGGATAGTCTACTGGTCACGGGTTGGCTTTGACTGAGATCTATTTGTACAAATAGATCTATTAATTTAAAAGAAAACACCCTCATATTTTCCTTGAAGCTTAGGAGATCATTTCCATCAGGTGTGTTAAATTTTCACAAATGGAAATGGTTTGGTTAGCGTCACTTCAGGCTGCCTTTGAGTCTCTTGTCTGAATAGTCATGACCCATTTAGAGGAGGATGAAGCATGGCCTTCTACTCATGTCTGCAGAGGTACTTGAATGAGTGACCCAGATGCTTTAATCACTCAGACGTCCCCCTTCTTGGAGGGGATGGAGAGAATCCTGAGTGATTTAAAGATAGAGCATACATTTAATTAATGAAAAATGTCATATAGCACCATGGCAGAGGAGCCCACCTGATGAGCTGGGAAGGCTTTCCCCATTTTCTGCCCTATTTCTGGGAATGAAAAGTAGTTTTAAGAACCTGCTCAACTCTTGTCACTGCAGGACCATAACACTACACCTCCCTCCATAATGTTTTATCCCCTCTAAAACCTCCTCTGATGGAGTTTTGTTCCAACACTTCCCCCAGAAGACTTTGCTCTCCTGTCTAATAAATTTCACAGTTAGGAAGCTTTCTCTGATGCTTTGTCACTCACAGCCAGATAAGAATGGATAAAGAGCTGCTTTCAGACGTCAGAGATGAAGAGTACTTATGTGCATGGGAACAGTCCCAAAAGGAGTGAGATGAAGGACTACTGCAAATATCAGCAGTGTGGTTACCTTTGCTCACCTTATATAGCAGGGATCTAGCAGGAAATGCAAAGGTGTGAATTTCAGCACTTGTGAAAATGCCAGATTTACAGCCTTAAATAGCAAAGTCTTCTGCCTCTCCACAAAACAAATATAGCAGGATGTCCACTGTGAGAGTTTTCTCACAAGCAGGCATCAGCCCAAGGGTGAGAAATGGTAAATAGGCACCCAAGGTGGGGAAGAAGTGGTCCTTCGTCCTCTGAGTGACAGAAATTTAAGCAGGGTCATCAGTTTATTGCACTGTTGACGTTTGACACGGATCAAATGCAAACGCTTGTTATGAATATGGGTTCATTTTAACGTGGCAACGGAAGATTTCTTTTCCAACAACCAGCCACTGAAATCACCCTGTCACCTGCCAGTGGATTTAAAAACAATGTCATGGAAGGTGATTTGGGCTGCGATGTCATCTATAAAATATTTATTATAATGAGATATACGGGTTTCAGTCACTTAGTGCATCCTGCAGTAGCTGCCTGATGGGTTAAAGACCAAATCACTCAATCTTAATGTCATACACAGCTCTTGCACAGTATTTTTATTGCTAATTACTTGGTGGCATTATATTCACATAAAATAAGACCAATATGGACATGGCTGTTTGGGCAGCCAGGTTGGACCTTTCCTGTGTAGGTCTTCACCTTGTCAGTGGAGGTGAATCACTAGTTGAAGCAAGATCCAATATGAAGCTGGAGTGTTTAATTACCCTTGAAAAATGGAAAGGTCAAAATAGGACAGGAACGACAAAGTCAATTGAGCATCTGGACAGAGTCCAAGCTTCAGTCCTCACTGTCATCTCCTTGTTTCTTCTTTTGGAGGAGTCTACATTTAAGTGAAGCTGTAAAAAGATATTTACACAGTATTCTGTATCTCTTTTTCTATTTTTTTCCCCTCTCCTTTCCTTCTCCCCTCTTCCTGCTTTCTTCTGCCCTCTCCCTCTTCTCCTTCCTCCCCTCTCTTGCTGTCTTCTTTCTTACATGTGGGTGGGGGATAAGGATCAGGCCCAGTGAGGGGATCCAGGTTGACACACACACAGCCTGAGATACCCCTGGGCTGGCACTGAGCTGGTCCCTGGACCCAGCAGCCAGACTCCCGGTGTGCTGGGGCTCTTGTAGCCCTGCCACACGTTCCTCACGCAGATTTTATCTGTGGACTCACACACGTAGGATCTGTACATCAAAACACTTTGCATATGCGCATCTGGTGCATAAATATGCAGACAGAGGCACATTGATAGAATCAATTAAAAGCTCCCTCTGCAATGCTCAAGTTTTGCTGATCGTTAATCACAGATGTCTGATATCGTTTTATCTCGAGTCAAAGATTCTCTGTCTCCTTTATAGCAATCAATACACTGGGGTCGTCTCACAAAGTCCACGGATTTTTGTTTCAAAGATCTGACAGGACAATAACCGTATGATCCTGACCCACGTCAGAGGCTTTGGGTGACGCGTGTGTAAGACTGCTTGTATTATATCTATAATTCATTTGCAGCTCAGTCTCTTGGGGGAGCAGGGGGGATCATGGCAGCTGTTTAACAACCCACAGTCACAACTGGAAGTAAAGGGAGCCACGATTCAGCCGAAACATTATGTAAAGATTGCACTCGCTGGGCCAGGGAACCTGAACTAACATGTCTATTTTTGTGAAGAGTGTTGGGGGATTTTTAATGACTGTAAGATCCTTGATTTTACGGCTCAGTCAGAAATACGATAGCCATAATAACACACTGTAGTGATAGTATTCTTACAACTACCAAGTTTTAAGGATGTGTGAAAGGAAAAGTTACTGTAGAGAAGTAATACCATTTATTAGACTGATAGAGAGTGAGTTTCCATGCACATAGTCTTTCCTACAATTCTCAAGCAGAGAGGATAGATGAGAAACCCGGTAGGGCAAGGCGTAACTGCTCTCAGTTTAACAGTGTCACATGAATTGTTTCAGACAAAGTGGCTGATGAAAATGAGGCCCCATGGGACAGAGAGGGATGGATTATTACTGCCCCAGTAACTGCTTCCAGTGGGAAGCAGGATGAGGTAGGTATGGAAAATGGCAGTGCTGAGCCATGTCTAGCACGTCACAGCATCGTGGAACGGTTTGGGTTGGAAGGGACCTTAAAGATTGTTCCAACCCCTCTGGCATGGGCAGGGACACCTTCCACTAAACCAGGGTGCTTTGACCCCATCCAACCTGGCCTTGAACACTTCAAGGGATGGGGCAGCCACAGCTTCTATGGGCGGAGTCAATGGGCAGAGCTGACTGCTCGGACTGCAAGGTAAACTGCTTTGGCACTCAGAGTGGTTTAAACTTCTATGTTTCACCTGTTTGTTGGTTTCGTTCTGCACACAGCTTGGGGAGTTTAGCTGATGCACCAAAATCCATTGAAAACCTGCAAAGCAGATTAAATGCTTCTATTCAAAGAGGGAGAAAATGAAACCTTTAAGCTCAGCCCTCTGTAACAGCCAAGAAGATACAGGAAAGAACAGGGAGCAACGCAGAGCACGTTTCTAAGCAGCTGCAGAATTACCACAAGCTCGCAGATCTCAGATGCTGTATTTGGGTTTGTTTTAATCCTCACAGAGGAAGTAGTAAACCTAAAAAATATAGCACATTTGAACGAAGTCATAAAATAGGTTTCACAGAGGAAGAGATGACCCAGGCTATGAATCACCATCTTGGGAAAGAGGTGTTTGCAGGGGTGGTGAGAGAGAAGAGGAATGGGGTTGGGTGGGCTAGCTGGACCTCGGTCCTTGGGCACCGGGGCTGTTTGGATGGTCTTACTGGCCACACTGAACACTGCTCTACTCTGGACGCCTTCTGGTTCACAGCCATGAACCCCAGAGCAGAATCAGGGCATCTCTGCTTTCTGGTACTTGTCTGAGTTCTGCCTGGAGTCCTTTACAAGTTTTCCACCTGCCTTCGCTGGACTCCAGGGAAAGCAATGGGTCTCTGCCAGCTTTTGTCAACAGCCTGTGCAAGGACAATGTTTGCAAGACAAAATAACTGGTGTTAAGATTTCTCTGTAAAGAAGAAGAGGTTGCTTTATTAAAAGGTCGGTTCTGCATCTAAGAGGTTAATAAGTATTCGCTGAGACTCATCAATGTCAAGAATAAAACCAAACAGGAAAATGGCAATCTCTTTCTTTTTTGTAAAGGAACTTGTTGAAATAACTGCCTAAGTCTGGCCTCTGTTTGCTAAAACGGCTTCGGAAATCTCTAAATCCATTTATCCTGAGGATTATCATCATCTGGTTTCCAGACAACATTCTCATTTCCTCCAGTGAGGTTTTCTGATACCTTAGGCCATTAGCTGTGGTATTGATCTTTCCTTAATACGTGAGAATTCCTACAGCAAAGGCAGCTCTGCATCTAAAAAACCCCAAGCCAAACCTGTTTTTATCTGAATAGCCAGAACAGCATTTTGTTAGAGACAAAATTTAACATTCTGTAGCTTTTGTTTATAATAAATGTATCAGGTCAGGCTCTAAAGACATCCTTCACAGAATAGACTGAGCCTGTTATCAGCCACTTGGGGAAATTCTGTTCCAGGAACAAAAGCCTGTGACATGCCAGTCCTTCAGCTCCTAGTCCTATGGCTCAGCCCTGGGGAAAGAGATAACGGGCAGTGCTCGGGAGCACAGCCTCTGAGATTTTACCTGGCTCTTCCTACCCCCAAATCCACCCCTCTTGACAAATCCTGTGCATCAGTCCATAGAAAAGTAGCAACCAAGACCCTTATTACTCATCCTAAATCATCTGACAGGGATTGTCAGGATGGTGCCTCTGTAACAGAAATAGAGGGAAGAAACCTTAAGCAAAAGTCTGATAAAAGAAATCCCCACACCTTTACTTATTTTATCCTGCTTTAGAGGCCTGTTTCCCCCTCTGTCTCCACGAGGCAATGTTGGAATCCCACAGTTACTCCTCTAATTAAGGAAGACAATCCAGTAACCTTGAGAAGAAGGAGCTGGGAAAGGAGGTGAGAGCATTTGGACCATTTGAACAATCTACTGCTACTTCTAAATTAATGGAAGCTTGTTGAAAAGTTTCTCAGAAAAAGTTTTCTCTGTAGCTGTAATCCATGAGGCAGAGAACAAGGAGTTAAAATTCATTCACCTTAACTATTAGGACAAACTTGTTTTCCCAATAGTTCAGCCAGAATCTGTGTATAGACAACTCCTGTGCCCCCCACTTCCAGTACCATGACCTTCAGCAAGTCTCTCTCTCTCTGTTAAACACGAGTCACTCAGCCCTATACAGAGTTCATGGGAGGAGAGAGGCTCCCCCAAACACTACAAAAACAGATTGACTAAAATTGCCTGTTATGGAATAGGAAAAAGATTGCTAGAATTTGCTTCTTGCCACTTTGGACTTCTTTTGGTGCTTGAAGCATAATTTTCAGCAGTTACAGAGAAGTGTGATTTAAAATTTCTTCATCAGAAGAACCCTTCAATGTATGAAAGTCTTCATTAACACCTAGGAGCAGTCATTATGGTCAAAAAATTCAAATTCGGGTGCCTTAAGTAAGAATAAGTATATACTTTATCAATTTTTCAGTGTGTCTGAGCACCTGCAGATAACATTTAAGACGAGTTAATTACAGGATCCTAAATATGGATTAAAGGATTAGTTTTAGACATCAAATTGTGAAAAGTTTAGCTTATGTAACTTACCAGGGCCACATGGAAAGTTGTTGGATTTAGATGTAGAATCACAAATCTTCTTAAACAGGAGGAAGGATGCAGCAAAGGATCCAGGTTTGTCTTCCTTGTTTGCCACAAACTGCTTCTTCCCAAAACCCAATAGGGAATTGAAAACCAGAGGACTTAGGGTTCTTTTTCTGAAGTTTCTTTCTTAATTGTATTAGCAGTTAGGAGTGATCCTGCAGTATAACAAAACAAACCAAAACTCCAACCAACAAACAAACAACTCCTCAAACGAAACAGTCATTTTAGGCCGTAGACAGATGCTCAGTGTGCAGCCACCTCTGCCAGCTGATGATATTATCATGTTCAGCTGCTATTTTGCAGCTCTGAATTTGTATCTCTTTCCCTTTTCCCTTTCTGAAAGCATTTCAGCTTTTCTGGCAAAAATGAGTCCTGTGATCACTCCCTAACTCAAACAGTAAAAATAGGTGATTAGAGTTATTTCAGCTAGTTGTGGTTGAAGAGGATAGATATAACAGTGCTGAAATGGGGGTGGAGAACAAGTAATTTTTGGCTACAAACAGTAACAGCTTCAACATAAAGAAGAGAAAATTTGGAAAAGGACACTAGTTTTACAAGCTGAACATACTGAGTTCAACTTCACAGCCCTCAAACTAATTACCCTGAGATAAAACAAGTGGATTTTAGCTTTTCTTTAAATAGTGAAGATAATCCGGTAGTGATTTAACAGTAAATGTCACAGCAAACAGATTCAGGACTAGAGCTCCGTCAAACAAGCAATGTTCTCTTCCATGCAGTGTTTTTAAACAAATACCTGTGCTTTTCTTTATTAAAAGTTTCTCTCTGTCTTGCCTCTTCTTCCCCCAAATCGTGCCAGTAAAAACCCTGCATTTTCAGAAGCCTATCTAGCTATATGCAATATCAGCCAGGGTCAAAGATCTTCCTTTGCTGTTATTTCAAGCCCGGTTGCCAAACAGGAGCTGCACAAAATGTCAGCCCGCTCGTGGCCTGTGAGGGCTGTGCTCGAGCAGCACTTCAAAGAGGCAGCTCAGGGGGAAATTCGTTCTCAGCTCACTGTGGGGGCCCGTGTGATTCACAGAGCCCCCGCTGGCACCGGCGACAGCGGCGTGGCCAGAGCTGTGCATGGCTCTGCGTGGGGAATAAGGCTCTAAGATTTCACACAAATTAAGCCTTCCTACTTCAAGCAAAGTTTGGATACCTGTTTGAAATCAAAGCAGCTCGTATCCCCCCTATTATGCAAATAACACAATGAGGGGGTGGAGTGGCAAATGGGGTCAGTAAGGCATTCCCCATCGTACTTACCTGCAGCTAGCGTTAAGTGGTCCATGAAAATGTTATAGCAAAACCTCACAAAGTTCTTACAGTAGCCCGGAACAAACATCTTTAAACTAGTACAGTGAAAATCAGAAGACATGGAGCAGAACCATGTTCCTTTTGAAATATATGATTCCATTAAGATAAAATATTTATAGAAATTAGATCAGCTAATGAGGATTTCATTTTGGAGAAAACTCAGAAAATGCTGGTCATATCAGGGCACATTTTTCTCTCTTTTTGCAACAAAAATTTCTTAAAGGGAAAGTTTATGAAACAAAGAAAAGTGAATTAAAATCATTCATGGCACGTAATAAAGATGTTGAAAACAAAATGTTGATTTTCTGTCTCAAATGGAGTTTTTGGATCACCCCAAATCAAGGTATTTTGGGGGGAGGGGGGAAGGAAAATTTACTTTCAGTGAGAATATCTACCTTATATTGTATCAATCGGAAATAAATTTTATTATTTAATTTCCTCACAGAGGAGAAGTATTCCCAGAGAGACCCCTGTTACATGGACATGGGCAGCAGTGCTGTGCCAGCTGCAAAGGAAGGGTTATTTCTGCTGAAGAAGTTCTGCATTTCCTTTGGTGCTCCTCCGTGATTAGGGACCCTGAGCAATGAGAGGAGGCGACTTATCTTGAGAAGCTGATGAGGTTATCACTGCCAGTTCACTTCCTCCTTCCTCCCTCCCCAGCCTGCCCTACTTTACCCTCATCCCACTCACCAATATCTAAACTACTTTTCAAACAGCACCAGGACCACAGGGCAGAATTTTAAGGAAAGCAGAGCTGGCGGTGAGTTTCTATAAAATGTAATGCTGATGGTTGCAGTGATGAGGAGCCTAATGGATGAGCAGCTCAGATGTCTTGCTGTGAAGGGCAAAGGGGCTGCCAGAGGCAGGACTTTGTCTGTTGGCATCTTAATTGCCAGATTTCAGAACTGCACATAAAAATGCAAACCCTGATGCTGCCCCTGGCAGCGTCTTGGAGTTGGTCTGATTCACACCAGCTCAGAACACAGTGAAGAAAAGCTTTGAAGAGCAGGGAATGATGGTCTTGTAGGGAACAGGATCAAAATTAGGAATAAGATCTACGCATTAACTGTAAATTTCAATAGCTACAGTAAAAAAGATGAGGCAATAAAAACAAATGGCAGCTAAGGAATTGACTGTGGATCCCATACGACAGAAGTCCACTCCATTAAAAGCAGACTAGGGCTGAAGTTTGCTTAGACAGCAAGAGAGGCAATGTAGAGAATGGCACTGAGGGCAATGAATGGAAATTCCCATCTTTTTTAGTGACTTTACACTGCCAACACGTACACCACAAACTTCTCCACACATGGGTTTTCCTGACTATGAAATAGGCAGCAAAGCAGAGCCAAGTGTGGCTGCAGCCTTACAGCAGGACCTGAGGCTGGACCCTGCACACATCAGGGAGTGGGGGCTGCCCAGGGTTTGGAGCAGCACAGCTTTTGGAAACCCAGTGTTGGAAGGCAAGGCCGGCTTGTAGATTGCAACTTGCTTAAGATCATCAACTAGAAAATGTTACTTGACTATTTTTGTGGCTTCCAGGAGCCGAAAAGAAAAGAAAAAGGATTTCTGCAGCTATACCAGATGTAAGACTAGGTGAGCTTTTGGAAGCAGAAGCTGTCCACAGAGGTTGTGCATTCTGCATCCCTGGAGGTTTTTAAGGCTTGACTCAATAAAGCCCCAAACAACCTCCCCTGATTCCAGAGATGACCCTGCTTTGCGTAGGAAGCCGGGTTATGGAGCTCCTGAGGTCTTCTCTAGGCTGAATTATCTTATGTTCCTCTTTTTATTTTCTAGTACCAATTAAAGCGAAACAGAACCAAATTATGAGCAAGAGAATTTATGCAATTACTTACTGGTCCCTTGGTATTGCTAATGAGTGCAGAAACATAAAAGATCCCCCACCCCCCCCAGAGGATCTTGGAGATGGATCTGAAGAGAGGATGGCTCATATGCAGGGCATGGTTCTTCAGGGGTTTAGCAGCATCAGTCCCCACTCAGTGCACCAAAGACCCAAGGCTTTCTGCTGTGCTTTGCACATCCACCCTACACACTCCCTTCTGCCACTGTAACTTTTGCTGTGAGAGGCAGTAAAGTCTTCCTTTCACCTCCCTGTCAATATTTATTGTGCATGTGTAATCTGAATATTTTAAGATAATGAAATAAAATTCCTGTCTGCATTCATCAAGCCCGATATATCTGCAGCATAAAATCTGAATACAGAACAACTTAAAACTACCGGAGGAGACAGTGAAATAGATGAACCTCTGTGTAATGGAATGAACAACTTCTTAGTCACAGCAGTGATGCCAGTGGGGAAAAGGGATTGAGGCCTCCCAGGTGCCTCAGAGAAACCCTTTTCTGGCAATCACACAGCTTCAGGGCTGGCAAACGCCAAAGATTCATCAGCAAGCAATCTTTGTTTTCATACTACCAATCGAACATCTGGAAACACACTTGTGAAAAGTGTCATTTTAAGGGATTGTGTCCTTTTAAAGGAACAGTTTTATAAGTGAAGATCATTTTAGGTTTAAGGATTAGAAATGGTCTGCTAGGCTTGAGCTGCAGGAAGTGACTTATGGTTACTGTCTGGAAAATGCAGTTCACCTGAAAATGATTATCTTAAGATTGCTTAAGTATCACTGGCTAACATGAACAGTCTTGATTAAGGCAGTTTTTAGGAGGTGCATTGCAGGATATAGAGATTTAAAGAAAAACTGTTTTCCCAGAGCTGTCCACATATCTCGCACGATCAGTCAGGCCCTCCTTCTCCCTCCTATATTATTTTGATACTGATGAATTCATTTACATAAATTACTAGATATTGAGTGGGGAGACAGAGTGTGAGAAAGAAAAGAGGGGAAGTGTCTCAGGAAATTCCTCTGGGATCACTGGGGGATGCTACCAGGAGGGAGTTGAAAACTGGGATGATTTAAATTAGTCATTGACAACTGAGACGGTAGAACAATACCCGAGACACACAGAGAAACGTGGAGGGAAAGGAAAAGAAATCTCTGGGTGCAGATACAAAGATGTTCCTGGGCCCGCATTAGCAGAGAATTCTCAAGTCCATAAGAGCTCAAAGCACGTAGCAAATTTAAGGAGAAAGAGAAACAAGAGTGAAAATTTTATTATTATTTTCTTGTAATAGACAAAACAGGGAAAGGTATCTCACCTACCACAGATCAGAATAAATGAACTCCTGTGGGGACAAAGGCAACCATTTTAAACCATTCAGTTTGATTGCAGATGTCGACATCCCAGGCGAATTTGTAGTCTTGAGGCTGGAATCTTACTCATGCTCTACAGAAGTGGGAGAGAAGCCAAACACGTCAGTGTGACATTGAAACCAGGGCCCTGGGGAAGCAATCCCTCCCAAGAAACTCCCACTGGATGCTGTACTGTAAATCATGTGTGATTTATACTTGTGCTTTGATTACAGCTAGTTGGGAATTATTTTTAGCTTTCCATTCAGAAATTAAAATTCATCAGAAATGACTTTTTGTTTGTTTGTTTGGGGGTTTTTTTTCTGCTCCCCCAGAACTTAGATGCTTGAGTGGAGCAGATCCTCAGGTAATACTTCTGAGCAAAGGCAGAGAAACACAGAAAGGTGCAGAAAAACAGAGACAGTAACGATACCAACTGGAAACTAAGTTTAGAGGTAGTTCTCAGTACAGCACTGTAAGCAAGCAAGTGAAAATCTGAACCAAGATCCCTTCTACACCCAGTTTGGCCTGTTGGTTATTCTGGTTAATGCAATATTTTTTTGTGAGGGTCTCTTTGGGCAGCTGACTGATTCTCATCAGGTCATGAAGGGCTCTGAAGGACTTGCAGTGTTGTATACCACCACTTATCTAGAGAGTCTCTTCTAGCCATTTCTCAGCTGGAATCTCTTGTTTTGCTTATATGTTTTTGTTCAGTGTTTGACTTCAAACAATGACACACATCCTTCCTAAAATAAAAATAATTTAAAAAAATTTGAAAAAAAGAAAAAAAAAAAAGAAGGAGATGCTTGGGTAGTCTAAGTCAACACAGACTCAGTAATTCATGGATTTATAGTTTCACCCTCCAGCAATTCCTTTCCAAACACCCAAGAGGACATGAAAATTACAAAGTGCCTACAGCCCCTTCGTTGTATTTAAGATCCCTCTAGCGAGGCTCTACATTTGCATTTTTTATCCCCTTCTGTCTGTTGTCTGATTGTGGTTGTAAAAGAGAAGACTGAGGGCTTGTGTTTGACTTCTAACTTCACCTCTGCAGTGTGCAATCAGAAGTGTTTTTTCAGGCAGAAGGAACACGGCTAAAGTCTCATGTTTGCCTTTTGTTCCACATGAAAGAACAGCACACATCCTGTTGTTCATCAGTCAAGGTTATTCCTCTTGGCTGTCTGCTTGCTTCTCCCATTACTTGTGCCTTAAACTCTACCTTATTCACTTTCCTGGCATTTAATGTGCCCCTGGTTTCTTTCCCTGCTTAACCCAGGATTGCCAAGGTGGCAATGAGGAGAGCTGGTGGTGAGCACGGTGCTTTCCAGTGACCCTGACTTCTGACACCCTCTGTCTTACCTGATCTTGGCATAACAGAAATGTCACATCTGTACACACATACCCTTAGTTTAGCCCATGAAATTTTAAGGGGTTATACAAGTACTAAAATTTACTTTCTGACACAGAAGGTGAGACCAAGACATAAAAGTGGAGTCAGCAACTGTGCTCTTGGCAGTGCCATTCTCCTGAGCCCACGCTGGTTTGGCACTGCAGGAGGGCACCACGAGAACTTTGTTTCAGGAAAGAATGTGGTTTTGAAGTCCAGGTTTGTTCCAAGTCAGAATGAAACCCAACAAAAATATTGATAAGTTCCATGAATGAAAAGTTCAGAGAGAAATGAAATATTTTTTTCAGAACACAGTATCTTAGTTCAGACTTTCCATTTTTAATACACTGCAATTTTTTTTTTCTTTTGGTCAGGACTAAGCACAGAATAGGAAATGAAAATCCCTTGTTTTCAAATGTCAGAAATGGGACAGACTGACACTGCTGTCGCACCTCTCCCCTTCTACACCTCCTCATCCCTTCCCAGATCATCCACATGAAATTTTGGCAAAAATAGATAAGATTTTCTAAATGTGAAGCGAGTGACAAAAGCACCCATGCCAGGTTCTGATGAAATCCACTGTCATCCCAATCTGACGTGACATTGCCAAGCAAGGTGATTGATCTGTAGGGTCTATCTTACAGTGACAACTACAAAGTTGTGAGATCTGGCTACCAACCAGAAAATGTACTGGTAGACTTAAAGCGGTGTGTCAGCAAGTCCTAAAGTTTTGCTCAGACCTGACAGCCTGTTATCAACTAAATCTTTGTACAATTGCTGCTTTGCTTCACAGGGATAGTGTCAAGGTGTGTCTGTGCTGGAGTTTGATGCTTTAGAAAGTGCATGGGCAGAACCACCAGAGTAGCAATTGTGCTGATGGAACGAGTTGCTGTTCCACAGCCAAGTGTCAGTTGGGAAAACTGCCACAGTTCTGCACTGCAGAGGTCCAAGTTTGAATATCTGAAGACTCAAAGCCTTTATTTTCTATTACTTTATATGTCCACAAGCACTTTTTAATGCAAAGCATTATCAAAGAGTGCAACAACTCTCTATGTGCTTGGTCTTGACACAGGGCTGCCATTTTTCCACCGGGGTTTGTCAGAAGTGAGCGTGCACGGGCTGTGGGTGCATGGGCAGTCAGCCCATCTGCTGCATCCTGGAAGTGCCAGCCTGTAGTGCAAATGCCCAAGACTGCCACACTTATTTTTAGGTTTTCCTGGATGGAAATCTGTGCAAACACAGTTTGGGTGCCCTGCAAACACATATGGAATGAAAGCTGGCCCCTCCAGGCAGCATTTGTCGTGCTAGGCACACTCTGTAGGGGTGTTCAGCATATATCCTGAGTTTATACTCACTCTGCTCTGTGTCTACCCAGACAGCAGCACCTTTTCTGACAGAGTGACCAGATACAGAGCCTTGCAGATGTCCTTCAGTTAGCTCCTGGTCAGCTGGGCTGCTGAGGTGACTTCCATCAGCCAAGGTGAAGGAAACACAAACAGGGATGGAACATGAGGAGCAGTGCAGAGACACAAGAGTGCAGGAGGGCTGAAGCTCATGAGCTATGGTACAACAAACCAGTGGGTTCCCTTTTGTTAAATTCTCCTCTGAGACCTCCAGTACTGCATCTCTGCCGTTATCTCCTATTCCTGTGATTGCTTGCCTATCCCATCCTCTTCTCCCAGACTTTTCCCTCCCATCTTACTGTCCCTTCATGTGTGCCTTTGCTTGTCCCTTCTTACATCTCTTGTGCCTGCTGTCTCTTTCTCTCCTGGGCTGGAAACCAGACAGCACATCTGATTTCTGCCAGATAACCCCATCCAGAACAGCTTTGGGCACTCGAGACCCAGGGATGTGCTGCAAGGCCACCTTGAGGTCAGTGTCTCAATGAGATTCCTGTCAGTAAGAACTACCTTGCTTGTTAGAAAATGCTGTTCTGCAGCATTGTATTTGAGTTAGATTGTCTGTGAGGGGCAATCTGTGTCCCTCTCTGTTGGGGGAATCATTTTGGGAATGGACTGTGTCCCTGTCTAATGCAAGCTCATCGTGCTGTCCCAGACTCCTTGCTGAGGTCAGCAGCTGTTTGCCAGTGGGAACAGTTTCTTTGTGGACATTTTGGGAGACAGTGGTTGAGGAAAAAGGTCTGCTGATCTGTTCCACTGGACACTTGTGAAGGTCCTGGAAGATGAACTTGTCTTCCAAAGGAGAAAGTCTCATCTTACACAGAGCTATTCTCAAAGCCTTTCAGAGAGGGCTTTTCCCCTTGAATTATAACAGGAACCAGGGACAGATCTGCCACTGATCTGTCATTGCCACTTGCTCAGCACTGTGCTACCAATCCATGGAGTTTCTCCACACTTGTGTCCACGTGACACTTGCTTTTCTCCCTTGCTTTCATGGCTGTGTGCATTGACACTTCTTTGAATTATGTGTTTCAAGGGGCATTGCTTAACAATTGCAAGGACATCTATTTTCCAGGGGAAATAGTACAACTGCCCCAAGTGTTTGCCGTGACCTTTTGGCTTCTGACAAATCTGTCAGTCATCTGTCTAGAGGGTAAATTGCTTCAGCATCCTTTTCATCTTTTGTTCAAAAGTAACTTTTTGAAAGCATTGCTGCATAGTCTGTGAACATTTACATCCTCAGTGCCAGATGATGGAATTTCCAGAACTTCCTCTATTACTTCCTTCTTAAGATAAAAAATTCACAATGGAAAATGTGACTTTTTAAACTTTTTGAAGAATATTGGTCTCTCCCAAGGAGTTTGGGTTGGATTCTCTGATGCTGGAGGGCAAATCTCAGTTTCTATACCTGTAGTGAGAAAAAATGAGGATAAATCAGTTTACCAAAGGGTGGTCGGTGTGAGATTGAGGAAAGAAAAAAACACACATGAAGGCCATGGAGCCAAACCACAATAGCTCATGGGACAACTTCACTAGAGGTTTTTCATGTGTTGGGGCATGGGTAAAGAAAATTGGGATTCTGGAATTCTGACTTCCAGAAAATCACGGTGAGATGCCAGGAGAAAAACTTCAGCCCAATTGCAAAAGAGCTGTGTCTCATACAGTTTTTTTCCCCTGTGTTTTTCTCCCAAGCAACTGTTACTGTGATGTACTAACATGATTGTTGCATTCAGTGTGACTCCAGCTCCAACAGCTTCTCTTGTGAGTAAGCATGAGTAGGAGCAATGTTTAATTTCTCTGTGACCATACAACATTTAGCAACCTTCTAGCACACTGAGCAGGAAGAGTGAGCTGTACTTGGTGTTCTGAAGTATTTTTGGTGCAGGCTGCTGTTCTACACAGGTAGATTGATAGTGTGCAACCTTTCTAAGAATTTAGCTGTTGAATTTAAAAAAAACACCCATTACAAACAGCAGGGAGGCACTCTAATGTCTGACTCTCATAATTTCTAGTACCTGTCATTGTTAATCGAATGGTAAAAGTTACTTCAAGAGTCCTAGCAGCCACTGGAGCCTATCCCTCCTTCTCCATCCATCCATCCCTCTCACCCCCTGCTCCTTCATTTGCAATGCAAAGAAGAAAGTGTTTGGTGACATGAGAGCAGGTATGAAGGTAGGGTGGGACTGGCAGCTCTCAGCAGAGAAGTACCTCCATCACTAGGGAATACGGGAGAGTGGGGACAGCAGGAAAGGGAAAGATGAAGTGATCCTATTTATAAATGTATTCCCCCACTCCCTGTCTGTACTATGCAGATATCTCAGCAGCGCAGATGGATCTGCATACTGATGAAGACATGGGGCATCTATGAAAAATGCTGGATCTGGCTGAGCTCCCTGCAGGCACAGGGTCTGCCTTCTCTTCTATTAGAGCCCAACACACTTGCATTTTTCAAAGCTTGGACACGCGTGCCAGGTTTTGGTGCTGCTTTGTGACTTTGCTTCTGCCTAAGAGCAAGGCCCAGTTTCCACTTCAGCAATCAGATGAAAGAGCGCAAAGCGACGGAACAAGAGACTGAACCTACGAGCAAGAGGTAGCTTCAAATCAGCTCATCAGCAGGCAATGTGAATAGGGGAAAATGAGTATCACTACAAAAAGGCCATGTAAATCACCAGCCAGGATGCCTGGAGAAAGCCAGCTCTGTCAAATAAAAGAGATCAGCCTGCTGAGGTGCCTGGAGGGTTGTGGAGAAAGATCTGGGCAATTCCTCAAAGCCAAGGCTTTGTGCTACACCAGCACTGAAAGGAACACAGTGAGGTTACTGTGGTTTCTTTCACAGTGTCTACATCTGACAGTGCCATATGAATGCCAGTGAAGTGGCACAATACCCCATGGAGGTAGGTAGGAGAAATCACATCTTTCATTACAGACATCAAAGAATCCAGACGGTCAAGGATTTTCGGTTCCAAGGTACCAAACAGTGCCTTCTCCAGAGCCAGCAGGAGATGTGGGTGTCCAGCTTCCCCCAATACCAGGCACTCAGTAACTGGCCCGAGATCACACCACAAACTAGTGACAGATCTGTTCAGAGCTCAGGACTCGTGACTCTCAGACCACCTGCTCTTCCTGTAAGATAATCCTACCCTGCAGTCTTGTGCCAAAGTATTTGGAGAAGGAAAACGACCTGGAAGGGCAAGGTCTGTGCCACTTGAAGTTTTGAGGGACTGGGATGATAAATATTAGCGTCTGAAAACCCCTCAAAGGTCCCTCTTTAATATGCTAGCACAGATGGAGTGATCTCCTAGAGGCCAGGGCAACTGTGATCCTTGATGAGCTCCTTGGACATTTAAGCTTCCCTTAATTCTTTCTTATCCATGACAGACTTAGCGCCCTTTCCAAAATGGGTCTTATGCCAGCTCCTGGTAAACAAATTGCTGTGCTGCAGGAAACGTTGTCACAGCTGACTGCAGTGAGCCAGACAGAAGCCAAAGACCTGAAGACTCAGAAACCCCTCAGGAGATCTTCCTGGAAAGGAGGAAAAATTGCACCACAGTAAGCCCAAGCAGAAGCCCTGGGTCAGCCTGGCTCTGCAGCTGTCAGGGCTGCAAAGCTGCTTTCAACTCCCCACCTGAGGGAGGACTCCTTCCAGAGCGGGGGAGCACCACGAACCCAGGGTCCCTCCTTTCCACCCCCGACGCTGGCTTGCTTCAAGCCACCCTTTCAGAGCAGACACATGGCTAACACAGCAGCACTCCTGCCTTGAGCAGTGCCCAAGAACCACAAGAGCAAATCTACCTTTGTTTGTAGAGTGAGCCACTTGAAATAACATCCAGGGAGATCTCGAGAAAGGTTTTGATCTTTCCTTCCTGGCATGGACCAAACATTGCTGCCAGTACAGACTATCAGCATGATAGATGCTCCTGCAAGGAACACAGTTTTAGCTGTTTTAGTACATATCTGCCATCACCATCTGCTATTTGTTGGCATGAATGTGTACTATGAGGAAACTAGGTTCAAGGATAAAAAAAAAAGGCCTCACCAACCTTTCAGAGTTTTAAGTTCATTCAAAGGTTTGGATTTTGGTTTTTTTCAAACACTGGATAGGCTGACACAAAGCACAATACGTCTTCTGTTCTTGTGTTCTTATGATCTCTTCTTTCTCTTTTTTGTTGAGCATCGTTATTGCTAGAGATCTTTAGACAAGGGTTCTGTCCTCACAATAAGCACTAGAAACTCAGTTAACTTGGTAGGATAGTCCTTGCGAGGCGTAGGAGACCTTCTGAAGACGAGCACGAGATTTTTCAGATGATGTGCTTGAAAGAGTCTCACTGTATTCTTGACCAGAACTTCAGTCTTTCTTCTTCTCTCACTGGGGTTTTCTGTCCCAGTTAACCCGAGGCAGCTAAAAAGGGCCCTGAACAGAAAACCATCCACAGGAATATGAGAGACATCAAATAGACTCATCCCTCCCTGAAAGTAATAACGCAGAAGTTTTGTGTGCAGCATTAGTGAGCAATATTTGTAGAGTGCTTTGAAGTTAGAAAGCACTATATAAATGCTAAGTATTATTAACTACATGAATCAGTCATCTTCAGAGAAATATAACACTGCTAAAGATGGGAGAGACGGCTCTTCCTTTCTTAATGATAACCAACCCCCAAAGTTATTCATAAAAATTACATTTAAAAATAGATCAAATGATTTCCCCATCCCGTGATAATCCCTCTGATTGCCCCCATGTTTCAGTTCACTGTATCATCTCAGAGATCAAAGGATGTGTCTGAGGCTGGCAAACCAATCCCACAAAGAAGAAAACATTCTGCTGTAGATAAACAAAATACAATTTCCAGATAACATCATGGTGCTGATCAAAATAGCTGCTTTTCCAATTAGATTTCAAAGAATTCTTAATTGTTATTGATTTAATCTGGAGATGTGCAGATTTTTCCACTTAGGAACCTGTTTCACAGGGAGCTTATTACCCTGGGGATTTCAGTTACAGACAGGTTTTAGTAAGCAGCAACAGCCTGGCTGTCAGGCAGGTGACAATAAAAAGGGAATCAGTCCAGATCCAGGAGACAGTGCTATTTGTGCTTCTGTTTCCTGCAGTAATTTAGAGCACATAGCCTTATCCATTCTGAAATGGCAGCAGACCTCACATCTGCATAAAGGCACTTGCCTTTAAGCTGTAATAGGCAGAGCTCTTAAATAAAAACTACCTTATCTATCTACCTAGTCATCACCTCAGTGTTTCCTTCTGCTTTTATACTTATTAATTCGAACCATGGGGGTCTGCCCTGAAACAACTTCTTTCTATTCCCACATCAGATGCTCATTTTCAGCATATATATATGTTTATATATATATATATTTATATATTTTTGCGTCTTGCTGTGCCGAAAAATAAATAAATAAATAAATAAATGTTTCTATAATGTCTGCTGGGCTGCCATTTTAAAGTCAGGCAAAACAGCAGGGTGTGGGAGGAAGGGAGGCAAATTGGGACTGCTGTTCCACAGACAGGTGACATTTTGGAGCAGAACAACAGGAGATGGCTTCCTGTCAAGCAGCAATAAGAGACGGAAGAATGAAAAATAGCCCCCCAAAGAAAATTGTTCTGTCCTGGGCAAATGACGGTGGAAGGATTTGGTAAAGTGACAGTGGGGGACTTAATGGTGCCAGGTAGGTACGACAGTGTCAGGAAGAGTGACTCAGGAAAGGTGAGTCAGAGCCCGCTGCCATCGGGAAAATAAGTGCCCGAGCCGTGAGCAAGATCTGTCACTTGGTGCCTTCTTGCAAGGCAGCTGTGCCACAGTTTGACCTCAGAGCCCAGCTCCCTGTGCACACCAGGTCCTGCACAGACCACGACGGGATGTGCTGCCAGGTGGGGACTCTGCTCTCAAGAGGAACAGAGAGGGCTTGGGTGAGAATCAGCAGCAGACCAGGTTAAAAGGTTAAGACTGGTGTCATCAGAGGAAAAAATGAAGAAGGGCTTGAAGAAGTCTGGAAAGCAATGAATGTTGTGGAGAGTGATGAGAAATGCACCTTCCTGTTGTTTTAAAGCCCTGCACTGGGCTCAGCACACCAGGGTTGCTCTCTGGCACCATGGGGGCATGGAGCTGATCGGCTCATCCTAAACCAAAAGACTGAAAGGAATAAAAATCTTCTCCATCGATGCAAAAGCCAAACTTTACCTTTATGAGTTATTTCCTGTGAGGCTGCATTTCTAGAACCCATGCAGGAAAATGTGCCTGGATATTTATCAAACCATCTATACTCTAAAGTAAAGGTGAAAGGTGAATTTATGTATGGACTGATATTAAAATCTTGGAGGAAGGGAGAGTCTCGTCTTTCTGAGAGGCTGAAGGCACCAGAAACACCCAGGAGGTTCTTTCCATTTTGGAATTCGATTTCCCAGAGGCTTTGAGAAGCACCAGAATGTTTGGATGCCTGTAAGCAGGATCTATTTGTTCCAGATGCTGGACATTCAGGCTGATTTTGCTCACAAAAAAAGAGATGGTTATGAACTAATTCCCAGCTCTGATTTCCAAGCAACTTCATCTAACCATAGCAAGCTTTTTCTCAAAAAAAAAAAAAAAAAAAAAAAAGATTTTAAAAAGTTTTGGAAAAAAAAACNNNTTCAATAAAAAAAAAAAAATTTTTTCAAAAAAAAAAAAAAAAAAAAAAAAAGGTTTCTAAAAGTCTTGGTAAACATCAGCTATTTGATGATGTAGAAAATAACTGACTGTAGGCAGCCAAACCAAAAACACATCTGTTAATGTCAGTGTTACATTTAGGTTAAAGTTAGCCTAATCTCAAAACAATGGGGTTTTTTTCTCCATTGTCCTACATGGTAATGGTGTTTTATTGATAAAAGACATTGTAAAGGACATTTACATGAGATGATAACATTAGGGGGCAGTCCTCAGCTAGCAGCCAGCCCTATGAGTTCATTGAACAGCTGTGTTTATATGGGGTTGTTTGCAAAATTTATGTTTGAGTTTGTTTTAACCTTACTTTATTGCTACTGGAGAAACAATAGATCTTTTCCATTACAAGTCATCGAGTGCCACATTAAAATACAGCAGGAGGGGTGAAACTTTCCGTGCCCCTTCTCCCCATAAATCTCTCTTATATATGTATGTATATTTTTCCTTATAAACAGAAAAGCCCTGCACGGTCTCAGACGCCGCCTTCTCAATGAGCTGCCAGAACGGTATTGCATCCATCCAGGTTCTTATTTTGCTTTTTCCCTGGGACTGCATGCCTGAACTTTTCACAGAAGGTGCGATGTCAGTTTCCTGGGCAGGTCAGGCACATCATGACCCATTCGTAGCAGGCAAACAAAATCCATACAAGTGTCTGTAAGGTGGGCCCCTTAGGCCTCCCCCGTGTACCTTCAGTGGGTAGGTAGACCAAAGACATTATTTCAAGCACCTCCTTCCTCATCTGGCTTTTGTCTCACCCCAATCCACCCTTGTTTATGAATTCTTATTTCTGACTTCCTGCAAGGGAACATCACCTCCTCCTCTACCTTTTGTTTATCTGCCTCGCTCCTGAGTCCACTGCAGAAACCAGATCTGCAGTTTAGGAGGAGAGCCTTTTGTGACTTTTCCCAGTCTGTTTTGGAAGCTTAACACCTTTTCCTTCTGAGACTGATCTGCACTCCAGCTCTTCCAAATTCTGCCAGTTATCCAAGCCTTTCTTTCCTTGATCATCTTATTCTTGCCAAAGATAACTGTTGCAGCAACCAGGTTGCTGGGTATGGTACTGAGGCAGTGGGGCCCTGTCCTCCGTGTGAACTCAGTGCTCTGACTGAGCTCCCCTGGACCCCAGGCCATCAGCAGCCATCACAGCTGTGCCTCAGCATCCCCAGCATTACCCCCCTGGAATGACTAGATTTCATGCTGTGGTGCTCCATGTGCATCCTACCCTGAGAATCAGGAGTCCCAGCATAATTCAGATGCCCTGGACTGCTGTCAGCAGCTTCACTGGTACTACACATCATCTCCTGGATCGATGCCCTCCTAAGAAATACAGCCATTCTTGGCATCGTCCCCCACAGGCTGAATGCCAATGTATAACACTTTCAGTCCTGCCACTGTGTCATCCTTGCTTCTCCCTGGCCCTGTCCTGCATCTCTGGAAAACAGTCATCTTCATGGATGTGCTCCATGTGCCCTTTCTTTGGATCCTGCTGGTTTCCCTCTGTATACCACCATCCCAAATTGAGATTCCTTAGTTCTAATTGCCTCTTCGATATTCCTTGAGCCAGTTCACAAAATAATGCTGATGAAAAAGGGGAGAAAAAGCCCACAGAAGTGGCCTGTTTTCCCTTGCCTCGTGGTAAGATGACATGTTGTATCCATGGTCCCATTTGTGTCTGTTTATATTTGCTAGTCCATTTACGCATATGGGCAGGAATTTTCATTTACAAACAGAGAAACAGAGGCCAAAAATCTGGCTTGATTTACCAAATGTCCAAAGCAGGTGTGGAAATAGGAGCAATTCTCCAAATACCCTGTCTGGTCCATCTACACTCTGTCTTGGAGCTGGCCACTTTAATGAGTAGCTGTGCAGATTTGCAGCCACTGATGCCAGCTATTTCCACGCACAGAGTGCAATCAGCCTGCATCTGCCATGAGAGGTCAGAGAGTCAGGCGCCAGAGATGGATTTTAAATACAATTCTGAATAAAGCTGCTGGCCCCAAACCAGCTGTGGTTATGCTAAAGTTGCCTCAAGCCTCTGGATGTGAATGTAGCAGCAATGGGCTGACGAAAAGCCATCCTGTCCCTCCTCAGCATCACTTCCTGCAGCTATTTAGTGCCGTGGGAAGGACACCAGGCATGATAGACTGAAGCTGGAAGCCTTTACAGCAAATTCTGTCTCTCAAATGCTTCCTCAGCTCGTTGCATCTCTGTGACCATGGCAGGTACATTGATCTAGCTGACAGACTAAGGTCCTATAGCTCAGTTTTATATAGATGAACTGTAATTTCAGTAATAGGATGTTTAAATAATATTGTGTCACTTTTACATTTCACCTCCCTTTCCCTTGAATGAAAGTGCCTGTCTCCTTTTGACAGGTGGACATTTTTTTTTTTTTCACTTCCTTTTCCCCCACAAAGACTTTGCCTGAAGGACATCAGGAGTCATAATAATGGTTGATGCTTTCATGAGATCCTTAAAGATTATGGCTAAATGGAATGGTACTGTAATGTGATTGCCTCCCCACTCTTACTCCTGCTGTGCCACGTAATGGCATGGCGGGGCTCTCCGCTGGGATTAAAGCCAGTCAGACTGAAAATTGACTTGCCTTGGGGGCCATCAAGCAAATTTAAATGGCTGCTTCAAGACTCTGCCTGCCAGTGAGCCATTTCTCCAGCAGATTAGCAAAATGAATGAAATGTGGAGACAGTTGGGCAGTAGAAACAGTGCCATTAGGCCTACATGCTCTCTTTCTCCTTCTTCCTGATTTTACTCTAAACACTAACTCTAGTTCCTTGCAATTTCTCTCTGGGCTCCACCTCATCCACGAAATGGGAAGGGAGCTCAAAACAGAAAGAAAAGCTGTGACCTACCGTTGCCTGGGCTTTAGGTAGGATGAGGACAGGGAGGAGGGGAAGAGGACTTGCCCTTCTCTTTCATGCATTTTTCCTAGGGATAGAGGCCCTTCTAGAGAGAATTCAGAATACATAAACTTGTTTTCTGCTTGGAGTAACCCTCAAGGGTAATTCCTCCTGCAAGGCTAAAGCAGAGCGGTAGAAAGGAAAGAGTATCCCCCATCGCTCTCGAGATCAGGCCCCTCTCTGCTGTCACAGCCACAGGGAACATCTGCTCCCTCTCTCCTGTCCTTACATTGTGCTGGGATGGGGGCTGTGTTCCCTTTGCTCTGTAACCTCCTGCTTGTCATGAGAAAGTCTCAACTGTATGGTGACAGTCTGGGTAGGAGCAGGCAGTCTGGCTCTACAAGCATCCTTTTGAGGTGAAGGCTCGTTGTAGCAGATACTCACCACTCCTCCTGCACTGGGAAAAATATTGGTGCCTGAGGAGGATTCACATCTACTCCCTTGTCATCCAGGGCCTTTCAATAGCTCCAGCTCTGCTTAAATTCTTTGGCTTTTCAGATTATGTGAATGGGATTTAAGCATGTTTAGCTACTCCCGTGAATAGAAATGTTTTCCCATCTCAGCCCCCAAGAATGCTGAGTTAGGAATAGCGTGTTCTTAGCCTCTTTAGAGAAAGGCGTTCATGAAATGTGACTTTGAATACCACAGTGACACCATCACTTTCCTTGGCAGCACAGCCGTGTCTTTTTTTCAGCTGTTTTCTCTAATATTCTGTCTGAAATTTTCCCTGATGCAGCTGAAGTTTAATTACTTCTTTCTCTATCATTGCTGACTAATGATAATAACTGCTTCCTGTCCTCTGGTGCAACATTCTTTTCTCTATCTGCAGATAGTTAGTGTGCCTCCCCTTGGTGTTATTTCCTCTACTTTGAAATTGCCCACAGGCACACTCCCATTTCTTGTCTAGCTGCTAAATAAAACCCAGAGAAATATAGCCGTGAGAGTGGAACCTGGGTGGTGGCAGGGGACAGGCAGGTGGGATGACCCAGGAAACTGGCACTGGCAGAGAGTTTTGCTCTGCAGTAGGTCGCCTTGACAGCTTTTCGACAGCTTACACAGAAGGAACTGATGGTCTCAGCTCAGGTACTAATGGTCTAAATTCTACATTACAGGTACTGGAAGTTACTGCAGGTGGTTTTATAACAGAAGTTCAGGCCTGAGTGGCCATGGAGATTAGCAGACCATTTTTCCTCTAGAAAGCTTCTTTCCAGAGAAGGAAGGAAGGACACACTGGTTCCATTTTCAGAGGTGCAAAACCAAGAGATGCAGTGAGTTGCCTGAGGTCATGGAGTCAGGAGGAAGAAATACATCTGATTCCCAAGTCCCAGGCAGCATTCCTAAATCACGTTGTTTAGGTATTCTCAATTTCCTTCAGCATAAAAAAACTCTAATTATCTTCAGAAGTGCAGGATGACGACTCCGAGGCTTAGAGAAGACTGTTCACATGATTAAAGCTCCTAATGTGGTTTTAAGCATTTTACTGGCTTCAGGTCTTCTTTCTTTTTTTCAGGTAAATATGCAGTCAAAACTGGCACCACAGAGAAACTCAGCCAATGTGTTACATTTCTGCCACTGAAAAAACTATACACTCTATTTCCCCCATTTCATTATTATCAACCAACTTTTTCTCAAGTTTAAAGGGTTTTTTCCTTCTTCAGGGAAAACAAAAAAGAATTACAGCTCCACCGGAAGAAAGAGAAAAGATTCGTTATCTGCTAGTAGAGTTCATAGGACTTTTTGAAAATATTTGTAAATAGGTCTTCATTTAGCTGGCAAGGCTGACTATAAATAGAACTCCTCGAAGATTCTTTCAAACACAGTGTCTTATTTTCATGTAGGAGAAGCACCTAACATTTAAATGCCTCTCAAGCAGAGGTCTCCATTCTGCTGACTTCCATAGAAATAGCTTCCAAATCCTATCTCCAGACAACAAAGACCTTTGGAAAAGAAGTTTGAAAACTGGCATCTTTTGGGAAAGGCTTACCTCATGGCTCAAAGCAGAGGCAGCATGGATCACTGAGTAAGGCAGTGAACTGAGACTGCAGAGCTTCTGCAGGGTGACTTGCTGTGTTCACCTTTCTCCTGTTGTGTACTTAGATTAAAATTGCATTGAGGCATAGACTTTTCCTTAGTAAGCATTTCTATATCACCTAATACAACATTGTTCCCCATCTCAACAGACACTTCTGCATGCACTAAAAATAAAATACAATAAAACAAATAAATACAGGAGAGTAAGTCATGGCTCTCCCAACTACTTCTTTTTATCATTTTCCCGCCATCATCAGCTCAACTGTGTACCTTGTCTGCAGGTAAATATCAGATAAAGACAGACCTTGTCCCAAACAGCTGAGATGCAAAATTGAGATGAAACAGGCAGAAAGAAAAAAGGAAAGGAGACAGATACAAACATAGTTGTTGTACCGGGTCTGGCTGGGATGGCAGCCCGTGTTTTGATTTGAGACCAAAAGAGTGCTGGTAACACAGGGATGTTTCCATTACTGCTCAGCAGAGCTCACACAGAGCCAAGACCTTTTCTGTTCCTCACCCCACCCCAGCAATGAGAAGGCTAGGGGGAACAAGGAGTTGGGAAGACACAGTCAGGACAGCTGACCCTGACTGATCCAAGGGATATTCCAGACCACATGGCATCATGATCAGCATTAAAGCTGGGGGAAATAAGAAGGAAGACAGGAACATTCATGGTTATGACATTTGTCTTCCCAAGTATCCATCGCATGTGATGAAGCCCTGTTCTCTAGTAAGTGGTTGGACATCTGCCACTCCATGGGAAGTAATGAATGCTTTGCTTGTTTTGCTTTGCTTGAGCACAGTTCTGTTTCACTTATCAAACTGTCTGATTCCTTAAGTCTTCAGCTTTTGTACTTCAGATCCTCTCCCTTGTGTCCTGCTGGAGGGGAAGGAAGTGAGTGAGTGACTGGATTGCTCGCTAGGGTCAACTCACCACAGTAGCAAACACCAGACATCCAACCAGTTAACAACTACCAAATGTTTGAAAGACCTCATGGCAAATGATTTCCACCACCACTCAATGACCAGCTCAAGGTGATGCAGCTCCTGTGGATTTTCGCAAGGCTAAAAGCAGAAGACAGCAAGAATAGCAGGGCTAACCTTGTGATTTTGTACACCAGCCATGAAGGGCAATCAGCCGGTGAACCAGAGTGCAGTTTTGACTGCATGGGATGGGGTAGGGGAAAGAAACACAAAAAAAGAAAATCAGTTTCTGCTCAATGCACAAATTCAAGTTGTTTCATCACCTACCAGCAGGTAAGTTGCAGCTCATTATTGCTGTGATGATAGAGGTGGTTGCTCAAATGAATGGGGTGAGACAGCAGTAGCTTACTCAGGCTAAAATTATGAAGTCACTGCCTTTGGGAAGAGAAAGTCTCTCTAGCAGGTGTCCTTGTCTGCATAGTGGATAAAAGAAAAAAAGCCCAACAAATCCACCACCACCAAATATGAGGTGGAGGGTTTTTGTTTGGGGTTTTTTTTTTTTTTTTTTTTTTTTTTTTTTTTTTTTTTTTGTGTAAATGATGGCAGTGCATTTCAGCTAAGGTTAACTGACCTCCATCTTTTGTACAACATAAAAATGACATGTATTTTGATTTTTCCGGTTTTTGTCCTTTATCTCCGCTTCGGAAGTTTATCTCCTCTGCTTCTCTAAAGACAAACCAAAGGATCAACAACCTTAGAGGAGTGGAGACACTGACCTTGGAAATACTGAGATGGCTTGGCTAAGCACGTAGGTGCAATGAGGCAGCACTAATTCTTGTCCAGGTGTCTGGAAGACAAAATACAATATAATTCAATAGAACGAAGCCGTGGGAGGTGTGGTGGGGGGAGAGGAGAGCATTTTCACAACACTCTGTGTTTAGCTGAGTGATGATGGGGACACCAACACTGCCACAGCACTCTGCTGTCCTTCTGTGTGCCTGTGCTGTCCTTCTGTGTGTCTATTCTGTCACCTGGCTCTAGTCCATGAGGGGTGCTCAAGCGCAGTTTTGCTTCACCTAGGTTTGGGGTTCATAATAATTTTGGAGATAAGGGGAATTTAAAAAAAACCACCTAGACGAATTTCCTCCCAGGGAATCAGACCCACTGCTTTAAGTAGCTTTTTAATAAACACTGTGCCTCTCCGTGTTTCAGGCTGTATCATTTTATGCTGCTGTTGTTAGATCAATACAACATGGATGCTTGGACCACATGAGACTGTACCCATGTACAGCTCTTTTTAATTATGTCTGTATGAACCCCAGTGTAGGTGTCTATTCTGATTTAATAATATCTTATTTCAATCTAGTTTGAATCTGTTCCATGCTGATTTAACCTAAACCAAAATAAACCCTTTCCTAAGCCACAGAAAGACTGCTCATTATTTTATAATTAACTTCACTAAAGATACCTTGTCGTAAATTAAAAATGATTAAGGTGGTTTGGGAAAAAATCTTTACAACCAAGCAGTTAATGGAAAGCATATTGAACTGTAGCCAGGGCTGGGCTGAAAGCATTTCAGTAAGTTTATATTTAACGTGTTTCTGAAATCTAAGACAGATCCAAAGCTAGCTGTTAAAATTCGTCTTTCACATGCTGCCTTCTACCCTATTGCTGTCTTCATGTGCACAAACCCAGTGTTTATGCTTGACTCTATAAGAGCTGTCTTTTCCCTATGCCTGCTTAGGATCCAGCAAAGGAGCAGATGCAATCTCATCTGTTATTGAGATTACAGTAGAAAGGCTCGTTACTCCAATTGCTCCCTCATCCATCCTCTTTCCTTTTTCTCCTCCTGGGCTTGATTGATATTCAGAGGGCAAAATAACCCTGGAAATTTTTTTAGGAGCAAATTGCAAGCAATGCTGTAGTAGAAGTTCATCTATCACTCTGTATATACTGTGTTCTGATTTTTAAAATTACAGGTTTATGTCAGCATTGCAGGGAACACAAAAGTTTTGATCACATGCATCTGCAAAAATGAAACTCAGATTAATCTTCCGTTGTTTGGAGATACTGAGGTAAATCAAAATAAAAATCTCTTTTTACTTTACATAGTCTGTGTTTACACAACAATCTTGGGTTATATCCTTCACTCCCGTGGCACTTGATGGACAGTTCTGGATGGTTTCCCAAACTAAACTCAGAAAAGGAATGCCAAGGAATGGCACTTCACAGTCTACAGCTGGCAGGGAGGAGTTTCTTCATCATCTCTGCATGTTATTTACAAGAGGCTGGCATGGAGCCCCATCAGCCTGTGACCGCACTGGGTGGAGGTGGGCTGTTCGGCTGTCCTTGCGTGGGGAAGGAGGCTGTTCTGAGTCAGAGTAAGAGGCATTGGAGAGGTCAAATACTGGGCAAACGTGTTCACAAGGATCACCTCTGAGCTTACAGTCTCCTTTATTTCCTTTAATGCTAAACACAGAGTGTGGAAAGCTCTGTGTGTGTCTATGTCTTAGGCAAGAATCCTTGCATTCCCATGCATTCCCCAACTTGGCCTTTAGTTCGATAAGCATCTGTACTAAAACACTGGCCATGCCATGAGACGCGTAGAGAGTCACTGACACATCAGTCATAACACTCCGAATGTGGGAGTCCTCATTTTTTGGTGGGGTTGTGTCCAGAGACAGATTCTTTCTTGGAGGTCTTCCTGGCAGACGTTTTCCTGACTTTAGATCATGAGCGAGTATAAGCTGCAAGACAAAAGGGGCAAATTGCTAGGGATGCCACTGGAGCAGAATGAGCAAAGTGAAGCTTGTTGATGGTGAGTTAAAGAGGTGGAACACCTGGGATGTTTGCAAATGAGCTGTTGGGAAAAAGTGTTGCAATTAGGACCTATTAAAAGGAGATGCTTCCAATTCATTACACACAGTTAACATAGTTGTGGGTGCTGAATCCCTCCACCACTGTCTGTGTGCAATACATCCTCCCTTTAGAGGAACTTGAATTACTTCCCAAATGGTTTGTCCAATTTCAGGTGAAAATTGTGTTTCAGACAACAGCACAGCAGTGTCTCCAGGATGAGAGTTGCTCTCTTCTGTGTAGAAAATTAATGGCTTGTTTTGTTCAAACACTCTCTGTCTTCTCCCCACGATGATAATCTATTTTGAATTATATTTTATGGTAAAAGGCTGCAGCAGCTGAAGCCAGGATCAGGGTGAACTATCTTCCCATTTAAAAGATGGAACAGCTGTCTTTCAATTGAGATACAAAATGAGAGATCCTGACCAGTTGTGGTTGTTTGAAGATTGGCTTGCAGAGCTACCTAGAAAACAAAGGTCCATTTCTTGCCTTTGGCCTGAAATTCCTGTTGCAGTTACAAACCGGGAAAGCTCTTTTCTTCTTTTCCAGAGCTTTTGTGTACTGTTTGTAGCCTTGTTAAAACAGCTGCTGAATGCTGCAAAGGCAACTACATCTTGATGGTGGATGGAAATGAACCCAGAATGAGAGGATGTAGAAAGACAGTGTGGTCAGAAGGGACCCTGTGTCATTGTTTCGCCATATGTCAGAAACATTAAACATTAAACCAGGAACATGGTATCAAAATCTTCCAGCTGGAGAAATAGGCAGACATTGGAATTGTTCAAGGAACGAGATAGGTCTCCAGGAGAGGACACTTTTTCTAGTTACAGAGGAAAACTAGGTTTTCTAGCTTTGGAGATCCCATACATGCTATTACCCAGATCATTTGGAAAGCTGAGGAAGGCAGAAATCATTATATGGGCTTCTGAAGCATCCCATCTTCAAAACAACGCCTATCAAAATCAGATTTGCAGAACTCCTCCTTTTTAGCTATTTTAAAAAGTGGGTAGATTTCCAGGGAAACTGGAACTCTCCATGAGCTGAACACTCTTGAACATGTATGCTAAGCACCTTTGAAAACTGGTCCAAAATACAAACTATGTCTTTTAAAAATACTGCATTACTGGGGGAGACAAACAACTCGGCAAATAAAGAGCTCAAGGCATTTCGATTCTCCTTGTGCATGAGGCTATCCATTCCTCCCTGAGGAAAGGGAGGGAGGGACTAAACGTGAACTCAACCATCTCTGAGGTACTTGAGATAATTGTGGTACAACTGGTTTGATTTGGAAATGGAATTAGAGTGTTCTTTTTTGCTCTTCTAATTAATCAGGGTTGAATGTCTGTATTTGCAGCTCCTTCAATTAGTTCTCTACAGATCGACCCCCACCCAATCTATTAAAAACTGAGATTTGTGTTTGGAGTAAAAGAGCTCTACAGATCTAAAGCTCTCAGCTAAATTACTTCTCTCAAAAGTTACATTTCAGGAGTTGAGGAAAGCAAAACACAAAACTTGCCAGAGTTTGATAATTGCAGTCCAGCCGTTCCCTTCCTCCCTTCAAACCGAACCATGCAAGGAGTCCAGCAAGCCATACACTGTCTGCCTTGTTTCTGGTTGACATTCAAGTTCTCTTTTTTGTTGGCAACAAGGAAAACCAAAGGGAGTTTACAGCAGAATTTTAAATAGCCAAAGCCTAAGGAGTGTAAAATTATAAATAAAACCAACAGCAAATCTAAACAAAAAAAGCTCCAAACCCTTCTCCCAGCTGTTCAAGTAGTAAGATATGCACTTCTGAGACAGTGTAAACTAAGACCAAGTCCAATCCAGAAAAGTTTGAAAGAAGTCTGTGGAAAGAAACTTTTTCTTAAAGCAGCAAGAAAAGCAGGTGCTGAAGACAGAGCCCTTGGTAAGGTGGTGTGGAGTGAAACATGCTCAGCCCGGTCAGAGCTATGGGCACACAGCTGGATGCAAGGACAGTGGTGTCTCCACTTGCCCCTGTGCAGCAGCAATTTCTATTCCGTGCAGTCCAGCTCTCAATGGCCAGGGTCCTCAGAGACAGCTCACAAAGTGTAGCAGGTTGACCCACTCGTGCTTTTTAGTGGCAACATTACTCTCAAAGTCTGTCCTTTCTTCCTCCTTTTCTCTTCATGAAAAATTTTGCATCATTTAAGTGAAGAACTTGGAAATGATTATACATCTGACAAACCAGCTATGAAGCCTGGGCTAGGAAAACCAGTTGTTAAAGCTATTACTGCTCATTTTGACCAGCTTTTTCTGATGCAAGACTATTGTTTAAAGTACCCAGGAGCATTTATCCTTTTATGTACATCCTTAGTACTGGCAGTAAGAGGAGATATTTATAGGAGTGGATGAGTCTTTCCAGTCTCCAGGCAATATTTCACAGTGGAGACCTTGGAACAAAAGTTTATGAACTTTCTGACTCACAGCCCTCTCTTTCAGCTTTAGGATGCCAACTTTTCGTATATTTTGAAACTTGTGACTCAAGTTTTGAAGTTGTTTCATTAGAAGAACTTCCTCTTATGCTTTCAGAAAGCCTCTGGTAACTTAGAGAGACTTGAAGACAAAAGGATGTATTCTTGTTAAACCTGAGAATTAGGAAAGAACAAGGTTTGACCAGTGAGAGGGTTCTGGAAACTCCACTTTTTAACATGACCTGATTGCCAAAATCCATGTTCCTTATGCATCACAACGCTGTATTTTCCTGATGATGTCGTGACAGAAAGCTGTTCTAGCACTGGCACCCCAGGCAAATTGCAAGGCTTGTAAAGGACTGAGGAAGATTTCTGCTTGTCACTGCACATATGATAATGCTTCCCTTCCGATGATACTCGAAGTGAGTACACTCGGATGAGTGTGTATCGCATCCTTTCCCCTTGGCTAAGCAGAAAAATTCAATAGCCCATATGCATGAAACTGATGTAGAAAGCGACACAGCTCTGAGAAACTCAGTGCTGGTCCTGTTCGGAGTCAGGGAGTTGTGATATGAGTTGTTGAAAGGCACGAGAGAAGAGAGAAAGCAAAATGGAAACGCCTTTTTTTTTACCATCCTTGGAAACTATTCCGAAGTGGAAAAATGAACAAACCGCCCAACACAAACGGTTATGTCTTATCAGAGACACCTCTCACTCATCATTTACTTGAGTCTTCTGGCTGCTTTGAGGTGCAGTTCGTAGTTTTCTAAGTTCAGTTACCATGGAAGAGTCTATAAACTTGAAAGCTTCCTGGGATTTTTATTTTATCGTGTTTATTTTCCAAAGAGGTGTTCTTCGTGATCAGCAGGAAATGTATTGCACAAACAGCTTTTCATTAAGGATGCTTGACCGCAGCCCTGAGCCACAATGGATGTTCAAAGAATTGAATGGAATGAGTTTCCCAGCACATCTGTGAGCTTCAAGGGAGGCGTACGTCGGCTTTCACGCTGAAGTCTCTGATTAAAGCAAACTACGCAAAGGTGAAACGCAGCCTCCTTTTGTGGAGAGCAATTCCACGCACCGTTGGGAAAATTGCTGGGTCCGTGCTTACTACGAGGACAGAAGTGGCAAGAGAAGAGACACACAAGGACTGCAGCAGAAACGAAGAAGCTTCTTGAAGGTTAGCAGCGAATAAAGAAACATTACAAATACCAGATATATTTGTGAAGTTCCTGCTGATCATCAGGAGCCTTAATCAAGGTGGTGGTATCTGATGTGTTCCTGCCCCTCTTTGTCGAGCTTAGTGAGCAGAAGTCAGGTGAAGGGAATTGACAGACCACGGTTGAGAGTAGAGGAAACTTTACTTGCAAAAATCCAGCAGGACGTAGTCAGAAGGGTGACCTTTCCTAGGGTCCAAGGTTTTCATGTCCAGGTCAGAAAATGTTCTGGGAATACAGAACATTTGCTATCACATCTGATTTATCTAACAGGTCTTGGTCAGCCGTAGATAGAGCTTAAATACTCTTCTCTGGTGTTTCAGGAACTGCTCTGCCCCTCTCAGGGAGGTGAAATGTGTTCAGTGAATGCCTTGAAGCTCTTTCCAGGAGAAACCTCCACTTTTTTCAAATCAGAGGAAGGAGATGGCAGATGCAGGCCTAATTGTGATAAAACAGGGGAGGAAAGACAGAGGGAGACATATGGGACCTTTGATAATTTCCTTGTTTTAAATCAGTAATTTCATGGCCCTTATCCCATCATCCTGCCTCAGAAGAGATGGCTAGGGAGGCATCAGTCTGGGGAAAGTAGCAGGCTCCCAATAGAAGGATAAGAATAAGTGAGAGAAGGACAAGAAAATATGCATATGTTTGGCTTGATTCCCTGGTGTTCATCAGCTTCTGAAGGAACCCTTATTAGCAGGTGAAATCTCTGTGACCTACAGCGCAGGCAGAGGGTATAAGCCTCACCCGGAGCTTTGCCTCTCCCGATGTCCAGTGGGAATTAACTGGCACTGAGGTCAATGTCTGAGCTTAGTTTTGATCATGTAGATTGTTACTACCTGTCCTAGAGACTTGCAGCATTGCTGCTACTTAGATAATTGCCAGTAAGGCAGTGAAAAAGGGTTTATGGTGAAACTAAATGGCTCACAAAGTTGGCATGAGTAAAAAGTGCTTCTATAAATACCATTTTTACATCAGTTTCACAGGCCTTGTACACTCCTTTCTCCTGAGAGGCACCAGGGCACTTAGCTGCACATTGAGAAACAATTTCTTCGATGAGAGTACATTTTCCTCTGTAGAATCCACAGTAAGAAAGAAGACTGATGCTAACTGGAAAATTAGTTTTGCTGCCCTACTACTGCATTTTCATACACATAACGATCATTTTCATAGATAAGATCTGTGTGATTCTGTTCCTTTGGGCAGCTGCTCAAGGAGGGGTTTTTCCCCTCAAAAAATGCCCCACTGGCTTCTCAGCTTTTCTGATTAGTGAGTGAAATGGTTTTCTTTTGAGACTGACATGGTGAACTTGGAGAAGGTTTATGATCACCAGACAGAGGCAGAAACTGTGATGAAGGAATAGAGGTGAGGAGAAAACAATAATTTGAATTATTGCCTTAGGAATGGTGAGAGAATGGCTTCCAAGTCTCCTCTCAAAGTCTTGAGGCAGCTCATGGTCCTCAGCACATGAGAAAATTCCTGCCCCACAGGGCTAACTAGATACATATGTGTGTGGAAGATTTGATGTGCCAGATTTGGTGCATTTTCCATGTTCTTTTCCCTGAGGAGCTCTATCTCGCTGACATTATAAACAAGCAGACACTACATGTATATGAAACAGGAAAGAAATGAAAACAGGTTGTTAAAAAGAATCATGGTTGTAATGAGACTTCTCTGCTTCACAGTGATATTAAGGGTGTGGTCTTGACTCTGACTTTTAAGCAGGACTGAAGGGTTTTTCTTTTGAATTGGTGAATATTGTTTCTAACGGTGATGTGATATTTTTGTTCTTTAAAATTTCATACTTGCTGTATCTGAGAGTAGATCATGTGAGTGGGATGAATATCCCTTATTCTTTCTGAAAATTCTACAACAGAATTTGTAGAATTCTGACCAATAACTACCAGACAGATAAAAGGTATTTGCTGTTCTGACCAATAATTACCAGACAGATTACCAGATTCTTTCTTTCTTTCTTCCTTCACCATCTTCCTTCAAAAAACTCCTAAACAAAAATTAAGTCTGTGTGAAGAAATCAGCTAATCCCTGGTAGGATTAGAAAAAAGTAAGTAATTCCATTTACATCTTTTCTACAGTTCATAAAATTTTTAAACATGAAATGCTGTCATTTTACCCATGGCACCTTCCCAGATTTCACTTTCTCCTAAATGAGACCAGATATGGGAAAGAATAGTCCCAACTACAGCCTTCATTTCCCCAAACTTCAGGTGGACTCTGCGTGGGAAGCTTTCACTGTGCCATGTTCACACGCAGGCAGGTGGGAACAAGTTCTGGCAGACTTTCAAACAGCTTGGGCTGAAGCTCACTCTGGGATGGAGGCTGCGAGTTGTGTTGGTGGCAAAACTTAGCAAAGATGGTTACCTTGGGTACAACGCTGAGCTAATGCACTTTGTGGGCCGGATTTATATCGCACATGATTCTTCTTTATGCTCTCACACAGGATAATCGTCCCTACCTAAACAGAAAAAGAAGAGGTCCTCTGATGTGTACCCTGCTAATATGAGTCACAACACCTTATTGTCTTTCTAGAAGAAAAATGTGTGCTGCAAGGGAGACTTGAAGGCTGTGGGGCACCTCCTCTGTTGGTCTTTTCCGAAGCTTGTCTGACATTGGAAGGGCTGTATATCCAAACAGGGGTACACTGGAAAACACGAACTCTTTGGGCTGCGGTAAGAGGGGCAAGTAGCAGTGAGCTTGCCTCAAGTGTGTCAGGCTCTGGAAGACCACTTTGTCATGTGCTGTGAAGAAGTCACCAGGCGTCACTGGAATTGCCTCCCTCTGGCACAGGCACTTGCTGGATAGTTTTTTTCAGGTATATAAATAGATTTGATTTAATTTATAACCCACAAAGATGCCTTGCGTCTTCCTTGGGTGGTAGAGCCTTTTCTTTCTGGTACCATTGCTTCCTGAACCTTTGAGCAATGCTGCCTTTTTCCTTTAAGGAAGGGGAATAGGGGAATAGGGGAATAGGGGAAACACTCCCTCTCAGTTCCCAGGACAACAGCCTTAATGAGAGAGTATTTTCAGATCAGGAATCACATCTCATTCTGGTTTTTTATTGCTCTTTGTGACTTCTTTGCACTTATTTAGAGGTAGAGGCCACCAGCATTTCTAGGCTTTGTTCTGCTCCTCATCAAAATTATCCCCACTGTAACTCTTACATAAGCCTGTCACTCCAAACCCCCATTCCCCCGCCCTGGTAACTGCTTCTGCCTTCTTTTCTATAGGTCTTGCCATACTCAGAGGCTCATCAAGCACATTTCCAAACTTCCACCCACCTCATGAGCTGCATGCCAGGGATTCTACAGCTCATTTATCTTCCTTGCCTGGCTTTGCTATTGCCTGCAATCAGGTGTGCTCTCTGGGAAAAAAAGGATGAGATGAGGAGCAGGCTGGGGCTTTGTGTAAAATCTTGTTTGCTCTTGCTGCTTCAGGTATTTGGCAGCACCTTTTTCCTAACCTGAGCATTGATGGTAAGAGTGGAACACCTTTACGCAGTCACCTGTTTTGCCTGTGCCTTGACTCAAACCTGGTTTAATACCAGTTTGTGGGACTCTTGGGCTTTGATTTAAGAAGTAATTGGAAGTATACACTACTCACGGTGCCACACATGAGGGGACAGAGCTGTCAACTCCTTTTTACTTCTAGGAATTGAGGTGCAATCCAGCAACACTAAGATCACCACGCTCTTTTCCTGGAATTGAAGTAACATCCCTCCCATGCAGCAGAAGCCACTTCTCATCTTTCTTAGAGCCAGGATATGGAGTGATGAAATCACAGGCACTACGGTATTGAATTGGAATGTTACACAGGAATCCATGTTCCCTGGGATCCGCACCACCATATCAAACAACAAAGTTTCAATCAATACCTGAATTTTATAGCGAAACGCTGTGGATTGCATTGCTCGGTCTTTACCTTGCACACTGTTGATCAAGGCCACCTTGCCAGGAACAGGGCTCCAGCCAGGCAGGCTGGCAGGACTGGCACTGCAGCAGCTGGATTTCCGATCTCATTCTTATGCAGCCTATGTACGGCAGTCGCTTTCATCCTTGCCCTTAACTTCTGTTTGCTCAATGAAAGCAGCACGTAGGCAAATAACATTTTGCATTTTAAAAGAGTTTTAATTTGTATCTGTTTTCAAAGTACACACCAAGGCTAATGAATTGTCACTCCATTCTCTAGGATACACAGGAACAACTGACTAAAATTAGCATTAATTAGCTGAATTACTGTACCATCAAGAAGCTTCAGTTGAGCTTGGGGTCTTGCTGCAATAGGTTTAGGATGAGCAAGTTGTGTGAAGCTGGTACGGGTTGGTGTAGTTGCCATTATCACTTTGGGGAGAGGTGATCAAAGAGTGACTTCCTTCTTGAGGTGCCACAGCTAAAGTTTCAGACCCAATGGAGAGCATTAGTGAGCAGTGGATCCTCATTGTTCTTGAGTTCACTTTGCTTCCTATTTGAATGTTGCTACAATTCCATGTCTCATTTATTAATTTGATTTTACACATTTCACTGCTCCCACTTAGTGCATGGTCCCACAAATGCTTGCAAAAGCTGACCAGAGGAGCTGGAATACCACACTGAAGAAGGGAAGGACTGGAAGTAATTGAGAGCCAGTGGGACCCTCTTTACCAGGAGACACATTTAAATACTATCCCTTTCTTAAGAAGAGCAACCTGTTCTGTCAAGGGCAAGGGTGGTTTAGTTCAGTTAGATAACTCAAGGGATTGACTAGAGAGAAGGGATGGACAGTCTTGCCCTCATCTCTGAAAGCAGAAGGTATTTCAAATCTCTTGTATTCTGCCCTCCAACATTATGGCAGTGACCTGATAAGGTCCTATCTGAGGGCCAGGTCCTACCTGATGGCAGAAGTCTAGAAAATGGGTACTTGCAACCTATCTCTGTTCCAGGCAGTCTTTAACACTCCTCTGTGAAGAGGAATTACCATGAGAAATTTGCAATAAGCAACACAAAAATTTTGGTAAAACCTCCTCACTGTCCACAGGGTTCCCTTTCTGTCTCCATTGGCATCACATACATGTTGATAAACACTTAATGTGTCTTGAGCATGAATGAAATGTACCAGATTTGTAGTTCTGAAGTTGTGCCCTGATCTCCTTGACCTGAAGTTCACTGAGACTATTCTCTATGTAGGTTTGTTTTTCAAACCTGTTACAGAAAACAGTGGAAGAAAAGACCCACCTAATTTTCCTTCTGTCTTATCTGCTATGCCTTTTACTCAGGGACCGTTTCTCCTGGATTAGACGGTTGCTTTCATGCCTTGGCAGCAGTCTACTTAAAATTTGATGGATAAAACCAACTAATTTCACCCAGTCCCTCTCACTATTGATGGATGATTATTAAAGTGGTGGCAAAATCAGGCTGGGATTATGCTGCAGAAACCACGTTGTCTTTTTGGCTTAGTTTAATGGTGCAGGCATATTGAACATTGCTTCTTTCCAACTTCTTTGTGCTCCCCAAAATGAAGCAATGATATCTTTGACCTGAGACAGACCCATGGGTGACCTTGCAAAATCAGATTAAAGAGTAAGAGAGCCAGAGTTTCAAAAGCAGGTGCAAAGCTACAATTACAAAAGCTGCACAAGATGACAACTGCTAAAACAGATGGAAACTACTGATTTTTGGAAGGTGGAAGTTTAAACTAGTTCAAATTAGCGGCTGTTTTAAGAAATTCTACTCTTTACTAGCCTCCAGTACTGTCCTCCAGCAGGTTCATTGCTGTCTGTTTTGACATCCCTGGAGATTAATCCACTATGAGATGTTTCTCCACACCACATTACAGGCAAATGCCAGGACACTCTGTCCGTGCTGGGACATCAGCCAGCTGTGTGCCCCGACAGCAGGACATTGACCCCGAACCAGTGCATCCAGCCTTCACAAAGTTTCTGGTCTCTCAGCAAAGCAGAATAAACTTATTTTGCCATTACACAGCTTCTGCAGTGGAACTGATTCATCTTTTCCATGCATCTGCCCACAATATACCACACAGTCAACTTCTGACATCTTAAGGGCATCTCAGTGTCCCACACTTTCAGAGCAACCACACAGTAAATTTAATCTCTCCTCCACTCTGTCTGGAAGAATTAGGAGGGAGGAGGCGTATCCAGCCCACTTCACATCTTCTAGGCCATGAGGGGATTCTCAAGGTTTTCTTCTGAAAGAACAGTGCTCACAGTCTTACTCCCCACCTTCTTTGCAATGAATGCTGTGTTTCAAGCTTCCCTCAAGTAAGGAGACTCATTTCTCCTTAAATCCCCTATAAAAGGCCAAGAAATCCCTACAAAAGGCAAAGCCAAGGGATGACCTCTTTTCCCCCTTTGCCCTGTGTTTGTTCACCAATGTTTCTCAGGAAGGTTTGGCAGATGGGCCTTTGATGTGCCGGCTCTGACAGCCCAGTCTGGCCCAGCCCCTCTCAGATCCTCAGCAATCCCTCCCACGCACGGCACGGGTTGTGCCAGCTGCTGAAGCCTGGCCTGCGAGACACAGAAACACATGAATTAACTGAGATTAATAAAATATGAGTAGATGGAGAGGGGATAAACTTTAGTCCTCTAAGTGGGTTAAACCTGCAGGGCTGCTTCAGACTCAGGTTTTATTTCTTTGGTTGCTTCTAAACTCTGGAGGGAGGATCTTGTAGGGAAAGGGCTGTTTTGGATGTGTTAAAGGTGTAAGTGGTAGAAGCATTAAGAAGCAGTGAAAAGAAGCAGTAGAAAGGAGGGAAGGATAGATATACTCCCTTCTCCTTTGGAGATGTTGTTGCTGCTATCTTGCATTCCCTGTAGGGATTCAGGGAAATGTTGGCAGTTCCTTACTTGTTTTCTAGAAGCAGACAGGAATTTATATGGTGGAACACTCCGTATTTGATTTAATCCATGCTCCATTATACTTGAAATGGGCTGTCTTAATATTTCCTGCATTAGAAAGTATTATTATGTCAGTCAGCAGAAGAGGAAAAAAAAGCTCTGATTGCACGGATAGCCTCTAGCAAATAACATTGCTTTGCTAAATGTAGGAAGAGGTGTCCTCTTTTTTTCCCTTAGGTGAACATTTCTTTTTTGGAAAGATGAAACACCTGGCTCCTAAGCTAGCAGAAATGTCCAGCTACAGACCAGAACATTACGATACTTCTGTTGACTAAAAGACCTTGTGGTCTGGTAGAAAGTGCTGCCTTTCTCTGTGGCCTGAGGTCAGCTAATTCATAATCATCAGAGAGTAATGACTTGCTCAGGGCTTGTAATTTCCTATTATATTGAAAAAAGGTAAGCAAGTGGATGGTATTCGGGGAGTTACGGTGTAACATTCATTTCATAACCACATAAAACACACACCTTCGTGGATTCATACTCTTCTAGATTATGATTTTGAGCAGGAAATTAAAAGAATGGAAGAACTGTTAGCTTGCTGGCCAACCTTTTCCCAAGACAAGACAGTATCTTCCTGTTTTTAAATATTTCCATGTAAAAGGGAGGAAAAGGTTCATCTCTTCTACTGGGATAGTCTTAATCTTTTCAAGAGATCTCAGGCAGATTTATAGTCTTTAAGAATGTCACCCTTAGGTTAGAAAGTTAATTTATTTTCGTTCCCCAATTACATATGAGATGTGCTCAGTTTACAAGTTAAAACCTGGGGTGTTTTTTTTGTTGTTGCTTTTAAGTTTCTTTATGATGCTGGCTTTGCAAACTCTTCCTGGAACTAGACAATAAACAGATTTTCTGCTTCCAATGCTACTTCTAGCTATATCAGTTACCCAGGGTGTGAGATGAAGGTTTGTGAGAGGAAGGTTATATCATTGGCAAAACGGGAAGCAGGATAAACTCCTGTTTACGTCTGTTCAGTTGCAGTGCATTTGTACAGCGAGCTAGAGAAAAACTACATCATAAGAAGTACAGATCCTATGAAGGTTGAAACTACTATAATTTATGCCAGCTGCCCAGAGACACTTGCTGTTATCATGTTATACTAACAAACATTAAAGCCCTGAAATACAGAACAGCATAACTCTGTCATTCTGAGAGACCTTATTTTGCTGCAGCTGAGCATCTGGCCCTGTGAGCTGATTTCATGTTTCCAGTTGGAGTCATTATCTCTTTGGCTGTGGGAACACACATCCCGTGCTTATGCTCGAATCCAGAATGTTGGACTCAGTGGTAATATATATAAACCCTGAGAACTATTGAATATCTTCGTGCTTCATAAATATTCTGATAGACCTGAGCAAACTCCCAAAGTCCTGGCCTAGTATTCACTGCAATTTAATTTATGGCATGTATTTCCCCCACTATTTCCAGCAGCTTAGCTAAGGAATCTGGAGGAAGCATTGCCAGGACATATGAATTTTCAGAAATTCACATCTGGGGATGGACATACCAGATTAACATTAATAAATGGCATGGAACACTGGTTGACTGATAAGTGTGACAAACCCAGCTATTTTCCTCAGCTTTCTAAAAGTTCGCCTCAGTCAGTATGCTCACTTTGTCAGGTGAGATGAGAAGACAAAAAAATTAAATCTAATTGGAATTAAGGCTTGATTCTGACATCTGTGGACATACAAAATACCTATTTCTCTGTCAATACTGATTTTGTCAGCAGATCTGAGTCACGAATGAAAGGGTCACAGGGTTACTTTTAGGAGCTGAGCCATTTTTTTGCCATTTAAAGAAAGTTGGTAAATCCTTGTACTAGTTTGAAAGCAAACTGGTGAGACACTCGAAATCAGAATTACAATTTAATAGGAAAATTAAAAATAAATGCAGTAGTACAGAAACACTGACAGAGTCAGAATACAACCTGACACCCTGTCGGGCAGGGTGGTGGTAGCAGTCCAATTAAATGGTGGCTGCAGTCCTCTTGGAAGTGATAGATGTGTTTCTGCTGAAGCAGTGATCCTGTAGAAGGGTCTGGTCTTCCTGTGAAGGTCCAGCAGTGGTTATGTAGCTCCTGTCCTCTGGGAACTCAGTAGGTAAGGACTGACTGTGGTGTTCCAAACCTCAGATGATACCCAGGTAGGAATGCTTGGTTCCTCCCCCTGGGCGGAGCATCTCACAATGGGAGGATGTAATTTTATGAGTCCTGCAGTGAGGCTGGATGGCCCATTAGCAGAAGATATTCCTCCAGAGGGAGTTATCAGGGATGAGTCATGAAAGAGATAAAGAACATTGCCCCACCTGGTTTTAACAGATGGTGATAGAATACACACTTTGGGTTACATCTTACACTGTAAACTAAGACAATCCTCTACAAAGAAAATGTTGTAATTAAGGGTGTTTTATTTGCCTCACCTGAAATTCATAGTCCAGACTGATGTGGGGAAATCCAAACGGTCCGTTTGAAGTTTAGAGCTTTAGGAGAGACAAGGGACATCAGGTACACAGTGGTATTTTCATAAAGCTCCTCCTTTATATCTGAAAAAAGGAATTTACTGCTTTGCTTGCATTTATGGCTGCTTGATGGCTGTTTTACAAACTGAATTGATATGCCTGCAGTAAGCTTGTGACAGAGGGGCCAGTGCATGGCTCCTGCGTTGCTATTCCATCCCAGGCATGGTGCTTTTATTCTAAATAAATATATGTCTATTTTAAAAAATGGCTTGCAAAGACACGTGGCTGGGTGCACTGTTTATGGATGGGATAGACTTAATTTTGTTCATAGTATCTGGGATGGGCAATGTTTTAAATTTGTGACCAGAACATTGCTGATAACACGGGGATGTTTTTTGCTGAGTGAAGCCAAAGGCTTTCCTGCTCCTCACCCCACACCGGCAGAGAGGAGGCTGGGAATGCAAGAGGAGCTGGGAGGGGACACAGCTGGGACAGCTGACCCCGACTGACCCAAGGGACATCCCACATCATATGGCATCATGCTCAGCTTACAAATCTGTGACCAAATGTCCTTAATTTTGCCCATGACTCATTTTGCTTTGGCAGCATCTGGAGCAGCAAACTGGTCCTATGGACACTTGAAGTCATTGATCTAAATTACAGAAGAGGCATGGCAGGGGGGTAGAAGGAGTCAAGCCCTGTGCCCCTCCTGATTTATGGCTGTGAAGCCAGTGCCCTCTGCAGCAGAAAGTGGAAAGATGGAGATCTACAAGTGTAGCAATGGGTGGTAGCGGGGGGGCCGGAAGACCAAGGGACCATGGTTGGGTCCAAGAAACCCCCCTCCAGGTTTGTTGTAAAAGCTTCTCCCATCCACTCTTATGAATATTCATGTACCCCTGCAAGATGTAACCAAAGCCCCCATTCTTGCCCCTCTTTCCCCATTAGTTGTTTTGTATTACCCGCACCCTTCTCCCTCTCTCCCCACTGGCTGTTTTGTATTACCCCGCCCCCTTCGGGACTCCCTTATAATCCCCAGCTGAACGGAAGTTCAGCCTCTTGGTTCCTGGGACACCGATGCGGGACCTCCCTTTCCCTGGGGTCCCCCACAATAAAACCTACAGTTGTCCCGGCCAAGAGCCGCCTCCGAAGCCTCTGGGGGCACCTGAAACCAGCAATGCGTGGGGTGGTTGCTGGCTACCNCAAGCACCTTGCTATCACCCAAGAGTGAAGAGAGACGGATCATATTTTATTATAACTGGCAGAGGTACAGAAAAAGTCTCCTCCCTCTCATCCTGCCTTGCTTCGTCTTTTGACTGCAGTGATGGACCAGAGAATGCAGATGATGAGGTCTGGTGGTCTTACCCCCAAGGGAGCAGATTCTGCATGATGTAGGTGCCCCATTTTTAAAAAAGATTGCAGTGCATGACACAAAGAGAAATAATAAACTATATAAAGACAAAACTGAGCATGTTGTGAATGTTGTCACAGCAATCTCCATCTTCCTCATACCTGGGGAATTAGTGTCTGACCTGTCTTGGCTTCTGTGACAGCAGAGTGGATCAGTTTTACCTTAGGGCAATATTTTGCAGCAAAGACTGAGATTTTTGCATCTTTTTTTTTTTTTTTTCAATCTTCCATCTAATGCATTTAGGGGTTTTGAGACCCAAAGAAGGCCATTTCTGAGGAAAGGAATTTACCTCCTCTCATATGCAGGTAAGTGGTTTTCTTACTAGAAGAAAAACCTCATGAAATGTGAAGCTTACAGTTCAGCTTTTTTGATTTCATTTTTACATCTATCAATATTTGTGTGAAATCTGTAAAACCTTAGAAATGCTGCAACTTTGATCACAGCTACAAGCTAGATTGCAGCTGCTCCACTCACAGCTCATCAAGGAACTGAGTGCTGCAGGAATGGCTCAGAAGTGACCAGCAAGAGCTGGAACAGGGAATCATCTGCTGGCATAAAATCCTAACTGTACCATTACTAAGGCAGTGGCCTGGCCAAACAGGGAAGGGTGCCTAAGGAGTGTCATGAAGGTAAAAAAAAATAAATTTCAGTCTTCAATTGCAAATCCCTGCAGAAGATGGGCAGAAGCCTGTGTGCAATGACAGCTGGTAGGAAGAGAACACTGTATGCATGTGCATGGACTGTGCATGTGTGCAAGTGTAGGGGCTCAGATGGAACCATAGATGGATCCATAGAATATCCTAAATTAGAGGGGTCCTACAGGGACTGTCAAACACAACCATTCTCCTGGCTCTGCACAGGACAACCCCAAAAATCACACCATGTGTCTGAGAGCATAGTCCAAACTTCTTGAACTCCGTCAGGCAGCTGGTATGGAGGATCCTTGTGCTTGTAGCCTTTGGCAAGAGACCTTGTCACAGGTCTCCTGTGAGTCTGGAGCTATTATACAAGTGACACACCATCCTTATGGAGGGGACTGTGTAAAAAGAACATCTTATTAACCACAGCAGTGGTTATGCATGGTAGTGGTGCAATGAGCTTCATAAAATCTGCGCAGTTAATTCTCCCATGAGACTGAAACCAGTCAGGGTCATTTTAGGGAGATGAGAGAGTAAAGCCAGGAGGAAATGCATTTACTTAGTTTTAATGGAGTAGTTTTTCAATCACTTATATCTCATCAGGCTGTAAAGGAGAAAAACAATAGTATTAAGGCGCTACATGGATCTGCTGTATCAAATCGACCCAAATTCTGCATCTTTATAAAGCTGCAACAAATGGGAGCTCCAACAAGGAATACATTCCTTCACGTCTGCAGCACTTCTCTTTTTTTCTTGTGTCTGTAAGTGTGGCTCATTCAACAGCCAGTGAGGTAGTTATTATTAACACAGAGGAGAGCTGGAGTAGTTTACTGAAAATCCTGTCTTACAGCAAATGCAAAGCAAAGGTTTAGGTGAATCAATTTGCTGTTATTATGGTGTCCTTACATGGTCTCCAGCAGAAAGCTCTGTTGAATTTACAGCTACATTTTGTATCACTTTGAAGTATTAACTACTTAATTCTACTGGTTCTGTTGCCGATGATAAACCAGATGTTTTATCATGGGCAGCGGCGTGGATTCTTACAGGTACTTATGTGCCAGCTCCTATTCATTTCCGCAGGAGCTGGGTTTATCTGCTCAGCTGTATCCACAAAATGTATATGCAGCACTCTGAGCTCAAACTGCTGCCAAGTTTTTGTTCATTTTAACCTGTATCTTGCATGAGGGGATGTTTTCCCTTTAAAAGATTTACACCTTCGACTCCTGGGATTATTAAAAAAAACCAAAATAAATCACTCATTGCTTCCCTCACTTTTTAAAATTTTCTTTAAATAACAAGAGCCAAAGGTAGATGAATCATCATCATGCTTTTTTCCACCAACTTCCATGGAGCATTAAACTAGCTGAGGACCTAAAAATCTATAAACATGACCTGAGGATACATTAAGAGACAAAATTCCCAAAGATTGCATTCTAGACTGGCCCCACACCTTGGGTCTTGCTTTTATTATGAATCTTGTTAATGGACATTATTAATTAGAAATTAAGGTTTTATTTAACTTAAAACATTAGTATTGAGCTCTTTTCAATGTTTTGCTTTCAGTAAAGAATTTTCATTTGAAAAGTCACAATACTATAAATTAAACTTTCTATCTTTTCCATTTTTGAAATATTTTTTGCATAAAACATTCCTGTTGTATTCAAAATAGTCCTCTATTGGCCTTTCAGCCAAGTTTCAGTAGACTTGTTTTCAAATATTATACTAGATATCAACAATGGTCCCTTAGCTCAAGTTTTAAAAAAGAACTGTGAGAACTCATTGGCTTGGGGAAAGGGGATTTTTTTTTAACACGTCTAATGGTAAATGTATATAAATTTGGGGCTGGGATACAGAGTAGATGGCAAAACCTTTTCCTGCTTGCTTTGCCCAGAATGAACATTCCCATAGACTCTGCACAGACAGGAGGAAAAAGTCAGTTTGTCAAAAGGAGAAAGAACCTATGGGACTTAGGAGATTTGTAATGGACAATGCTCATGTGATTTATAACCGTTCTGAACTTCTGGTGCTTCTGGTTTCCAGGTCAGATCCTGCTTCAAAACTGGCCACGCTTTGCACAAGAGTTTGGAACAGATGGAACTGGTGAATTCAGGGGTTGGAACTAGATGATCTGAACATCCCTTCCAACCAAAGCAATTCTATGAATCCTAAATGTCCCTTTACACCCAAATTATTCTTGTGGTTCTATAGTTTTGTATCGAAGGCAATGAACAAGTCTTTTTCCAGAAGGAAAAGTGTGTGAAACTTACAGTGTACTTGTGAGACTGAGAAAGTTGGAGGAAAGAAAAATGCTGCTTTAAAATCAACTTTTCCCCCATCTCATGGGTCCAAAAGCACTGACAGTTTTGATTTTGGGGCTTAAATTATATCGCAGTGGCTGTTGGAAACTGCAGACTGAAATGTCAGTGTTGCTGGAATATAATAGTACAGCGCCAGTAAATATCTCCAGATTTAGCTCTCACGTATTCTTTTTTTTTATTTAGTATTCCATCAATAACTTTGTTGTACATGCTTTCACACAGATAGTTCATTTCTTTCAAGGTGGTTTAACTGCCTAGCAACCTTATAAAAATAAATTTTGGTGTTCTGTAGTAATAGCTGAAAACAGTGGAGCTTACATTAATGCAACTGTGGTGTTTTGAGAGGTAGTGACTGAAATGCCCTGGCCTTTTTTTTTTTTGGGTCAGAATTAATTCTAAGAGGAAAAATGTTTTTAAGGACTTAATGAAGCTGATTTGTAAAGAATCAAGTAAAACATGGCTATTAAGTAAATCATCCTACCGAAATGGTGACTTTCAAAGATGTCAATAAGAGATGGGCATCCACACATTTTTTATGCCTTTGAAAATGCTCTTTTCTTCCCAGGAGAAGTAGTAAATTGAAGCCTTCTGGAAAAGAACAAAACCAACCATAAACTGCTTTGCATTTATATCACTCAGCCCCCGGAGACGTAGATGACTGTTCTAGTGCGAATGACATAGTCAGTCTTACAAAGATTTAAGTGTGAAACTGCAATCACTTATTACCAGTTTCAGAGCTTACTTCTCCGAGTAGTTCCACCTAGTAGTATTGTAATTATTATTTACAAGCAGAAATGATGTGCCAAGTAGCTTCTAGAAGATCACGCTTGGGTGAAAATTTGGTCCTGCAGAGATGACTGCAGACTGTATAGGAAGATAACTCCTAAATGATAGACTGACTGAAGTGTCTGATCATTTGTCAGCATGGAACAAGGTCAAATGAACTTCACAGTCAACATACAATTTTCAGAATTTTATTCTGAACCTTCTGATACTGAAGGCTACCAGAGGGAAATCATAGAACCATCCCTGATACAGGGCACGAAGACACTGCAATTCTTGCCCATCTGGGAACACGGTAGTTCATGTTCAGCCCATGTTGATGTTTTCTTGTGGGCAGATTTCCAGCCACTCTGTCCCCAGCCTGAAGTACTGCAGGGGCTTCTTGGGAAATGAGGGAAAGATCCAGTCCTTGGTCTTCTTGAACCTCATCCCACTGGCCTCACACCATCGATCCAGTCTGTCCACCTCAGCCCGCAGAGCCTTCCTACCCTCCAGCATGCTGGCACTCCCAACCCACCTTGGTGTCATCAGAAATTTACTGCTGAGGGTACCCTCGATGCCCTTGTCCACATCAGCAGGACAGGTGGGGAACAGGACTGGGCCCAGGGGACACCGCTACTGACCGGATGCCACCTGGATGTGGCACCATTCACCACCACTCCCTGGGCCCAGCCATCCCAACAGCTCTTAACCCAGCAAAGAGTGCACCTGTCTGAGCCCTGCGCTGACGCCTTTTCCAGGACTCCACTGTGAGAGACAGAGTCAAAGGCTTTGCT